>CM064523.1:24225603-24597050 GCA_032716605.1 Paralithodes platypus | reverse complement strand
TGCCAAAGAGTTAACCTAGATCAGTTTTAACCCTTTTGCTATCTAGAGGTCATGATTAACCCTTTGAAGATCGAAGGCGCATTTTTGTTCTGTTTTCTGGTTATTATTAGACGATTGTATTCAGATTACAACGGGATGTGGAAGGCAGAGGGTTAATTGAGAGAGTCTTTACCCTTTTAATTCCCTTAGATCCTTCCTAAGTTCTATAAAATCGGACTAATGATAGCCAGAATAAACTGTCATAATACATCATGATCTTCAGAGGGTTAAACCAAGTATATTCAGCAATTCTGTTCTGCCAGCTTTTGAAAATAACTCTTACTTGAATAATATAATTATAAGCCTCTAAGATAATCTACCTTTAGTCTGAAGAAATTAGGATAGGTAGATTCAAACGAGGGCTTCTATAGCATTTTCTGTACGGTAATTTTGTTCTGTCAGCTTTTAATTTCAACTCTTGCTATATTCTAGTACTTTAGAATAATCTACCTTCAATCTATTTGCCGATAACAGAGACGAAATGTTGATAAAGTAAAGTTGACGATCATATGTTGTTGTAGTCCACTTATCTTATGACCAGTTAATTTAGGTGTTAGTTCTATTTTAGTTAATAATAGACACATTAATTCATATTAAGAAGGATGTCTAGGAATACAAGGCGTACAGTACATTTGATCTCAAGTAACCCTCTGGCTCCCTCAGGTCCCCCTATGATGTGTGATATCTTCTAACAAAAATGTCAGAATAAATATAAAAAAGAGCATCATACTGAAGGGTTTAAATACGCACCACTGTTCACTCGCAAAATGGATTATTGAAATGAGTCTCTGAATGCCATCTGTGTTATAAACCGTCATTAACACGTTGATAATATTATTTATGTAATAATTGATTAATAACATGTGAAATAGGCCTACATCTGTTATGCCTAAGCAAATATGTTTAGGATTTGGGTAGTTCATTTGGAATTTGTTTAATACATATAAAACAAATAAATAAATGAATAAATATATATGCAAATACAAACATTGCCGAGCTATGTGCATTTCATCGGTGATAAATATTGTAGCCCTGTGAGTAGTACATGGGACACCCGAATTTGTTTTGTAGGAGCAAGCCATGCAATTCCAATCTGAATAATGTTCCTCAGTTAATGATAATCCTTGTAAGCTAGGGACGTTGAACTCAATCATAAAATTGCAATAAATTATGAAATTACAGGTGCACTCGCTATTATAATTACAGATTAAATTTAAAGGTGTATTATATAATCAATCAATAATGAACACTTAATTCATTATATTAACAAATTATTTTAATCTAATTTTCACCAGCACTGGATAACTTAGTGCAACTTAGGAAGGTCCTCTTGGAATCAAAGGGGTA
This sequence comes from Paralithodes platypus, assembly GCA_032716605.1. Classification (NCBI taxonomy): domain Eukaryota; kingdom Metazoa; phylum Arthropoda; class Malacostraca; order Decapoda; family Lithodidae; genus Paralithodes; species Paralithodes platypus. The sequence continues at coordinate 24,595,664 of CM064523.1, read as the reverse complement.
CAAGCGCTCTCGATCTCATTTGACCTTGGGAATCCCACAAGTATTTCCTAAGCTCAAACCAATCGGGAATGATAGTCAGAATTATACCAAGAATCGTGTCATCAAATAAATCTTTTTGGTAGATTTTTTCATTTATTAACCCTTGTCTGGCGGGGGTGGACTTAAGTCGGTCTAGAGAACCATGGACTATGTGGCGGGGACAGACTTCAGGCGGTGTGCAATTCTGAGCAATATTTGGCTCTGAGAGAGAGACGAGCGGTGGGAGGAGCATAGGTCAACTCTAACCGTTCGGCACGGCTCTCGCGCCAGCACTGGGCCCAGCTCCACACACACCCACACTCACTGCCTCGCTACACAGGGAATTATGTAAGGAAATTACAGTATTTTAGGGATTTTTCCTTCGTCTTGCACGATCGTTGCAAGAGAACGCGTGGTCGTAGAAGGATGGTTCTGGTGTCATTGGAAAGCTCAATTATCGCCCTTTCAGGGATACATAATTGTATTACGCTCTGGCTCTTGTTTATGCATGAAAAAGAGCACGGAAACAAGGTTGTTTAGGGTAAAACCACCCGCTTGGCGGGTAGTAGAAGTTACTGACGGGCCCGCTCGTAAGGCGTTAAATATTTATTTTAGTTCCTCCCTAGACCTCCATCAAACTTAAAAAAACATCCATCAGATCCCCCTTCTAGATTAATTTGTACATTTTTCGGTAGAAAAATGTCCCGGTCGAAGGCTGGTTACTCTTAAGATTACAGGCTGGCTATCGCTCGCCAGGAAAAAATTGACACCTAACCCGGGAACTGCGGGAAGACTCTTAAGAGTTCCCCCGGCGGACTGCGGGAAGACTCTTAAGAATCAGGGAAAAAAAACAATCAATTTAAAACACCGAAAACAAAATATTTTTTTTTTTTTTTTTTTTTTTTTTTATTTTTTTTTTTTTGCCCCTGGGCCATGCCAAAAATCACTCCTCCACCTCTCCTCCTTCCCCAGTTTTCCTCCCCTGCTTCAGTTATCACCTATTTTCCCTGTTATTCCCTCTTCCTGTGGTCTATTTTCGTGCTAACATTAGCGAGTTGGTAGCAGGGTGTTGTCATCACTGTTAGCAAGCGAGTGCAAGAAGAGAGAGAGAGAGTATCGATCGACAGTCTCTCTCCAGAGGTGGAGAAAAATGGTGGGCTGGGAGGTTGCCTCAGCCATGCATCGTGTAACTCCCGGCCTGTATCGCCGATTTTGACCATCCAAACGCTGTTTCCACTTGTTTTATTGTTGTAACAGGTTAATACCTTTATAATCAACCTATAATAGGCGCATATGGATAAGTATAAATGCTTTATGGTAAAATAAATATATTAGTGATGGGAACAGCTCAAATACGTCAGCACAGGAGTGTGGTGTCTCATACCCCCATCAAAGGTTCTAAAACTTCAGAGGTTCTAAATGGCACGAAGGGTCTTAAAATTAACAACGAAATGGGGCAAAAGGTATTAAAGTCTCCAAACTAATGGGCCGAACGTCATAAAATCTGAAAACTATTGTGAGTAAGCATGAGGAAGAAGGGTGACCAAAAAACAGACCATGTCCCTTTAAACGGAATCGACGTTGACAAATACTGAAGAAGAAATAAAGTTATAGCCTACTCTATGTGGACAATATTGACATTGACTACCTTATAGTCTTTTTTAATTAAGCTGGCGAGAAATTGGATTGTTCCCATCTTAATTACTCAGCTATTACAACGTTTTATATAGCTAATTATGTTGTTAATTACGAACATTTAGCTACAATACTATGATAAAAAGATACAGTAGTTTCATATTTTGCCATTGGATATCGAGAAATAAGCTGGTAAGGGAGTAAAATATTCGCCCAAGTTAACCCTTTGAAGCTCTGACGCGTTTTAGCAGTTTATTTTGGCTATCATTAGGCGATTTTATGCAGCTTAGGAAGTATATGTGGGTATTAAAAGAGTAAATACTATCTCAATCAACCCTTTGACTTCCACATAACGTTACTAGTCTGAATAAAATAATCTAATAGTAGCCAGAAACAGAACAGAAACACGTATTGGAGCTTGAAAGGGTTAACACAATAATTGAGTATAGGCACAGTAAAAGTGACAATTGGAACAAGATAATTTACTGAAAGTTTCAGGTTTACCAAGCAACTTTACCAAGCCTAATATACATATAGTAGGAGGTTAAAGTATCTTCTGGATAAGTTAGATTAGGTGCTTGCGTTAGCGATATGCCAAAAATTTATATTAATATGAAGTAACGCTATACACATTTTCACCCACATAACAATGCTCAACTATAGTATGGTAATATCATGCCTGACTGTCTTGACAGGCGTGTCCTTTCTAACAAACTGGGATGCTTGATCCTGGCGCACCATACACTTTCGATTGGTGGCTCTACCAGGTGATTTTTGGTGCCAGATGTTATGGAAAATGCCGGTAAGATAGTGGGTTATGAGTATACCAAACTTACATTACATGGTGAGTAGCCACGTAGGTACGGATAGGGATAGGGTTTTTCTTCTAGGAGGCAACTGTATCCCTACCGTATATGTATGGAAGCCACATCTACTGTACGTAGTTGTAGTGCCTGTTTTATTTTTATTTTTGTATTCGCCTTTCAGTACAAGCTCCATTACTCTGGAGAACGTTGTTGCAGAAAGGGTATTATTTGTCAGTGCAAGTGTTTATTTATGTGTGCGTGCAGTGGGAGTTGTTTTGGCAACTTACGTGTTGTGTCTGTGAACATGGTGACACAAAGCAAAACTAAAATTGTCTGTGCTACGAAATAATTTGATTCAACATTTTCTTTGTGCCACCAATATAAGAGAAAACGAGGAAGTCAGGGTAACAACGTAATAATTCTTAAAACTGCATTTTTCTATTCACTCACACATACATACTTACATACAGTCGCGCTAATAAGTAATGTCTCAGCACCAAGTATGCTTTGATCAATAATTGGTATCAGCAATATCTAAGCTTCATTTCTTCATATAGAGTGAAAAATACAAACATGTTCCTACACTTACCCACTCTTTTCAACATCTGACAGACATAAATACAGCACAGAGCAAGCCGAACGTAATGAGAGCTGAGCCATGACTTATTAACGCGATCGTACATAGATAAAAACAAACAACCAGACAAAATGTCGACCCTCGCTGTCCACGCTTAAGGTCTTATCAATATTTTACGACAATCCCCTGTGTGTACTATGTGGTACAGCCGCCAATCATTCCACCTGTTCCAAAGCTTCTTTAACTCCTTTAGGATTATGACGCATTTTAACAATTTATTCTGACTATCATTAAACGATTTTATTAAGTTTAGGAAGAAATTGTGGGAGTCAGAGGGTTGATTGAGATAGTGTTTACCCCTTTGACTGCTAGAGGGCCTTCCGAAACAGAATAAAATTGCTTCAAGACTAAACTGTCAAAATTCCTCATAATCCTTAAAGGGTTAGTTTATACCAATTTTACTATATATGGCTATTGAAAGGACCTTGCGTGAGTAGGTGGCAGCATTCAAAATCGGATGCGAGAAGCCCATGATGAGTGTCATTAATCGGATTTGATTTTAGTTACGAATAGTTATATTTTACAGGATTCAAAGTTCTTTCCCAAAGCAGTAAATATATTAGCACATTTCATATTGCCACACAAAAATTTTAATCTCATACCGACACTCGTATGACTTAAGCTTTAACCCTTAAAGAGCGGCTCGCAACATAAGTCGAGTTGAAAAAACTGGCAAAAAACGGGTGAAAAAGGGTTGAAATCGAGTGAAAATGGGTGGGATAGTAATGATCCATACGTCCGACATCTGTGGCCTCCCGGCCCACACTAACTCCAGTTCCCCCACCGTGCGTGAGGATGACAGTGTAACCAATAGTTCGCTAAAAGTGAGCAAGGTAGCAAAATCAGCTAAACTTCCATCTTCGAGGTAACACTGTCAGTGCTCCACGAGTGCTACGTAGCTGTATGTGGCGTCATTATGTAGCGATTTCCACCTAGTTTTCGGCGCAATACAGTTCCTTTCATACTGATGGTTGATATAGCAGTCAGAACGGCCCGGAAAGGCCCAAAACGGCCACAGAGCACCCGCTAGAGGAGGGTTAAACCACGTACAGTCGTATCAGTGCTACGTAAAATTATGCCGTTTAATCTATATTGTCCTATAGAAATAGGAAACAAAAACGGACATTAATTATCTGAATAATAAATTGAGTTTGTATATAATGTTCGTCGTCGTGGCATACTCTTGCATACAGTTAAAATAGTAATAAGGGGGTAGTGCTTGATTATAATTATTGGTCTATCTATTTACTTAATTATTTATACTGTATATTTTTTAGTTTCCTCGGTAGACCCTTATCAAGCTTAACGCCTTACGAGCGGGCCCGTCAGTAACTTCTACTACCCACCAAGCGGGTAGTTTTACCCTAAACGACCTGGTTTCTGTGCTCTTTTTCATGCATAAACAAGAGCCAGAGCGTAATACAATTATGTATCCCTTAAAGGGCGATAATTGAGCTTTCCAATGACACCAGAACCATCCTTCTACGACCACGCATTCTCTTGCAACGATCGTGCAAGACGAAGGAAAAATCCCTAAAATACGGTAATTTCCTTACATAATTCCCTGTGTAGCCAGGTAGTGAGTGTGGATGTGTGTGGAGGGAACGGCAGTTGCCGCGCGGGACCCGAGCTGAACGGTCAGAGCCGACCTACGCTCCTCCCACCGCTCGTCTCTCTCTTAGAGCCAATTATTGCTCAAAATTGCACACCGCCCTAAGTCGGTCCCCGCCACATAGTCCTTTCTTCTCTGGACCGACTTAAGTCCGGTCACGCCAAAGAGGGGTTAAACAAGCACCCCCTAGATCCCCTTTCAAGATAAATTTGCACATTTTTCAGTTTTCCTTCTAAAATTAGAGGCACGCTATCGCTCGCCAGGACAAAATTTACACCTAAATGGCATGAAAGGTCTTAATATTGACAAATAACAAAAGGAGCGAAAGGTCTCAAAATCGCCAAACTAATGGAACAAACGTCGTAATATATAATAATGAATATGCTAAGCATGAAGGAAAATCGGATCCCGAAAAAGCGACTACCTCCCCCATTAATAAAAAGTGGTCAGTATACACAGTTGGACGTGTGGCCAATTGTACCACAGAATACAAGTAGGTTAACTGGCATGGCATCAGAAATGCTTAATAATAACTAAATACACTTTGTACTTTATTCATTCGATTATTGTTATTGAAAAGTAAGGGATTTTGTAGAGACAGCAGATTGACTGGTAGATTAAAAGTTATTAAGTTAATGCTTTATATTTATATTTTAATGCAATACAATATTTCCTTACAAGTAATTTTATCTAATTTAAATGGTTTGGAATAATATTCTTTATGATGTTTAACCTTTCCTACCACTCAGAGCAATTAAGTAACACCACGATCTTAACATTAATCATCAATTACAAACCCCACTGCACTTGAATAAACTAATGAAAGCATATGGTCCTCCCGGGATTCGAACTCGAGACACCACACAACATAAGCATCTAAACCATTACACCACCTGCAGAATTACTGATGCACTTACCAAGAGTATTTGTCAAAGCAACTTGCCTGAGTTTGACTCATTAAGTCTAATTCTCCTTAATTAATCCTCCCCCCATATCTCCCTATCTCTCTCTCTCTCTCTCTTAACCTATGCAGATTACCTCGTCAGACGTAGCGCTAATTCTGTATCATTATAAACACATGCACAAACAAGCATACACACACACACACACACACACACACACATACACACGTACACATACACAGACAAACACTCTCTCTCTCTCTAGCTCAGGATGGACCTCAACAGACTGGGTGAATGGTCGGAGATATGGCATAAGCCTCTAAACTTGGAAACGTGCAAGGTGATGCATATCGGCCAAGCAAACCCCAAGTCAGGCTATTCACTATTGGGAATGCCTCTGGAAGTGACTGACTTGGAAAAGGATTTGGGTGTTCTGATTAACAGTAACTTAAAATTTTCCAAGCAGTGCACTGAAGCAGAGAAGAAAGCTCGGAAAGTATTGGGCTATATTAACCCTCTCCGACATATGACGCGATTTTGAGCCTATTGGGGATACTTTAAAGCCTTTGTTGCTATCAGGGGTATTTAGAAACCTTTGGTTTAGTTACTTCAACCTCTGCAGTTGTCTTTGAGTTAGCTGTGGGCAGACAACTCATTTTGGAGAGGTAATTATAAGAGTGAGAGAACTCTATTTCTTATTGCTAATCTGGCAACCTCTGCGTCATAAATGCGTGAAAAGGTTAAGAGGCAACTTAAGTATAGAAATAAGGAAATACTCCTCACACTTATCAATGCTCTGATACGGCCTCTCCTGGAGTATGATGTTCAATTCTGGTTGTGACGCCTACCAGCGTTGGCAGAATCGCCTCCCGGTAGCCACTAGCGCTCGCCAGGGCAGTGAAATGGGCTACAGTTATCAGAGAATGTTATACTTTCTTTCTTGTGAATCGTCATGTCACAGGCAGTATAGAAGTGGTCTTTATTTTCGTCTGTGACAATGCATTATATTTTATATCATCAGATTATAAGTTTAATGTATAAGACTGAATGATACAGCTAGAGAGTTTGAGTGAGTAAGGGCAGGAGGCAGAGTGTTGTGCGCGTAGTGTTACGCGTTGTCTCGGTGACGTCATGCCACGGCCGGGCCCTCCGAGTGGCTGGCCGCCTTGCCGCCCTCCTGCCGCGGCAGGAGGTAGTCCCCCCGCACTCCCTGCTGCCTTTGTGCCTTCCTTGCTCAGAGCTTGCCTGACCAGCATACCCTTCACACCTCCCTTGCCACCTGTCCCCGACTTCTACCTATAGAACACTTTCTCTCTCTCTCAACTTCTTACCTCTTATGCTTCTAATCTATTTAACATCATAACTCCCCTTTGGTTCTGCACGATTTCAGAAAAAAAACAAACACACTAAAATAAAAAAAAAAAAACAAAAAAAAACAAAGAAAAAAAAAAAACAAAAAAAAAAGTGGGAAAAACAAAAAAAAAAAAAACAACAAAAAAGAAGAAAAAGAAAAAACAAAAAAAAAAAAAAAAAAAAAAAAAAAAAAAAAAAATTGAAAAAAAAAACAAAAAAAAAAAAGATAAAAAAAAAAAAAAAAAAAAAAAAAAAACAAGGATATCGGCCATCGTCATTATATGCTGAAGCTCTCAGATATTTCATGCTTAGTTAGACATTTTGGAGGGGTTAACATTTTGTCTGTAGAGGTTCGACACACTCGCGGTGTCTCCCTACCTATTTCTTGGTTGTCTGCTGGGCTATTTAATGCTAGACTGGGGTGAGGCTATTGATGTTGTGATTTCCGATGTGTACCAGGTTTTGTTGAACTTGTACAATCGCAACGGATACGTGGGAAGCCTAGGTTGTCTTTCTGACTGTGTACCTTGTGAGTTTAGCACTGTGTTGCGAGTGAGGGCTTTTGCCTCTGCCACCCAACACTGTGCTAACTCGTTTTGCTTTGACTTGAAGAGGGTCGCCAGGAGAGAACCAGATACTAGCGATCTGGATCTCTCAAGAGAGCACCCCGTCATTTAACGTAATTTGGCCGTACAGTCTTAAGGACCTCGCTAGGCTACGAGCCGCTTGCTCAGCCATTGTTTCTTAGCCAACGACATCCTAGCTAGACTTTATTCGCCTAGCAGACACCCGATTAGGATTATAAACTCTTATGTTATGTATGCAGCATTTTTATTCACGTTGATTGTAAGCCTTGGTTGTTGTTGAGTTGCACAACCTGAGCAGGCTTTTGCGTTGCCTGAGGAAGTACTTCTTTTGTTGTTGGAGATAATACTCTTGCACATTTCTCGTTATTCCCGTGCCAGTTAACACTGTATGTCCCTACACTTGTCATATCTTGTTCCTGCTTTATAAACAGTTCAAAATCCGATTCGATCATCTTAAACAGCATCAGACTTTCTTCAGAAGATTCCTGTTCGATTTTAGGACTTTCATTCACTTTCTTTAATATAGGAGTGACAGTTTATTATTGATTAGAGTATCTTTAATTATACCTTCTTCTTGTTTGCATTAAATCATTCCAGTGATTTAATTAAGCTCTCTATCTTTTTCCTTGTATACATTATTAACATAATTGTATGTTGTTGTGATCAGGCTGTATCAGAGATCATCAGCCTGTAGTAGTAGTGCACCTATACCGAGTTAGAGGATACCCCGCTATGCAGATTTAACTCTGGAGGGTATAGGTGTTTTTGTGCGCCGGCATTATAAGTTCGAGGGTTGGATCTAGTGTTACCGTTGTGGCTGTGTGCCTTTCTAGTCCAATGATTAAGAGCCCTTGTTTTATACGAGTCCCGGTCGTAAATGGTCTCCAGCACTCAGAAAAGATTTAGAGCAACTGGAAATACAAGCTAGGGCTACAACGTTTATTCAATCGATTACAAAACTGAGCTATGAGGACTGGTTGAGAGCTCTTGATCTCTTTCCGGTGGAGGCACGCAGACTACAAGGTCAGCTCATTGAAGTATACAATAATTAATGGGTTTAATAATGTGGATTATAGCAAAATGCTTTGCCTCAACATGAATACAATACACAACCTTGGCTGGAAATTAGAATTGAACAGTATCAGCACTAGTATTTTTGGAACAAAATCACATTGATTTGTTCTACCTGGAACAAAAGTTCCCTCAGAAATTGTAAACAGTTCTTCAGTAGAGCAGTTCAAGAAGAGAGTAGATAATATTGCACTCTTTAATGAGCGTAGTGCAATAAACAGTTTCCTTCCACTTTGAGTATCTCCCCGGAATGGACCGCAAGGTCTCTCATGGGATGCTAATTCCTTGTAACCCACTTTCTCACAGCATACGCAGATTACCTCGTCAGCCCTAGATGCACGAGTGCTTATTCGGCACCATTACAAACACATTTCACACACACACACTCACTCACTCACTCAAAACTCACACACACACCACAAAACACAATCTCTCTCTCTTAAACACACACTCTCTCTCTCTCCGGTTCGAGTCCCTCAGAATTATGAAGTTTTTTTTCGGCTATCCCGATGGGCCAGGCCGCTCATTTATCAGTGTTTTTTGCCTACACATACCGGTACTCTCACAAGTGCATCTGTGTATATAATAGGATAGGACATCGGCACCAAACGGTCGCCAAAGGTCGTATGTGACCTCGTAGTTAAGGTAGAATAAGCATTGTACTGTACCTAGCTTAAGAAAAAACCTCTGTAGATTTTCAGTGTCACGGCTGCAATTGAACAATAAACCAACAATTATTATCATTATTAATTCTAGTATATTATTTTACACACACACACAACACTTTCTCTCTCTCAACATACGCAGATTACCTTGTCAGACCTAGATACACGAGCGCTAATTCGGCATTCCAAACGCATATATACATAACATCATTCTCTATCTCTCTCTCTCTCTCTCTTCTCTGCCAAGCTATATGATGAAAGTAAATCTGTAGATATTACATAATTTGATTTTCAAAGGGCTTCTGGAAAAAAATCACAACGTATTAATAAATGTTAAGTTTGTGGAATACAAGGCGGTGTATTGATATGAATAGATAATTGATCAATGAAACAAAGCAAAGAGTAGTCATAATCGAGAAAGCATCCCAATGGACCAATGTAAATAGCGGGGTACCCCTGGAATCGGTACTAGGGCCAGTTATCTGCCTAGTTTACATTAATTACATTATAAGGATCTTAGCAATACAATCTCAAAGTTTCCTGATAATACACAAATTGCAAATACCGTACTCTCAAATGAACATCGAAGAAATCTAATAAATTAGGTACATTGGCATGATGGGCTCATATTTAGCAAATGTGTTTTAATGCGGATTATGTAAATTATATACTCCATACCTAATCCGAAATGAGAAAGCAAATTATTCAATGAATGGCACTCACTTAAGATGTAGATATAAATAGATATGTAGCAATATCGAGTAACCAAACCCATTCAACAAAGTGGTTGAGAAGGCAAATCAAATAATTGGTTTTATAGGCAGATATTAGAGCATAAAACCAAGATGTAACCGTCACTGTTTACAATTCATTAGTCCCTCTTCAGGAATATTGACTTAAATGCTGGTGTTCTTACAACCAGAAACATTTAACCACTTGAGTACCAGCGACGTGTGTTGTCTTTCAATGTACCAAATTTAGATGATATTATTTCAGTTTAGGAAGGATTTGTGGTAGTTAAAGGGTTGGTTGAGATAGTTTGATGCCTTATTATAGTAAGGGTCCTTCCTAAGCTGCATATAATCGTCTAAGAGTTGCTAGAATATAATGAAAAGGACGTCCTGGCACTGTATGGGATATACAAACTGGAACAGTTCAACATAGAGTTACCTAAATAATACCAAGTCAACAGAACCCATACGAGCAATATAATATCTCGTATATATTAAATATTAATCTTTAACCCAACGCAGATGAAGAGGCGACTTAATTCATTCAAGTATTCAGAGTGAGAGAGAGGTAGAGAGAGAGAGAGAGAGAGACAGAGTGCGTGTGTGTGAGTGTGTGCAGTGTCATGAGTGTGTGTCTGTGTGTGTGTATGGTGTTAGTGTGTGAGAGAGAGAGGAGAGAGTGAGTATGGGATGTCCGTAAGCTGAGATAATAAGGACAAAGTAAGAGAGAGAGAAAGAAAGAGAGAAGGCTGAGGTGTGTAAGTGGTATGTGGTGATGGTGATCCAAAGTGGACAATAATGGTGGCAACGAGGCAAATGAGAGGCGGGAGTGCTAGAACGAGCAGGGGAGAGACGAGAGAGAGATTGATTTTGATTTTGCCCCGAGGGGCGAGTTTATTGAGCAGCGCCCACTAGTAAGGCGATACATACTGCTCAAAGAGCCATTATTCCACTGAAACAACAGCATCGTCGTCTGGTTACATTCATATTTGTGTTTATAAGTCAGGTTGGCATTATTCAGATGCGTTATTATAGTTTCCTCATTTAATTGTCACATGGTCTGTATATACGTATTTCATTAAAAAAAAAAAAAAAAAAAAAAAAAAAAAAAAAAAAAAAAAGCAAGCAAGCAAGCAAGCTTGTAGTGACTGAATTATTAATTGACAGGTTGTAAATAATAGCACTACAGAACTAGTGCAATCGTATGAGGGGCTTATTCATATTTTCATTACATCAATGATTATTGAGATCATAGTTAGCTGAATACAATTATTACAAAAATAGGCAATGGTATAAATCAACATAATACATAATTTAATACAGGCGGACATAATCATGATCGGGTTCGTTGTGCACTGGGAGCTAAGGTGTCTTGAGATCGCCTCGTACCCAAACAAAACGAACGTATTATAGTCTGCATGGTTGGTATCTAATTGAATATACTTAGTGAGTATTTCAAGAATGTCAGGGGGTAAGGAAATGTGATTTGTATATTAGAAGACTGTGATTAACGAGACGTGTAACATGTGGAGGGAGGTGGTAGAAAGAGAGGGATCTCGTTGGGGGTGGAAGTTTCGCTCCCAGGAATTTTCGTTCCTGTGGTATTTCATAATAATAATGAGAGAAGTCTGAGGTGTGTGATTAAGACAGATTGAGAGTTACATAGATAGACAGACTGTACAGACCTTGCGGTACATACTAGGCAGCCCTGGCTTTATTCCAACATGGAAGGTATATACAGCAAAGCAGAAGGCTCTCTTCCCAACCACCATTCCTCCGACCTTGGGTCGGCATGACATTTAGTTGAAACAAGGGCCCCCAGCAGATTGAAACATTTCTACTGGGGATTCATTCTAAAGAATTTATTTGAGAAATATTAATACTGATACTTAATTGGCATGTGTCAATTATAACTGTGTAACATTATCTTGCAATTTGTTCCACTCATTGACCACACTTTAGGAGAAAAAGTGTTTTGTGACATCAAGATTCGCCATCATTGTTTTAAATTACACTCCATTTCCCCAAATTGATGAACTCTTACTGATTTTGAACTGCGAATCTACATCAATTTTATCAAAGCCCTTTAATATCTTGAAACACTCAAATAATTGACTGCAACGTTCTTTTCTCAGTGAAAACAAATATATTTTTCTAATCTTTTGTGATATGATTTATTTCTCAGTAACGGTATCAACTTTCTCGCTCCACGCTGCACTGACTCGAGTTTCTCAAAGTCCTTGTTCAGATATGGAGACCAAATTGCTTGATGGGGCCTCGATCACTATGCTATTTAATTATTCGTAATACAATGTTCTCATTTTATAAGAAATATTTACTTACGGTATATGAAATCCCAATGCTCTACTGGCCTTGTTTGCACCTTGCACATTGATCTGAGATCTTAAAGTTTTCATATGTTAGAACCCTCAGTCTTTAGCTAATGCACTTGTTATTATTGGTTGGCCTTTCTTTGTATTCATATTTGTTTGTTTATATTACCTATTTGTAGGACCTGCAATTATCAACATTTAATAGCAGCTGCAATTTTCTGACAACTCAACTATGTTATTACATCAGATAACGGCATACTTTTGTTTTTCGGTTATTACTGAATATCCTATCTCTGTGTCAGAGAGAGAGAGAGAGAGAGAGAGAGAGAAGAGAGAGAGAGAGAGAGAGAGCACACAGATCACCAAATCACAAATTATCCCCATCCAAATCATTACACCGCCAACGGTAATTAATGATCGTGAGCGCCGTCATGAACAGACACAACCTATTTACTATCGCCGCTTTTGTCAACGCATCAACAGTCGGGCATCACGTCACAGCTACTGATTAATAGCCCTCTATTACTGCCGGTATTAACACATTTGCATATCGATACCTGTACTGAGTTTTGCTGAAGAGAGAGAGAGAGAGAGAGAGAGAGAGAGAGAGAGAGAGAGAGAGAGAGAGAGAGAGAGAGAGAGAGAAGAACAATGAAAGATAGAGATTACAATATAGTTTTGCTGCCAATCTACTTTTTTGTATGTAAAAAAAAGGTTCGACTGCTTATTATACAATGACAGTATTGAAAATTAAATACGGATATAGTGCCATACAAAGTTATGTATATTGAATCATATTTGCCTGTTAAGGGAGAGGTAGTCGCATTTTCTGGACCTCCTTCTCCCTCATGTTTAGCATATTAGTTTTGAGAATTTAAGATGTTCGGGCCATTAGTTTGACGATTTGAGACCTTTCGCCCTATTTATTTGTCAATAGTAAGACCTTTCGTGCCGTTTCGATATCGATTTTTTCCTGGCGAGCGAAAGCGAGCCTGTAATTTTAAGAGGAACCGGACCGAGAACATTTACAAATTAATCTTGAAAGGGGTCTAGGGGTGCTTTTTTTAAGCTGCATGGAAGTCTAGCGAGGAAACTAAAAACATAATGAAGAGCTGAAAACAAAAAAGCCCTAGCCCCTTAACGTTAGTATAGGACAAACATATGCAGGCAAACTTAGTCAGTGTGATATTGTATTGGCTCCCTTGTTTTGCTCCATTTGTTTCGAGATTTTAAGAAGATTTACCCCATTAGTTCGGCGATAATAATGATTCACCCATTCAGGTGTCCATTTTATTCTGGGCGAGAGCCAGAGGCTGGCACTTTTCTATTGACAAATGTATTAGTTCCAAGGAGTCTGGGTTGGCATTTTTTAGTGTGGTGGAAGTCTAGGAAGGCGTTCTTGGTAAGCTAGGGAGAAAGAAAAAACTAAAATACGTTGCTCGAAAATGGAAAAAGCAAATAAATCCTCAATGATAATTAAACAAATTATAATAATAACTCACAAGACGTCAGACCAGATAGTGTAGCCAGCACTAATGTATGGTGAAATAAGAAACCCTTTTTTTTTAATGCAAGTACATTTTATGCTCCAAAGTCTGTGCCACCTTCTTCTACAATAGTTATCCTTCTAGTGAAAAAAGATAAAAATACAAAAAATACAAAAAATAAATAAATACAATAAAAGGTCCTAAAATTATTCACTTATTTTAATGTTGCTAAGAATATTATGTCTTTAAATAAAGATAGGGAATAAATGTGAAGTTGTGCCGATTACGCGGTACTTTTAGCGTTTCTGTAAATGTGTTGGACTATAATGATTTATTGGTGTTTAAATTCCGAATAAAATTGTCTGGTGGTACAGAAGCAACATTTCAAGATGCCGTGAGTTTAAATGGGAAAGACGTATGTGAAAAACTGGGCTTTAAATTTGTTGGCATGTACAGTATGCCTGACCTTTGCTGAGTGAGGACCTGTCCCTAGTGACTCCCAGTGAATATCTTTGCCCATAGTGTGGTGATAGTATTAACGCTTTCTTAAAATGGCTGGTGTTGACGAGATTGCTACCTCCTCTCATATTCTCCAGCTTTGTCTTGCTTTGCAAGAAAGGATGGAAAATGTGGAGAGAGAGGTGCAGTCTCTCAAAGACGAGAATTTGGCCTTAAAGCTGACTTTGGCTGACAAGAAAAGTGAGGATAGTGCAACTGCTGTTAGGGATCGTGATGCTCCCTGGACAGTTGTTCCAACAAGTGCAACAACCTGCAAATTTCTACGGCGGCCAGTTGCCCTCAGCAACAAGTTCATCACCTTGGATGACGAATGTGATGGTGAGGCTGCGAGTGCTTCCTTCGGCGAGGAAACCAGGAGAAAGGTAAGTAAGTTGCCTCCAACAGGGAATGCTGTGACTGCTGCCCCCCCAGGAGTACCTTCAACTGCTGCCCCAGGAGTTCCTGCCGCTGCCGCAGCTGCTACCAAGTCATCGACAAGGAGAGGCAAGTCCTTCTCAATTGTTGGGGACTCCATGGTCAGACACTTAGCTAGGTCCACCTGTACTGATATTAGGAAGCTTGTCTGTCTGCCTGGTGCCGGGGTTGGGAAGGTGTTAGAGGACATTGATTACATCATGAAAGATATTGGAGATAGCCCCATTATCTGTTCTCAGTACAGGGAGCAATGATGTTGGTAAAGGTAGGACGGAAGTAATGCTTCGGCAGTACAGGGAGGTGTTAGATAAAGTTAGGAGGAAGGGAGGCATACCTGTAGTACACAGTATCTTGCCACGGAGAGGGGTCAGCAAGGAATGGGCATCTAGGGCAATTGGTATCAATTGTCGGCTGGAAAAATACTGTAATGCAAATGCAATACCATTCCTTGATAACTGGACCCGTTTCTATGGTAAAAATCAGTTGTACGCACAGGACGGGGTTCATCTTTCTCGGCTAGGGGTGGCAAATTTAGCTAGGTCAATAGATAGGATTGTCGCGGGGTTTCGCTGAAAATAAAGCCTGAGAATATGAGTAAGAATAATTGTCTAGATAGGGTAAATTGCCGTACTGGTACATCAGATAGGAATAGAAAATATCAGTCACAGGATTTTAATTGTACTGCTAGTAGAAATATTAAAGGTGTAACAGAAGATGGGAATTCAGTTAGAAATAAAGGTAAATCCGATACCAGTAAAATAAATTCATTGCGATTATATTATACAAACTGTAGGAGTTTATGTAACAAAATGGATGAACTTAGAGCACTTGTTAGCAACGAAAATATAGACATTATAGCACTGACTGAAACATGGATTAATACAGAATCAAGACACTTTTTAGCAGAATTCCATATACCAGGATATAGTTTGTTTAAACGCGACCGAACAAGTAGGAGGGGCGGCGGAATAGCAGTGTTTGTCAGGAGTTCTTTAAAAAGCTGTATTAAATCAGGTATTAGACTAAATACTGATAACGAAAGTGTTTGGGTTGAGGTTAGCGAAGGTAGTGAGACCATAATTATTGGAGTTATTTATAGACCACCAAATATGAGTAGAAACGAAGGTACAGCTTTATGGCAGGAAGTGAAAATAGCATCAAGGTTTAGCAATGTGTGTATTATAGGGGATTTTAATTTTCCGAATATTGATTGGCAGCATCAAATCGCGACTCAGATTCAACAGAGTTTATTGAGGCGGTACAGGATAGTTTTTTATTTCAATTCATAGACTCGCCTACTAGAGGTAATAATATCCTCGATTTAGTTCTCAGTAATAATGAACAAATGATGATATATGTAGAGATAGGAGACCAACTAGGAAATAGTGATCATAAATCAATTTATTTTAACATACAATGGACAGGAAAGGCTAAAGAGAATACGACACTTATCCCAGATTTCAGAAAAGCCAATTATGGTGGATTAAGACGAGCCTTAAGAGTCGATCCTATGGTTAAACTATTAAGTGGACCCAGGTGCGCTAATGAACATACTCTCTCTCAGATACCTGTCTTAACTCAGGATAATTTGACAGCTACATATAATAATTTTATTTCTTCACTCCACAATGCGCAAAATAAATATATCCCCAAAAGAAAATTTAGATCAACACAGAACCAACCCAAATGGATGAATAATAGACTATTAGACCTTCTAGGAAAAAAGAGAGGAATATATCGAAAAATAAAGAAAGGCGAAATTCACCTACTTGCTTACTATCAGAATCTATCAAGAGAGGTTAAAAAATGTATAAGGACAGACAAAAGAAATTATGAAATCAGGATAGCCAATGACTCAAAAAATAACCCTAAGGCTTTTTACCAGCTATATAAATCTAAAGTTAGAGATAAAATAGGCCCCCTTAAAACTTCGATAGGAGAAATGACAGAAAATGATTTAGAAATGTGCAGTACATTAAATAGTCAGTTTCTATCCGTTTTCACTAATGAAAATTTGGCACAGATTCCAGAAGTCCGTAAGGTATATAGAGATAGTATAGAACATAGGTTAAGTACGGTTACTATAAGTAGAAATGATGTGCTTAAGGAAATTGACAGACTGAAACCTCAGAAATCGCCTGGTCCCGATGAGGTATATGCCAGAGTATTAAAAGAATGCAGAGATGAGTTAAGTTACCCATTAACATTTCTTTTTAACAATTCATTAGAAACAGGTATAGTTCCAGAAGCTTGGAAGCTTGCAAATGTAGTTCCGATTTTCAAAAAAGGTGATAAATCAATAGCATCCAATTACCGTCCCATTAGTCTCACTTCAATCATAGGAAAGCTACTAGAGTCAATTATTGCTAGGAAAATGAGAAACCACTTAGAAACATTTAACTTAATCAATTCTTCTCAGCATGGATTCACACAGGGACGTTCTTGCCTTACTAATTTGCTTAGTTTTTTCTCAGAGGTATATGAAGCAGTAGATAATGACAAGGCATACGATATTATATATTTAGATTTCAGTAAAGCTTTCGACAGAGTCCCTCATGAGAGATTGATGAGAAAGGTTGAGGCACATGGAATAGGTGGGGCGTTGTTGGGATGGATTAGGTCATGGCTAATTGGTAGGAAACAGAGAGTCAGCATAAATGGTATCAAGTCAGAGTGGGGAGCAGTCAAAAGTGGTGTCCCCCAGGGATCGGTATTAGGTCCCCTGTTGTTTCTTATATACATAAATGACCTAGATTTAGGTATAACTAGTAGGATAAGTAAATTCGCAGACGATATTAAAATGGGGAGATCAATTGATTCAGATAGCGATATAGAGTGCCTCCAAAGGGATCTAGATACCTTACATGAATGGTCAGTAAATTGGCAGATGAAGTTTAACATTGACAAATGTAAGGTATTAAAGATAGGGAAGATGCAAACAAATGTTAAATATAAACTAGCTAATTTAGAATTAGAAAATTCAGACTGCGAGAAAGATCTAGGTGTGTTTGTTAGCAATGATTTGAAGCCTAGAAACAGTGTATAGGCGTTCGTAATAAGGCAAACAGGATTCTCGGGTTCATCTCTAGGAGTGTGAGTAACAGAACTGCTGATGTTATCTTAAAACTTTACTTGTCATTAGTGAGACCCCATATGGATTATGCTGTCCAATTTTGGTGTCCTTATTACAGAATGGACATAGATTCATTGGAGAGAGTACAGCGTAGAATGACAAAAATGATCCATAATATTAGAAATCTTCCGTATGAAGAAAGGTTGAAGAAATTAGGTTTACATTCGTTAGAGAGACGCAGAGTTAGAGGGGATATGATAGAGGTGTTCAAGTGGGTTAGTGGGATTAACAAAGGGGACATGACAAATGTACTAAAGCTCAGTGATAGCGAAAGAACTCGTACCAATGGTTTCAAATTAGATAAATTTCGTTTCAGAAAAGATATAGGCAAATATTGGTTTGGTAACAGAGTTGTAGATGGGTGGAATGGACTACCAAGTGCTATAGTGGATCTAAAACTGTAGGGAGCTTTAAGATAAAATTGGATAAGCATATGGACGAGAAGGGTTGGGTGTGAAGGGGGATCAGCCGGGTTGGGCCAATCAGCGCTCTGCAGACCCCCATAATCCTGCGTTAATCTCTAAACCGTTTTGGTAAGATGATCCTCAGGGTATTAGAGTGTTGAGCCTATAATTGGGCTTTGTAATTGATTGGGGTTGTGTGGGACAGGGATCTGCCTTGCTTAGGCCAATCGGCTTTCTGCAGACTCCCATTTTCTTATGTTCTTATGTTCTTATAATGTTCTTATATCTATAACAATCTCTCTCTATATATATATATATAATAATACTATATATATATATGTGTGTGTGTGTGTGCGTGTGTGTGTGATTCTACAGTATTGAGTTATGCACGAAATATATACTGTAGGCCTATGCAGTTTGCTATATTATTTTAGTAACCCACTTCCTTGATAATATTTTCCAATAGGTGTTATACACCGAGACACCATAAAATACAATAATTCATTACTAGATTATACTGCTTTATAATACTACCAAATAGCAAACCTGGCATATTGTTATGCTGTCAAATGTAAAGCGAGTAGCTATTGTATTTTTGTGTATAATTTCTACATGATAATACATGTATAACAAATCATATATTAAGCCTCTGAGAATCGATGACACTCTTCTTTTCTGCTTTATCGCTATTATTAGACGATTTAATTCAGATTAGGACATTATTTCACATTGGTCCTTCCTAAGCTGTAATTATTCGTCTAATTATAGCCAGGATAAACAATCAAAATGCGTCAAAACCGTCAGAGGGTTAATTAATGAAGGTAAACACGATACCATTACTTATGAAATTGATAATGGTGTATGTGTGTGTCAACCTCCTGTCTGGCATTGGGGTGGGGTGTAAGTGTGCGAGAGGGGGGGGGGGGGGGGCCGGAGCGGGGTAGTTTGTTCTCTTCATGGGTGGGGAGGGGAAGGAAGGGGTGACAGACAGGCACACCCTGCCCCTTCTGCCTGGGGTAGGAGTAGTAAGGGGGACTGGGCAGGGACCACCCCGTTCCTAGCTTCAGGGGTAGTAGGAGTAGGGGGTAAACCCTATGCAGGGACTTTCACTTCTGGGTGTACATTCTGATTATCTTACCTTAATCCTACCATAATGATTTCTTTCCCTGTTCTTGTTTCATATCTCTACCATCTTTCTCCTTACTTTCAAATGTCCTATTTTATAGTATTCGTTTTCTTATTTTCCTTCTTTCTCTCCACCACCCTTTCCAATTTCCTCTTTTCTTTGTTTTCTTTTTCCCTTGCTCTGCCTTGTTTCACTTGCGGTTTTCCTTTGTTTTCTTCTCCCACTGATTTGTTGTTGTTTGCTGTTGTTCCCCTATTCAATATCCATTAACAAAGTTTTCCTTTTCCTTTCATAACCCACCTTTTATCCTTCTCCTTCTACTTCACCTTCTCCTGCACCTCAATCCCCCTCTGCTTCCCTCTTCTCTTCCTCCCTGGAGGTAGGAAAGAAGGAGGGAGTATCGGTGGGTCTGGCTGAAGCTGATCCTGGCTTTAAGGGGGTAGTGGTTATTTGGTTTGGTCCATAGATATATTCATATATTTATTTTACAGTAACCTGTCTAGACTTCCATCTAGCTTGAAGAAACACCCCCTAGACCCCATTTCAAGATAAAACAGGCTCGCTGTCGCTCGCCAGGAAAAAAAACGACACCTAAATGGTACGACAAAGAAATTAGGCTACTGGTCTTAAAATCGCCAATCTAATGGAACAAACGTCATACAATTTTAAAGCTACTGGGACTAAGCATGAGGGAGAAAAAACAAGTACCTCCCCGTCACATACAGTAGTTGCAGTAAGACCTCTGGGAATAGGAAAATGATGCACACTGCATATCACAATTCTATGTGAATGAAGGAGAAAAAAGGCAAAATAACAATTGTCTCCTCCAAAGAGTGACAGAGCCAAACTCAAGGTACGTTGGAGTCAACATTTTGGGACACACAGAGCTTGAAGCAGTTGTTGTTGTTCCCTAAGCTGCCTGGCCGAACAGCCCCGAGTCCCTGAGGAAGGCCATGGCCACGATCGGGCTTTCCCACAGAGCTCTCATTGAGTGTAGATTGTGTTGTTGGCGTAAGTGGTTGTGTGAAATGCAGTCTTCTATGATGTGTTTAATGGTATGGGGTGCTGTGTTACATCCCGGGCAGGCGTCGACAACGGAGTCATCCAGTCTCTTCTGATAGCTCAGGAGAGCTGGGTGGTGTCCGCATCTCAGCCTGGCCAGGTGGACTCTGTCCTCACGAGGGAGGGAGGATTTGGAAGGATGGATTTCGGGAGGTCGTGCATGCAGCTGCATGTTGTCTGAGTGAGTGGATGGATCGGCGAGAGATATGAGTATAGATGTGCTTCTGGAAGTTGGTTCGGGGTGGGCAGGGAGGGAGAGAGGACAATAATTGTGTGTGATACCGTGTGCTGGGTGTTGTTTTGATATTTCTTGGTGTCTGTGGGTGTGTTGCCATGTAGTTTAGTGGGTGGTCTTGGTTCGTGGAGGCTGCTGCCAGGAATTGAGTGCCTCTCATGTCCAGATGGTCTTTGACTTTGAGGATTTTGGTTTCTTGATGTAGGTGATCTGTGGGTGCAGTAGCTGTGCAGCCTGTAATGATCTTCAGGGCTTTGTTTTGAATAGTCTGTAAGGTCTTATGATGTGTTTCAGCTAGGTTAGAAGCCCAGGCTGGGCTTGCGTATTCCATCACTGATCTTATGTATTGTTTATATACTGTGGTGGTAGTTTCTTTGTTGTGTCCAAATTTTGTGTGAGCAAGTGACCTGAGGGCATTAAGTCTGGGTGTCAGTTTCTTTTTAATGTTTGTGGTGTGCTGTTTGAATGTCATATGAGTATCATATGTTACTCCTAGGATTTTGGGTGTGTGTGTGTATGTGTTAGGGGTGTGTTGTTTATGGTGAGTTGAGGGATGTATTCGTGTTCTCCTGTCCAGCTTGTGAGCAGGGTTGCGGTGGATATGGCTGGGGCTAGATTAAGTCTGTTTATAGTGCACCAGCCATGTAGTGTGTTGAGATAGGGTTGAAGGAGATCTGTTGCTCTTTTTGGGTCATGGTGTGTGCATGTGAGTGTTATGTCATCTGCATAGGAAGCTAAGTTTATTTGGGGCGTATTGGGTGTAGTTATATCGTGCATGTACAGATTGAAGAGTGAGGGCGATAGGACGGATCCTTGTGGGACTCCGTTTGGAAAGTTTCTGATTTTAGATGACTGACCGGCAAAAGATACGTGTGCACATCTGCCTGCTAGGAAGTTGGCCAGCCACCTTTTTGTGTTGTTGTGCATGTTTGTGTTGTAGATTTTGTTTGTTAGGTTGTGGCGGGGGATGGCATCGAAGGTTTTACTAATGTCGAGTGTGGCTAATAGTGATCTGTGTGGTGGTCTAGCTGAGTTGATGCCGTCAAAAGCTCTTTGTGTAAGGTCTGTGCGAAGAGTGTTTGTGGAGTGCAGTGGCCTAAAGCCATGTTGTGTTGGAGCTAGGGGTAGGTCGGGTGTAATTAGTTGTAATACTAGGCATTCCATGACTTCGGATGGGGAGCAAAGGAGTGTGATGGGGCGGTGCGAGGAGGGTAGCGTGGGATCTTTGTTGGGTTTGGGGAATGTGACGATGATACCATGCTTCCAAATGTCTGGTATTGTGTTGTGTGAATAGCTGTAGTTTGATATGTTAGTGAGTGCTTGTATGCCTTGTGGTCCCAGGTGTCTGAGGTGTATGTTGCTTATGTTGTCTAGGCCACAGGCGGGTGAGTGCTTGAGATTGTTGATGATATGCTTTGTCTGGTGATTGGTGAAGGGTGTATAGTCAGGGTCTGTGGGGAATTGTCTCTTACGTCAGATGACACGTCGGTCGTCTTTGTGAGGTTTTTGGTGGCTGACATGTGAGAAGTGATTGATGAGAGGGTTTGCTTGTTGTTTACATGAAGCAGTTAAAGTTATAGGATGAGGGTAAGACAATTTGAGGAGGAGAGTTCCAAAGCTTGCTGATTGAGTCGAAGAAACACTGGGAAAATTGGATTAATTTTGGTTTACAGAGTTGGACAAAATAGGGGTGGGGGGGGGGAGGTATACACTAAAGGACCTGTCAAACATACACGATCTCAATAACGATTACCGGTAAACAAGGGACTGCAGGCATGTCGTGAGCGTGGTCCGAGGCAAATCCAAGGTGCCGCGAACGAGTTGGTGTGGGCTGTGATGCGCTGTGTTGGTGTGGGCTGTGATGCGCCGTGTTGGTGTGGGCTGTGATACGCCGTGTTGCCAGGAAAAATCTTCAAAGATGCTTGAAATTTTCACAGACGGTCGACTCCAATAATGCGCCGGAAATCCTGACTGGCCCTCTGTGACATGTCGTGTGAAGGTACAGGCAACCAGGGGCAGTGAGAAAGGTAGATAAGCTAGATATAAAAGGAGGTAGCGTAGGAAAGGAGGTAGATACGTAGGGTAAAAAGGTATATATATATATATATATAGGCTGAGAAGAAAGGTAGACAGGCAGGGTAGACAGGTAGAAAGGCAAAATAGAAATGTAGACAAGCAGGGTAGAAAGATAGCTAGAGCAGGTAAGGATGTAGGTAGCTTGTAAGGAGGTAGTTTAGTTTGAGAGATAAGGAAGTGAGGAAGGACAAGGCATAAGTTAGGTAAGGAAGAACTAGGATTGAATAACTAGAGAAGAAGTGTGGGAAGGCAGTTAAGCAGGTTAGGCAAGAAGGTAGGAATTCTGGCAAGGGGAACGGCAGAGAAGCAAAGAGTTAAATAACATAGGCAGGGAAGGTAGGAAAGATTGGTAGGTAAGGTAGGAGGGGAAGGTACGCAGGGGAGTCAGGAAGGATGAGTAGCTAGAAAGAAAAGGTAGATAGGCAGGTAGGGCAGACCGACAGGCAGGGAAGTCAGAGGTAGACAGAGTAGTCAGGACGGTAGGTAGGCAAGGCAGTGGGATGGATAGCTACGTAGGCAGGTGAATCAGGAAGACAGAGTAGGTAGGGTGATAGGTAAGTAGGTAGGCAGGTTGGGCAGGCAAGCATGGAAGGGTAAGCAAGGTAGGAAGGAAGGGCAGGGAAATACAGTAGGCAGGGGAAAGAGGCAGGAATAGGTAGGGAGGGTAGGTAGCCAGAGGAAGCAGGCAGGGATATAGGGAGTGGAGGAAGGCAGAGACGAACTATGAGATGGTTAAGAGAATATGGAAGGATGTGTGGGAGGGCTACCTTCCATCCACCGCAGCTGTATCTGTGGTCATGCACAGTGTGCATCTGCAGCGTACCTGCGGTGGCTGCTGGAATGACTCCGTCAATCTTGACATATCCTATTACAGGGGCGACCACTTTCGGCACATATTATTGCATGACTGTATTCATGACACAAAGACACTGTTCCTTCCTGCAAGTACGTCACTGGGGCTCCTGTGGCAATCGTAATTGGCACACCAACCGTCATTATTTCTGATTATCTGGACACTGATCACTAGGACTACCCACGTGCATTAGCTCTCTGTCAGATTTTCAGGGTCGCAGTCACAGTTTGTGAAAGTGTGACAGGTCCTTAATATAGCTCTGAAGAACGCTGAGTATTATAATAGTGATAGAAGAGTGAGATAGATGCAACATTGTGGTGGGTAGAGAGAGATTGTAGGGAAATAATAAGAGGAGGGGAATTGATGAAACAAAATATTTATGACTCTACCCTCCCGAGAAGTGCGGTGTGGGTTGAATGTTGTGACACATGCGAACAATATTTGATACATGGGCGCACTGCACCTCTATAAATAACAAAAAGCTGTGCTGGGGTGAGGAAACCATGGAGACGGTTGATCACACCTAACTTCTTTGAAGCTGTTTTAGCAAGAGTGGTAATGTGATCTTTCCAAGAAAGGCCAGAAAAACAAAACAACACCAAGGATACTAGGAGAAGATGAAGGGTTGAGTTGCGTATTGTTGAAGTATAAGGGATAGATGTGTTGAAGTTCTTGTCAGGTAGATAAATGGAAAAGTTGGGTTTTGGAAGCATTGAAATAACAAGATTTTCTCTGCCCCAATCGTAAATAGTTGATAGATCAGAAAATTGTCATGTGCGTTTTGAGTGATTACATGCTGCGTCATTGTAGAAAACTAGTTGAATAGTGTTAATCCGATGGGTATTTCTGCCCCCCCCCCCCCCCCTCCCTCATTGGTAGTGGTCAATGGTAGCCAGACCTGCTTGTAATCCTTTTCCTCGTTCTCGACCTCCTGCCCCCCTTCTCCTCTTCATTACTTCCTGTAATCCCCCGTCTGCTTAACCTGTCCTCCTCTCTCATACCAAACTTCATCTATCTGAAGAATCAATAGGAGGTGGTGACAAAAATCTAGTTAGGTTCTTACTTCTCACCTGGTACAAAAAAGCCATCAGTCCTCAGTGTAGGAAACTAGATTTTCGGCAAGCAAACATTGAAGGGCTTCGGTTTAGCCTATTCCGGAACAGACTTGAGGGTGAGGATGTGAATGCCATTTGATGCAATTCAAAGAGCAGTTTGTGGATCGAGAAGCTGCATTCGTTCTCTTTAAACTTACCAAATCAGGCTCACCTCAACGAAAATGGTTCACAAATGAGATACTATAAACAATTAGAAAGATAATGGTTTCATACAAAAAGGCTGAAGGTCATCAGGACCAAATAGATCTAGACTCCTTCAAAAATACAGTATGTGCAGGAGAGTGAAATATCTTATAAAGGAAATAAAGCAGAATTAAGAACTCAGGTTGTAGCCCATTGCAAAGAGTGTCCTAAAAAAGTTCAGCTATGTGAATAGCAGAAAACCGTTTAAAAGCAGTATTGTAACTCTAAAATATACAACAGGCCAACTACAAACATTTGACACTTAAATAGCTATGTCCCTAAATTACTATTTTGCCTCAGTATGTGCCAGGAAAGATTCCAGTGACATGCCAAATATAGCATTAGTTCATGAAGGGGCAGTTCTTAGTAGAATTAAGTGTAACCCAGAGAGGGTAGCAACAAGAAGTTAAATACGTTCAAGATAACTGGCCAATTTGTTCATGGAGTTGTGCAAGAAGTGTGTGATGAAATTGCACCTTTCTTGGCAGAAATCTTCAATACATCACTAGTAACTGGAGAGGTCCCTGAAGACTCAAAATTAGCGTATGTGCCCCCAATCTTTAAAAATAGTGACCATTAGTGTTCCAAGAATTATTGGAGTATCAACTAGACATCTTTCATAACCCTGCTCCCCATATGGGCCAAAAAATATGCGCAAAACAGGTTTTTCGCGAATATTTCACGGCCGGAGGCCGATGGCAAGAAGTTTTGAAGACGAGCAGTCTGTCCGCATCGTCCTACAACTGGGAGAGGGTATGAGCCGCCGCTCTCTCTCCTCCCCTTTCCTGTACCAACCTGTCCGGTCACCATATGGGGTCCATAATCCCAAATGTGTACTACAAATTTCCCCTTCCTATCAACCTTTTTTTTAGCCCCAGAGTTCTGCCTTGTTGTCACCCAAGACCCTCAGCCATACCCTCCACAGCCCTGCAACCAAATTAATCCAGCTTATGTAATGTATGAGATATGCCTCACTTTTGTTGACCCTTTTTTTCACTATTTTTTTTATTTTTTTATATATATGACTTAATATTTACAGTAGTGTAATTTGCTCTTAACATAATATTAAGCATTAATTGTAGTTTTTATTGGTTACATGAAATTTAAAATCCATCAATCAGTTTTCGGGTGAGAGACGTTTAAAGTGCCGGTCCCCATATGGGGCCACATTGCTAATTTTGTTACACTTCTGGAACATTACCTGAGCAGGGTTAAAACATCAAGAAGGGATACTAGTAAACATAATAGTTGACTACCTGTAAAACCACAACCTAATTACAGATTCCCAACATCGTTTCAGATTGTATCAATTGTTTTACCAATTTGCTGAAATTATATCTATGAAATAATGAGTATGACAGAAGTTGAGCCATATATATCTATAACTTAGATTTTTAAAAAGCTTTTGCCTCCTTGTGGGGCCGGGCTAATGCAAAAAGGTGTGGGCACTAGGTATCAGTACAGAGATAGATAGTTGGCTAACAGGTAGTAGACAGGAACAAGTGGTAATAGATGGTGAGTCTACTGAGTGAACTTCAGTCACTTCTAGAGTACTAAAGCGAACTGTCCTTGGCCCATTGCTGTAACTGTTTATGCTATAATTATGTCAATGACATCGATATTGGTATGACCTCAAAGTTTAATCTTTGAGTTAATATGAATTACCCTAAAGGGTTTAAACAATTCAGGATGGTTCTTATTAGACTGGGTGAATGATCTGGGACATTGCAGATGCTACTTGGAAAAGTGCAAGGTGATGTATATCGACCAAACAAAACCCAAATCAGATTACTCACTATTGGTAAAGACTCTGGATGTAGCTGACTTGGAAAAAACACATTTGGGTTTCTGATTAGCAGTAACCTAAAGTGTTCCAAGCAGTGCATTTGGCTATATTAAGAGGCAATTTTAATATAGAAATAAGAACATAATCGTCCAACCCTGCAACGTGCTGCTAGAATAAGTTGTTCATTTTTAGTCTCCAGTACTCAGGAAAGAGATAGAGCGACAAGAAAGAGTCCAAGCTAGGTCTACAAAGCATATTTAATTGATTAGGTCATTAGAAGGCTGAACTGCGAGAATCGGTTGAAAGTCACTAAATTCACTGACTCACACCTCCCTTCTCCCAGGCGCTTTGGCTTTTCCAAAGCCCGATCTAAAGGTGCTTCCCAAGACCTACTTTTAGTCACAGGTGCTTTCCAAGGCCTGAAGGGTGGTTCACAAGACCCAAACCCTGGTGCGTTCTAAGACCACAATGGGGCATAATAAAACCGCCTACTGTGCAGGAATACATTTTCTATTATATAATTATGCAGTATATAACAAACAAATATTGATAATAGAACATTTGTGATTGCACCGTTCGAAAGGGGTGTGACAAAATACTTCTTATTCCATATATAGAAAACCTATAGTGTTCACCGAAATGTTGAAATTATGAAAAGTTGAATTTGAATGAAATTGGAAGAAGACACAAATGTTTATTTGGGATTAATTTTAACTATGATACTTCAATGTTTTTAGGTTTTTATTCGATTATATTTGTAAAATGACCTTTCCTTTTTCTGTTGATGAATAATATATTATTATCAACGCAATTTTTGTGATTTAATACGGGCTATAATAAATATTTTTGGTCACCGCCATGTTTATGATTGTGGGTATCGGTTATTCTATTATATTCATATAACAAACTATAAACATATTCTAATGTCATCAATGTGAAGAGTGATAAATACTTCTTATTTCATATAAAACAGCTATAATAATTAAAGTAATAATTTATAATCATTAATCATACAGTAAGTTGATATTAGACAACCAATCGTAAACAATCCTTTCCTGTACACATTAACTTTTCCTAATTCTTATATTTAGTAAGTCAGAACTTAAAACCTCACGAGGTTTTATAACTTTTAAAACTCCTTTCCTTAAGTGAAGTAGGATATGCAAGGTATGAATAATTTCCTGTATTTAGTGCAGCACAGCACTCTACCTCGGATGTTGCTCCCATTAGAACCTCTAGGTTATTCAAATACTACAGGAGAAGGTCGCAGTATAGTCCTATGAACCTTTCTTTAGGCTTCTATGTAAGCATTAATTCATAAATGTTGTCCTAGATGGACATATTCTATGATAAACATCCTTTCGCAAACTAAATGTATAAGAAAATAACTTTGGTTAGGCTACTCTTCCAACTTGCGGAATATGTCTGAACCTCTATGTACTAAATAGGCCTATCATTGCACATCAAAGTTAAACAAATGTTTTCATCAAATTATACAGTTGATTACATGGTTACACTTCACATAAAGACTGTCCA
The DNA here is from genome assembly GCA_032716605.1 of Paralithodes platypus. Lineage (NCBI taxonomy): Eukaryota > Metazoa > Arthropoda > Malacostraca > Decapoda > Lithodidae > Paralithodes > Paralithodes platypus. Next base: position 24,567,385 of record CM064523.1, on the reverse strand, counting down.
ATATACCTTAACCTGTAATGCATAAATAAATATTTCTTTCATACAACATAAATAGAAATACGTATAACCTGGTATATATCTCAACCTAATAAAATAGATATAATTTACCCAAAAGAAATATAAATCTTTACATACAAAATAAATATATGTAACCTTGTTATGTGTGACTTAAACACTATGCAATGTACCTTAAACTTTACTGCAGCATATCATCTCATTAGTGTGCACTGTTAATAGGCTATGCCACAGCCAATACGACCTCAAACATGTACACAGGAGTAGCCTACAAAGGAAGTCAAGCAACCCCAGTTATAGCGACCCCTCAAGGTTGCTTGCCCTTTAAATCACTGCTGCTCAGAGTGTTCAACAATGCTTTAGAGTGGGTGACGGATAATTGGAAAGGGGAGTACTGGCTTTGGGCTAATATCCATGGCAGGGTTAGGAGTTATTAGTAGGGAACAATTTGGGTTACTAATATAACCCCGCTAAAAGTGATCCTTTGTGTATCTGGGGAAAAGTGAGTAACATTATAGTAATACATGTAGTGATCCTTGATGTGTATGAGGAAAAAGGGGAAAACAATTATGCATTTAAAAATGCAGTCAAACACGGGTTTAAGACAAAGTGTTTGTCAAGGCGATGTTTAACCCACAGGGCACCAGCTAATATATAATAAAAGTACACTCCAAGCCCGGGCAAAAATAGATTTGTTTTAATTCCCTAATACAGCTTAAATAGTTGAGAAATGAAGGAAAAAGAAGAAGAAAACACTCACCTCGGTCATTTGGGGGTCATAAGGGGGGGGGGGGGGCCCAGCCATCAGGTGGTTCCGGGCGCCTCTTCAAACCTCCCGCGACGGCACACCACAACTGGGCGAGGCACCATGGCTGATGTACGATGCCTCCGGTTTTCAAGTGACGGTTATTTACACCACCCGAGCATCATGTGTGCCTTCATAGTTCATATATTAGGAACATGTATCACATAATGTCATTGTAAGTGAAGATACAGTGTGATAAGTGCATAGATTAAAGTTTTATAAATGCCGACGAGTGGCAAGGTCGTGCGCGTCCTGGTTACCATGGCGACGGACGGCCATCTTGGCCCAAGACAATGGCAAAACGCACGCACGTACACACAGCCAGCTGACTAACACTACTCTGCCCCCACTTTCATTCTGTGCCTCTCTCACGCACTCTGTTTATTGGTTTTATACTTTATCGTATGTTTTATAGTTAGAATATGAGTTTTACACATTGTTTTAGGTACTTTTGACTTAGAAATATGGGTTTTCACATTTTATTTTGTACTCATGTTTTATCGTATTTTGTCTCACTTTTATCGTCTGTTAGCACAGTCTTCATTGTTCTAAGTGTTATAAGTTTATGATATATTTACACTTATTGGTGTCCGTCACTGCTTTACGTATATTTGAGTGTCACTATCGCTTACATATTGTGTTCGGCACTTTGTATATATAATATTTATGTGTTCTGCACTTTGTATATATATATAATCTTTACACTTCGTTTGTGTTCACACACTTTACTTTTGATAGCGTCTTTTATCACAGTCTTTTAACACACTGTTCTAGAAATGTTCAAGGGCATAATACTCCCTGAAGCAGACGGGGAAACACAGTGCAACACCACAGCAGCTTTTAGTGGGGAGAGATTGGGAGGTGGTGGTGAAGGGAGGCGTGGGGAACGGACTACGCCGCACTTGGTGTGGTGTAGCAACTTGACCCCTTCATCCTCAGTTCTTCTCTTCTGACCCCTACGATGGCCTGGCGGAATTTTGAGGAATGCCATGGGGTCTGGGTCATTCTCCTCCACCTCTTCCTCACTTGGTGGGGAGTCAACTATGTGGGGAATTCTTTTGTACATCAGAGATTTTCTAAACCCAATTGACTGCAAGATCAGGTCAGAACATGAACTGCTTGGGGTTGACCTCAATCTAGGTAACTCTACCTATAGGATTGTTCTGGTGTACAGGCCTCCACATCAAAATGTTGAAAAGGATAAACTTCTGTACTCAAAACTGAGTGCTGTTATCGAGTGTGATTTTAGGCGACTTCAATTGCCTAGTAAACTGTGAAGCAAGAACTGCCGATGCTGAAGGTAGGCGTCTTATGGACTTTATTAACGATAACTTTTTGACCCAGTGGGTGAACTAGCCAACTAGAGGGTACAATAAACTAGATCTTGTGTTCACCACTGAAGATGAAAGTGTAACCAGCTTATCTGTTGGGGAATCACTTGAAGGTAGTGACCATTATCTAGTTGGGTTCTCGCTTCGTACCTTTAGCAGTAGACCCACAAATCCTCAGAGTGCTAAACTAGATTTCCGTAATGCAAATTTTGAAGGCCTTCGGGGAAGTTTATCCCAGATCAGACTTGTGAGTGAGAATGTTAATGAGATTTGGTGCTCATTCAAACAGCAGTTTATGGATCGACAAGCTGCATTAGTTCCTACTAAACTTACCAAATCAGGCTCAACCCAACCAAAATGGTTCACAAGTGAAATAGCTTCAGCAATTATAAAGATAAAGGTTGCATACAGAAAGGCCAAAAGAAGTCAAGACCAAAGAGATTTAGATTCCTTAAAAAATATGTGTAGAAGAGTGAAATCTCTTATAAAGGAAACAACGCGGAATGAAGAACTAAGGGTTGTAGCCCTCTGCAAAGAGAGTCCTAAAGAGTTCTTCAGCTATGTGAACAGCAGGAAGCCATTCAAAAGTAGCATTGGACCTCTAAAGGATCCAACAGGCCAACTTCACACTTCTGACACTGATATAGCTAAATCCCTAAACGACTATTTTGCCTCAGTATTCACAAGGGAAAATACCAGTGACATGTCACATCCTGGACTAGTGCATGAGGGTGAAGATCTTAGCAAAATTAGATGTACCCCAGAGGACGTAGCAAAAAGAATAGATAAGTTAAATAGGTTCAAGTCATCCGGCCCAGATAGCTTTCTTCCCCGAGTTGTACGAGAAGTGCGAGATGAAATTGCACCTTTCTTGGCAGACATCTTCAATAAATCACTAGAAAATGGAGAGGTCACTGAAGACTGAAAACTGGCCAATGTGACCCCAAACATTAAGAAAGGGGATCACGAGTGTCCCAAGAATTATCGGCCAATTAGCTTGACTTCTATCATAGTAAAACTCTCAGAAGGGATACTAGTAGACAAGATAGTTGACTACATAGAAATCCACAATTTAATTACAGATTCCCAACATGGATTTAGGCGACACCGATCATGTCTTACCAATATGCTGGAATTTTTCCATGAAATGCTGAGTGAGTATGACGAAAGTAGAGCCATAGACATCCTTTACTTAGATTTTCAAAAACACTTTTTGACAAAGTGCCTCATTGTAGTCTAATGTCAAAAGTGAGTGCGCTAGGTACGCTAGGTGCGCTTGGATAGAAATTTGGCTAACAGGTAGACAACAACGAGTGGTAATCAATGGTGTTTCTTCTGAGTGGACTGCAGTCACTTCTGGAGTTCCACAGGGATCTGTCATTGGCCCACTTCTGTTTATCATATATGTCAATGACATACATATTGGTCTGTTGAGTGTGATCTCCGAGTTTGTAGATGTCATAAAACTTGGAATGATTGTGAAAGACCCCAAAGGGGTTTTTGAACAGGTCAGGATGGTCCTCAACAGACTGGGTGAATGGTGCAGATGCCGCTAAACTTGGAAAAGTGCAAGGTGATGCATATCGGCCAAGCAAACCCCAAGTCAGGCTATTCACTCTTGGGAATGCCTCTGGAAGTGACTGACTTGGAAACAAATTTGGGTGTTCTGATTAGCAGTGACCTAAAATGTTCCAAGCAGTGCATTGACGTAGAGAAGAAAGCTCAGCCATTATTGGGCTATATTAAGAGGCAATTTAAGTATAGCAAGAAGGAAATAGTCCTCACAATTTACAACGCTCTGATACAGCCTCTCCTAGAGTATGCTGTTCAATTCCGGTCTCCAGCACTCAGGAAAGATATAGAGCGACTGAAAAGAGTACAAGCTAGGGCTACAAAACTTATCCATCGATTAGAAGACTGAGCTATGAGGACCGGTTGAGAGTTCTTAATATCTTTCCGTTGGAGACACGCAGACTACGAGGTTAGCTCATTGAAGTTTTTAAAATACTTAATGGGTTTAACAATGTGGATTATAGCAAAATGATTAGCCTCAATATGAATACAACACGCAACCATGGCTGGAAATTAGAATTGATAAGGTTCAGCACTAGTATTTGTGGACACTTTTTCACATATAAGATCTGTTCTACCTGGAACAAACTTCCCTCATAAGTTGTAAAGAGTTCTTCAGTAGAGCAGTTCAAGAAGAGAGTAATAGTATTTTGCACGCTCTGTAATGATTGTAGTGCACTAAACAGTCTCTCTCATTTCACTTCAAGTACCTCCTCGGAATGGATCGCAAGGTCTCTGAGATACTAACTATTCCTTGGAATTCCTTGTAACTCTCTCTCTCTCTCTATATATATATATATATATATATATATATATACAGTATTATAGTATCTGTGTGTATTCCCTAGCATATTACCTAATATATCAGTCTCCATATGCATTGTACCCGCTGGACAATTTATGGACAACAAAGATCTCTTACATTGTTTGAGTGTACAGTATTTATGGGAGTCTGGGGGAACTGTAAGATAAATAGTGTAGGTCCTCCCTGTGAGTGAGATGTAACACGGCATTTATTATTTCAAGAATTATATATCGGTATTATTGTATTATATGATTAATTTCCAGCGAGCGTAAATGTAATCGCTTGTGTGATAATTATTCCACGGACATAATTAGGGACAGGACACTACAAAGAAGGTACAATTAAAATAAATAGTTATCCGGCACTTCTGTTGGGAAACTGTAATATTTAATGACTGTACTCTTATTCTTGGCAGTCCTCATGTAGAGTACACCACATAACCTTTGTTTCTCGTCGTGATCTTAATGTATGAAAATAATATAGTAAGATTCATTTGCGAGTGTGGTTACTTTTTATTTTTTCCTATGTGGATGAGGGAGACAAAAGGCAAAATTGCCCGGGACGAGAGCCTCCCCCCGAGTTGACAGAGTGACACGGCCAAAAATTAAAGAATGTTCGATCCAAAATGCCTGGACACACAGAGTTTGAAGCAATTCAATCCATCTTTCCTTCATAGGATGAAGGAAAGATGGATTAAGGGAGAGACTTCCAGAGCTCAGCTATTGAATAGAAGAAAAATTGGGAATCTCGGTTTCACTCTTGGGTTGAAGAGATACACAGAGTAAGGGTTGGGTTGTGTTGCAAGACGAGTGCTAAGTACTTTACGTAGAGGAGGTGGTATACTCTGAGAGAGCTCTGACGAACATTGAGTATTATAATAGCGGTAGAATAGCGAGAGAGATGCAACATTGCGGATGAGAGAGAGGAATTGCAAAGAGTCGGTGAGTTATTAATTTGTTTTTCTATGTGAATGAGGGAGACAAAAGGCATACCTGCCTGCAGCGAGTGACTCCCCTAGATTTCAAAGAGTGACGGGGCCGAAATCAAGGGACTTTCGAGCTAAAATGCCTGGACACAGAGGTTGAAGTAATTTAAGTCTTTGGAAGAGGGAAAGACTGCTTCTGGGACAGAGTTTCAGAGCTCAGCGGTTAAATAGAAGAAAGTCTGAGAATAGCGTTTCACTCTTGGGTTGGAGAGTTGCACAGAGTAGGGGTGGGATTGTGTTGCAAGGCAGGTACTACGTACCCTACGTAGAGGAGGTGGTATACACTGGGAAAGCTCCGAGGAACACTGATTATTGTAGTAGCGATAGAATAGCGAGAGAGATGCAACATTGCAGCGAAGAGAGAGAGATTGCAGAGAGATAGTGAGTGGACGGGAGTTAATGATACGAAAGGCTGTCCTTTCTACTTTATCTAGGAGTGCGGTGTGAGAGGATCCTCCCCACACATGTGAACAATACTCAATACAAGGATGCACTGTGCCCCTGTACAGAGCAAGAAGCTGTGCAGGGGTAAAGAACCCCTTGAGGCAGTTGAGCACACCCAGCTTCTGGGAGGCTGCCTTAGCGAGACGATCTTAAGGATCCTTGAGGACGTGAGTTAATGAGACGAAAGGCCTAGCTTTCCACTTTGTCAAGAAGTGGTGTGCGAGAGGATCCTCACCACACATGAGAACAAATCTCAATACATGGACGCACTGTGCCCTTGTACAGAGCAAGAAGCTGTTCAGGGGTAAAGAACCCCAGGAGGCGGTTGAGCATACTTAGCTTCTGCGAAGCTGCCTTAGGTGAGAGTAGTATTATGGTCTTTCCAAGAGAGATCAGAAGAAAAAGAGACACCAAGAATACTGAGAGAAGATGAAGGACTGATTTGTGTATTGTTAAGTATTATTATGTTCTCTCCACTAACCAACTTTACTCCTAAACTCGATTAATGAAATTAACAAACACATGTGGCAGTCCGGGGATTCGAACCTAGGATGCTCACACCGAAAATCAACACACTTATGCATTGCACCACGAAGACATAAGGGATAGACCTGTGGGAGTTCTTAACTGGTAGATAAATAGAGCAATTGGGTTTTGAAAGCAACAAGACTTTCTCTGCCCCAATTGGAAATTAATGATAGATCAGAAGATAAGTGTTCTTTGACTTCATCATGTGAGTTTTTGAATGATTGCTTGCTGGGACGTTCTGAAAAACTAGGTGAATAGTGTTAGGTAGAATCATCAGCATATGAATGGATAGGACTGGAGGTTCAGTTGAGAAGATCAATAATGAATATTGGAGAGAGAATTAGAGATAGGACAGAACCCTGAGAAATACCTGAGTTAACAGGTTGAGGAAGTTAATGATGGCCGTCCACAACTGCAGCTATGGAGGCAATGAGGCACTTTGCCAAAAGTGTTTTTGAATATATAAGTAAAGTATGTCTATGGCTCGATTTTTATCATGCTCACTCACCATTTTATGAAAATTATCCAGCAAATTGGTAAGACATGTTGTGAATCTGTAATTAATGTTGTGGAATTCCAGGTGATCAACTATCTTGTCTACTAGTATCCCATTTAAAGGCTTAACTATGCTAGAAGTCAAGCTAATTGGCTTATAACTCTTGGGACACTCATGGTCCACTTTCTTAAAGATTGAGGTCACATTGTCCAGATTCCAGTCTTCAAGGAACTCACTATTATCTAGTGATTTGTTAAAGATTTCTGCCAAGAAAAGGTGTGCTTTCATCCTGCATTTCTCCTACAACTCGTGGAAGGAAATTATCTGGGCCAGATGACTTGAACCTATATAACTTGCCTATTCTTTTTGTTACCTTCTCTGGGGTACATCTGATTCTGCTAAGAACTTCACTTCATGCACTAACCCTGGGCTTGGCAGGTCACTGGTATTTCACTTTTAAATACTGAGGCAAAGTAGTTGTTTAGGGATTTAGATTTTTCAGTGTCAGGTCTGTAGTTGGCCTGTTGGATCCTTTAGAGATCCAATGCTACTTTGAAATGACTTTCTACTGTTCACATAGCTGAAAAACTCTTAAGAACTCTTTTTGCATTGGGCTCCAACCCTGAGTTCTTCATTGTGCTTTGCATTTTTTATAAGAAATTTAACTTTCCTACACATATCTAGATCTCTTTGATCCTAACTTCTTTTAGCCTTTCTGTATGCAATCTTTCTCTTTCTAATTGCTGAAGCTATGTCATTCATGAACCATGTTCGTTTACGTGGGCCTGGTTTGGTAAGTACAGTGGGAACGAATTCAGCTTGTTGATCCATAAACTGCTCTTTGACTTAGCACCAAATGGCATGAACATCCTCACCCTTAAATCTGATCTGAGATAAGCTTCTCCAATAACCTTCAAAGTTTTCTCGATGGAAATCTAGTTTCGTAGTCTGACCCTTCCTGCATGGTCTGGTCATTGTGGAACATTATACAACCACGTATTCAAGCATCTAAATCATCTAAACCACCAACACAGTGATAGCTACCACATTGAAGCACGTTGTACTCAACAATGCTCAAAGTTTGTATAATTTATTCCTAATTGACCTGCTTTTAAATAATACTATTGATCGGGATTCATTTTTTTCCCCAAGAGCTTCCTAGTTCACCCTGTTTCCAGAAGAGAAAGGGATCTCTGGGAGTAATGCATATTCTATTATTCTATTACTCTGTACCCACTATCTAGTGGTTCTGAAATTGGCAATTGAAGTGTAAAGTCTAGAGTGCGTTGTGGGTCATTTTTTATTTTACTGGGGTTCTCTGCCATTTGGTTGGATGTATTTTTGTACTCAGAGGGACTAACTTCTTTTGTAGGACTTCTTTTTGAGAGCACAGGATCAACTTCTGGTGATGGTTTGCACTGTTCATGCAGGAGAATGCTTTCCACAGTTTTGCTTGCTCTCAACAAGCTATACAGATGATGATTTTGACAATCATCAAGTTTGATCTTATCGCTGGTGCTTAGGTGCACAGCATTACAGAGGTAAAGCTTGTGCTTCCCATAAAACTCCTCATATGGGTCCACAAACCTCACCCCTTTTTGGGTACACAGGTCAGCTAACCTACTATTAAGCCCATTGCTTTGCTTATAGCACAATCCCCTCCATACATCCTGGGCATAATACCAAGTATCATACCTCTGTCTTGAGTAGGAGTTCTTATGACCTTGCCTATTATGGACTCTGTGATTCCGAATTTATTTCTTTTGAGAACAAGGTAATGTTTCCCCATAGACTTCCTTGGACCAGATTGTGTCTACTTCCCTTGTAATCTGGGAAGTCCTTGCACCTGTGAGGCTCTTCACATTTCTCACCTGGCGGCAAAACTTAGCAAAGTGAGAGTCTTGTTCTTTGACCTGAGAATCTCCAATCAAAATTGTTAGTCTCTTTGTTGCTAAAAAAACCATACCTACTTGACTTGATTAGTGTTGTCCCTTTGGTGTTTGAGTGTCGCATAGTAGGCTTTACATTTCGCTGCGACTCTGCACTTGACTGTCCCTTTTCCTTCTGTGAGGGCTTACAGAAGTCATGCTGCCTTTCTGCACCGTTTAGAGGGCTGAATCTATGAGATGTTAACTTCATATTCTTGTCTTGTTTTTGTCTTCTCCTTTTTTGCGTTTAATCTCTCTCCAAGCATAGCATGGGTTACTAACACTAGCTGTGGAATCATTCGTAGCTTCTTCCGTAGTTGTTGCGCAACTGTTGCCTACTTGACTGGCACTACATTCTTCTTCTGTTTATCCCCACCTGCATGGTGTTTGAAGGCCCAGCTGCCACTCTCACATTACTTTCACTTCTAAGACTACACACTTCCTTTTTCAACTCTTCGGTTTCGTATCTTCTTTCAGAAACTTCGTTCTGGATAATATTCTCAGAGTCTCTTTGCTTTAACTGTTCCTTAATCCCTTCTACCTCCTTCATGAGTTTTCCTTCTATCCTGGTCAGGATACTTCTCTCGGGCCCGACCTGTCCCACATTATCATTAGATTTGTCATTAGTGAAGTTCCAGAATAGTACCAGGATGATTAAAATCGTATAACTTAACAGAACTTTCAGGGGATAATGTGTAAAATCGTCATGGTTGCAAATTAAATCTAATACATTCGCCACATGTATGAAGGCATAATCCTCCACGAGACTATGGCCTGGTTCTTCAAATAAGAACTAAGTTTGCATCCTTTTTAACGTTAATGGTAGAGTAGATACGATGCCCAACTCTCGCATCTCGAGAGAGCGGGTTTGAATCCTGGTCAGGATTCCTCTATCCCAACCTATCGACATTATCATAAGATTTGTCATCAGAGAGGATCCATAATAATACCAGAATGAATATAATGTATCACCTAGCCGAGTGGGCCATGTGTGTGTGTGTGTGTGTGGGTGGGTGGGGTGTGGGGGGGGGGGGGGACGTGTAAAATAGCCATTGTTGATGTCTGATAAACTAGCCACGTGCATTAAGGCATAGCCCTCCTCGAGACTATTAACCTGGTTATTCAAAACACACTAAGGTTGTTCCTCCATGTATCCATTCTTGTTTGAATGGATACGGTGGCCAACTCTCACATGAAAATAAATAAATAAAAAACTAAAAATAATACAAAAAATACAAAAAATATCTGGCGAGAGTGAGGTTCGGGTCATGGTCAAGTTACCTCTTTCCCCACACGATATCATGTGTAGACCATTTACTATCGATATGAGGTCACATGATTTTCATATAATGTGCTCGTATATTGTAATATATCACATTTATTATTCAAAGTTTCTTTTCATTAAGCCTGAGAGTATTGTTTGAATCACGAGTCTATTTCTTTGTTTGGTCATCATTTCAGATGAACATTACGATTAGTGTCTCTGGAGGTTATTGTATTTAATGTTTTGGGTTAATATCTAATTTTGACAAGAGTTTATGTTAAAACAAAAATATGTAACTGTTTTAATACCGTTGGATAACCTACGCTTGCTTCATCTGCCCAATGTGGTTCAGGATAATCCGTATTACTGTCAATTTGGTAATAATGAAAATACTTTTCTTAGAACTGATAATTAAGGAAACGCACTCGATTAAACTAATGGCCAAACGTTACTTTCAAGCACACCCACCAACACCCACACCCACACCCACACCCACACACGCACACGCACGCACACACAGAAAAAGAGAGCGTGAGTTATTTGAGTTGGCGTGAAAGTGGAAGGGCAGGAAGCAATATTGTCGAGGTGATGAGAGAGAGTTAAAGGTGTGTGTGTGTGTGTGTGTGTGTGTGTGTGTGTGTGTGTGTGTGTGTGTGTGTGTGAAACCTAATGCATATGTGGAGTCGGTTTCAACGCTAAAATTGTAACCGTGAATGTAGATATATATGGAATATTTCGACTGAATTATGTGTTGTCCAATACAAAATAAGAGCAACATTACGTAAACATTGTTTTACATAAACTTTGGCATTTAATTGTGGAAGTGAGCTCAACTTTATGAGCATAACTTTAAGTGTAAGGACAGTATGTGTATGTACGTCCGTCTGTGTGTTTGTTAGTAATAATAATAATAATAATAATAATAAACGGTTTATTAAAGAATGGCAGCGTCATGAGCTGAAAATACACATTTTACAATTTAGTGGATGAACATGAGATGAGGATGGTAAGCTTAGTTTACAAACAAAATAAATAAATACAATAATGATGCATGTGCAGAATACAAATTATCATAAAATAACCATGAGAGTAAGTGATATACAGTACATATACACATTTATTTACTTACTCATATACAGAACATACGTATATACACGTACGTGCGCACATACATATACATACATATATAGGAACATAAGAACATGCAGTAAGTGTGCACATGTCCGTATACACAAACGCTCACGTATGCACACAAACATACATACATACAGAAACTGTTTTGGTAAGGTCAGGTAAAGAGGGTGCAGGTACTACAATGGGAGGTTAATCCTCGGTAGTGTAGGTGTGTGTGTGTGTGTGTGTGTGTGTGTGTGCATTTTTTTATATGCAATGTGTTTGTGTATGTGTACATAAAATAAATCATGAATGATTATGATGAAATTAACAAGGTGACCGTAAGGATAATACTTGTGACGATAATATACGTATGCATCAGTGTGATCAGAGGGGGATAATAATTATAATAATATTATACAAAATATTTACGTATTGCTGTAATGTTATTTAGGAGATACATTTTACTCTGTGTAGCGGATATATAATGTATAGGTAGTAATCTTTGTTAACTGGTGTATTTATCAATTAGAAGCCATACACGGGTGACGTATTAAACCTTGAACCACTAGCTGTTAATACCATCACTGTACCATGATAACATGTAAATGATGCTCTTACTACTGGCATTATAAATTCACAAGTCTAAATTCCATTGCACTTCTCACGCGAACCAGAAATTATCCCCACAAGTCCCAGTAGATGAAGATGAGATTGAGGGATGGGAATGCCGTCCTCCAGTCGCCCTCACATACGGACGTATTATGAATGCAATGGAATATAAATTTAAGGACTGGAAATACTGAAAATAAGAATAACTCTTATCTCTTAGAACGATCAAATGATGGAATAATACCTGCTTAGTATAAAAGTCCCCCATTCACGTGTGTGCTAAAAACTATGGCCCTTTGGGCGGTAATCGATTAAAAAACTCTGGATCAAAGCCAGGATCGATGATATAATAAACTATCATAATATATTTTGGTTTAGATTATATGACGGTGATTCGAATATTTCGTGCATAATATCTTGACAGCAGTTCACCACCCCATAAGCATGATTATGAAACCATGATTGATTGAAAGTGGTATGTGCAGCGTCAATTGTACCTGGATAATGACCAACTTTTATGATGTCCTAAATATGAAAATAAATGGACCAATCGATAATAAATCCTCATCCGAAGGGGGAACCAAATGGTGCGGGTTACGAACTCTGCCATATATATCCAGCATGCCAGCAGTTATTGTTGGGGGGGGGGGGGGTCTAAGAAATAGGTAATGGGGTTAGTGCTGATATCCAATGATAATCTAAAGCTAAGGGAATCCTTTGAGGTACCTACTGAAGGGAATGACAAAGTTTCATCGAAATCCATTCATTCATTGTCTCTAATCTAAACACTGTGCGAATAGGCAGATGGATATACATGTAGGATTATTATACAAGTAATTGTGGTAAATAAGCACCATCACATGTGTTAATCAGTGCAACAGTCTTTGAAATAATGTCATATTATTGTGTGAAGGTCACACTAGCATCTCGAACAGCGTTTTGTTTGAAGTCACCGACAAACCAGAAAACTAATACCTCGAATATCGGGATTGTCGAACAAAAGCTTTTATGGAAATATTGGGGGGGGGGGGGTCAATATAGGTCGAATTAACTAAAACATATTGGGACTTTTTGCGTTGCCAAATGAAGAGACTGACCATCCAGGTTACATTGAAATACATTCGTTCATTGTCGAGATACTAAGACAGACACACAAACAACACACGCATACAGACACACTGAAAGGATTGCTTTACAAATGTCAACAATACATGTAGAGTGACCTATGGATTATACCCAGTAACATATGAGTTATTCTGTGAAATACTTTTGGAGGTAATGCTATATTAACTAATTGTTGTAAATATCCAATCACTCGTTTTCGAGATATTATGGTAACACACACACACACACACACACACACACACACACACACACACACACACACACACACACACACACACACACACACACACACACACACACACACACACACACACACACACACACACACACATTGTACAAATGAAACAGACAAATAGCTAAACGCCCTGGGGAGGAAAACAAATATACCTTGGGCTTCACTATTCCGGCGGCGGAGGAAGATGGAAGAAGCTGTTAAGTTAAATTGAACAGAGAGAAGGGTCCCAAATAGCACGCAAGCAATTTTATAGCAGACACAAGTGGAAGGAGAATGGGTGGCAGAAGAAGTAAATCAGTGGCAGAAGAGGAAGTGAAGGAGGTGATCAGGAGGTCGGAAGTATGTGAGGCTTTGAAGAGGGTGAAGCTGGGTAAAGTATTAGGGATAGATGGAGTGTGGTGAGATGCTGAAGTATATAAACGAGGTAGTTATTTTTTTTATTTTTTTTTTGCATGTGAATGAGGGAGGCAAAAGGCATAACTGCCTGCAACGAGTGCCTCTCCCAGATTTGAAAGAGTGACAGGGCCAAAATCAAGGGATATTCGAGCTAAAATACCTGGACACACGGAGTTTGAAGCGATTTAAGTCATAGGAAGAGGGAAAAACTGATTCTGGGAGAGAGTTCCAGAGCTCAGCAGTTGAATAGAAGAAAGTCTGAGAATAACGTTTCACTCTTGGGTTGGAGAGTTACACAGAGTAGGGATGGGATTGTGTTGCAAGGCTGGTACTACGTACCCTACGTAGAGGAGGTGGTATACACTGGGAAAGCTCCGAGGAACACTGATTATTGTAGTAGCGATAGAATAGCGAGAGAGATGCAATATTGCAGCGAAGAGAGAGAGATTGCAGAGAGTTGGTGAGTGAACGGGAGTTAATGATACGAGAGGCTTTCCTTTCTACTTTGTCTACATACATACATACAATGATTTAGCATCGTTTATCATTTCATACATTGTAAAGGAACAGATGGGGGTTGCCTTTCCATAGTTGATGTGTACTATAATACACTAACATTCCGCCCAACACTGTCCCATAATGCCATTACTGTGGCTAATGTTGGCATAGTGCTAGCCGTGCCTCAGCAAGACTCAACAAAGTCCCACTGCAACACCTGCTGTATCTGCAAAACACACAAGCCCTAACATTGCTACAAAATGACAGTTCCATATCAAGACTTTACTTTATATTAGACACTTTGATCTTTAGAACAACAACATCCAGGCACAACACTGCCCCACCATGCTAACACTGTGGCTGACTCTGGCATGGCGCCAAACATTGCGCCAAGAGTGTGGACAAAAGTTATTTGAGAAGTTCTTGTGGAGTCGCATGGAGAGACAAACAGACGAATGAAGGAGTAAGTGAGTGTTGTGGTGTGACTGTGAATGTGCTGGAGAATGTGAATGGGAACATCTTGAGGGGGTTCAGTCATGTGGAATGTATGGGGAGTGAAAGAATGAAAACAAATGTGTTTGGTAGTAGGGTGCAAGGACAAAGAAGTAGAGGTAGACCGAGAGTGGAGGGATACAATACAATATACCAAATATAATTTAGACAAATACAAACTGATTCTGTAAGAAAGTAAAATAAACAAATAAACACACACACACACACACACACACACACACACACACACACACACACACACACACACACAGGTAGGGTAAGATCAAACGATAATCTAAGCGTTAACAAAGAGAAAACTGGTGTGCAGGCGAGTGAGATAATATGAATTAATAACAGCTAATTAGCAGTGAAAATGAATGTGTGTGTGTGTGTGTGTGTGTGTGTGTGTGTGTGTGTGTGTGTGTGTGTGTGTGTTAGAGAGAGAGAGCAGTGATGAAAATTTTACGATGGCATGGGTTAACGACAGAACAAATATTTCAGCATTATACCTGGGAATATAGGCAAATATATGATAAATGGACAGAAAGGTAGACAAACAGATAAACAAAAGGGTTACTAAGAAAAACTACAGATTTAATAGTCCTTGAAAGGTAACGAACATATAAGGGATGGAAGATCAAAATTACCAAATATAATATATCCTCTTTATTTACAGTTTAACTACTGTATATTTAGCAAGTTTTTCCCAATTTTGAATGTCCAAGTACCCACGAAAATAGTGTTTGTCCCTACACTATTTTACATGAATGTATGTGTGCTGCCCGGACCACTTTCCAACCAGTGCCAATGTTACAGTGAGAGAGGGAGCTCTTATTGTTGACTATTAAATGCTGAATTGTTCTTGCAACTAGTCATTAGGTAGACGAACAGAAGATATTAGATAGTGGACTTCTAATAAAAGCTTAAACATTTGCATTATGTATTGTAACAGAAAAACTTTGATAGTAGAATTCTAATATAAGCTGGCAACTTTGCATTAGGTATTGGAACAGAAGAAATTAGACAGTGGAATTCTAATAAAAGCTTAAATAAACTGTTAGATAGATGCAGATTAAAGTTGAGGATAAAAACGTTTGTGTGTTACAGGTGTGAGTCATGTCATAGCCTTTATTAATTCTTGGTATCGCTCATCAATAAGGGGATGAAAATCCGAACGGAAAGATAATACATGCAGGGTGTTTGAATACAACATCATCAAAGTTACCGGGCATAATATAAAGGGAACAAAAAGTAAAAACATCTAAATAATATGTTCCAACAATGCGATAGAAACATGTTTACAATTTAAATTAATCCAAGCCCATACCCTGGGCAAAAATAGGCGGCAATTTTCCGAACATAGATCCACATCTCCCCAACCACACAACACACACATAGACACATCATCAAACCAATATCAACACAAATACAGGGAGCTATATCCCCCTCCACCGCTGGACAAACAGAGTATCTTACAAGGGGGTTACAAGAGGCACTATGATGTTTTCTTAAGTAGTGGGGAATGAAAGTCTATGACGTTTTTATAGCGATGCAATATTATTTTTTCATTATGTAATTCATCAAATGTTACGATTGTATCCCAAAGCTCTCCTTAAACGCTTGTTTCTGCTACATAAATATTAATCTTCTATACCTGTATATAGGGCACTTTCTCTGAGTTTTCTGTCTGTCTGTCTGTCTGTTTGTTCATGAACTACTCCCTCAGTTTTCAAGATGGAGAGCCCATATTTGGCATGCATACTAAGGGGGTGCCAAGATAGACAGCCCATACTTTGATTTTCCCCGGCCAGTGCTGGGTACCTCAGCTAGTGTTACATAATAGGACATTGGTTATTTAGAAGTTTTTACTTCTTGTTCCCTGTATATTACTCCCTGTAGTCTTAACGATATTCTCAAATCTTCTATTCAACAGCTGAGCTCTGGAACTCTCTCCTTGAATCCATCTTCTCCTCATCCTATGACTTAAATTGCTTCAAACTCAGTGTGTCCAGGCATTTTGACTCTAACATTCCTTGATTTTGGCCCTGTCACTCTTTCAACTGGGGGAGTCACTCGTTACAGGAAGTTCTCCCTTTTTGTCTCCTTCATCCACATAGAAAACAAAATATATATATACTGTATATATATATATATATATATATATATATATATATATATATATATATATATATGTATGTATGTTTTACTAGTTTACAGTGGCGGATAATAATTTATGATTCAATGACAACAGATATAGTACATGTGATAAATACCGTTAACTAATATAGCACTCTGACTAAAACAAGGAAACCCACCAAATAATTTCAGAGCAAATCATATCTCTATTATATATTATTCGACGTAAATTATATTACGAATTCACTACCGTGATGGTACCACTATTCTACAGTCTGTTTATTAACCCCTTCAGCACCATAACACCTTTATTAACCCCTTCAGCACCATGACACCTTTATTAACCCCTTCAGCACCATGACACCTTTATTAACCCCTTCAGCACCATGACACCTTTATTAACCCCTTCAGCACCATGACACCTTTATTAACCCCTTCAGCACCATAACACCTTTATTAACCCCTTCAGCACCATAACACCTTTATTAACCCCTTCAGCACCATAACACCTTTATTAACCCCTTCAGCACCATAACACCTTTATTAACCCCTTCAGCACCATAACACCTTTATTAACCCCTTCAGCACCATAACACCTTTATTAACCCCTTCAGCACCATAACACCTTTATTAACCCCTTCAGCACCATAACACCTTTATTAACCCCTTCAGCACCATGACACCTTTATTAACCCCTTCAGCACCATGACACCTTTATTAACCCCTTCAGCACCATGATACCTTTATTAACCCCTTCAGCACCATGACACCTTTATTAACCCCTTCAGCACCATAACACCTTTATTAACCCCTTCAGCACCATAACACCTTTATTAACCCCTTTAGCACCATAACACCTTTATTAACCCCTTCAGCACCATAACACCTTTATTAACCCCTTCAGCACCATAACACCTTTATTAACCCCTTCAGCACCATGACACCTTTATTAACCCCTTCAGCACCATGACACCTTTATTAACCCCTTCAGCACCATGACACCTTTATTAACCCCTTCAGCACCATAACACCTTTATTAACCCCTTCAGCACCATAACACCTTTATTAACCCCTTCAGCACCATAACACCTTTATTAACCCCTTCAGCACCATAACACCTTTATTAACCCCTTCAGCACCATAACACCTTTATTAACCCCTTCAGCACCATAACACCTTTATTAACCCCTTCAGCACCATAACACCTTTATTAACCCCTTCAGCACCATAACACCTTTATTAACCCCTTCAGCACCATAACACCTTTATTAACCCCTTCAGCACCATAACACCTTTATTAACCCCTTCAGCACCATGACACCTTTATTAACCCCTTCAGCACCATAACACCTTTATTAACCCCTTCAGCACCATAACACCTTTATTAACCCCTTCAGCACCATGACACCTTTATTAACCCCTTCAGCACCATAACACCTTTATTAACCCCTTCAGCACCATAACACCTTTATTAACCCCTTCAGCACCATAACACCTTTATTAACCCCTTCAGCACCATGACACCTTTATTAACCCCTTCAGCACCATAACACCTTTATTAACCCCTTCAGCACCATAACACCTTTATTAACCCCTTCAGCACCATAACACCTGTATTAACCCCTTCAGCACCATAACACCTTTATTAACCCCTTCAGCACCATAACACCTTTATTAACCCCTTCAGCACCATAACACCTTTATTAACCCCTTCAGCACCATAACACCTTTATTAACCCCTTCAGCACCATAACACCTTTATTAACCCCTTCAGCACCATGACACCTTTATTAACCCCTTCAGCACCATAACACCTTTATTAACCCCTTCAGCACCATAACACCTTTATTAACCCCTTCAGCACCATAACACCTTTATTAACCCCTTCAGCACCATAACACCTTTTTACATTTGATTATGGCTACAAATATATGATTGTATGCAGTTCAAAACGGACCTATATTATACATAGGATTTATTGAGATCGTATTAACCCATTGTAGCCGTAGAGGTAGAATATGAAATACAGATAATCGTTTAATGGAAACCAGAATATGATGAACATTAGGTAATAGGGGTGAATGGGTTAAAGAGTGTAGATATTGTGATTTATATTGTCTTGTAATACGAGGAAAGCTGAAACAAATGGGCTGTACTTTTCAGCAGATATTTACTAGTTGTCTCTTCCCAAATGGTAGATATATCAACTCGAGTGTTCAAATTTTATTTTTGTTTTTAAAGCATGACAGATTGATTGTCTAGATCTATGGATTCGACAGAGTAATTCAATTGTAGTTAGTTTTATCAATTGTAACTCAGGAATTCACAAATATTCAATATTAAAATTAACGACCGAAAAATATAAAAAATAGTTATGAATTGACTCTAACTGTATTTCTCCTTCCCTCAGTGTAAACAATGACTTGATCAGCATGATTTTTCCTGAGATTTGAATATGAATCCCCTTCATCCTCTTTATAATTGAATATCCTGAGCTCATTTCCATACACCAAAGACAGAACTTCAATTTCAAGGAGAGAGAGAGTGTGTGAGAGATAGAGTTACAATGCATAGTTAGTATCTCAGAGACCTTGCGGTCCACTCCGAGGAGATACTCGAAGTGGACGGAGAGAGACTGTTTAGTGCACTACACTCTTTACAGTGTGTGCAAAATACTATCTACTCTCTTCTTGAACTGCTCTACTGAAGAAATGTTTACAACTTCGGAGGGAATTTGTTCCAGGTAGAACTGATCTTATAATTATGTGAAAAGTGTCCACAAATACTATACTCAAACCAGTATATAAGCGACTCGATTCCTGGCTATACTGAGTTTCTTCGCGCGGCCCTCTCTAAACACATTAGCAGCTGATATTTGACCCTCCTCTCTCTTACTTATGCCTAATATCCTAATCTCTTCTAAAGATGTACTTCCTTCCCTCTCTGGGTTTAACACTAATAAGGCGTACGGTCCGGACGGTATTCCTCCTGTTGTTCTCAAAACTGTGCTTCCGTGCTGACTCCCTGCCTAGGCAAACTCTTTCGTCTCTGTCTATCCTCTAACGTCTTCCCTTCATGCTGGAAGTTTGCTCACATTCAACCTGTCCCAAAGAAGGGTGACCGCTCTCAACCCTCCAACTATCGTCCAATTGCTCTCATCTCTTGTCTTTCTAAAGTTTTTGAAACTATTCTTGCTTCCAAATTTGTTAAGCATTTCTCTTCTCATAATCTGCTCTCAGATCGCCAGTATGGCTTCCTTAAGGGTCGCTCTACTGGTGATCTTCTTTCATATCTTACTAACTCTTGGTCATCCTCCTTTTGGAACTTCGGTGAGACTTTTTCTATTGCACTAGACATATCGAAAGCTTTCGATAAAGTCTGGAACAAATCTTTAATTTCTAAACTACCCTCCTTCGGTTTCTATCCCTCCATTTGTGCCTTTGTCTCTAATTTCCTTTCCGGCCGTTCCATAGCCGCGGTTGTGGACGGCCATTGTTCACTTCCTCACCCTATAAACTCTGGTGTTCCTCAGGGCTCTGTCCTATCTCCTATCCTCTTTCTAATTTTTATGAATGATCTCCTTAACTGTACCTTAATTCCCATCCATTCATACGCAGACGACTCAACCTTACACTACTCCATTAGTTTTTCAGAACGCCCAAGCCAGTAATCCCTTAACGACAAACGTAATGAAGCCATAGAACTCTTAAATTCTGATCTAAATACTATTTCCAATTGGGGCAGAGAAAACCTTGTTACCTTTAATGCTTCCAAAACCCAATTTCTCCATCTATCTATCCGTCAGGATCTCCCAGCTGACTATCCCTTATTCTTCAACAATACAAAAATCAACCCTTCATCTTCTCTCAATATTCTTGGTGTTTCTTTTTCTTCTGCTCTCATTTGGAAGGACCATATTACCAGTCTTGCTAAGGCCGCCTCCCAGAAGCTGGGTGTGCTCAACAGCCTTAGGGGGTTCTTTTCCCCAACACAGCTTCTTGCTCTGTACAGGGGCATAGTGTAGGGCACGTGGTACCCGTCTTGCAACTCAATCCAACCCCTACTCTGTGCAACTCTCTAACCCAAGAGTGAAACGTTACTCTCAAACTTTCTTCTACTCAACAGCTGAGCTCTGGAACTCTCTCCCAGAATCAGTCTTTCCCTCTTCCTATGACTTAAATTGCTTCAAACTCCATGTGTTCTGGCATTTTGGCTCGATTGTCCCTTGATTTTGGCCCTGTCACTCTTTCAACTATGGGAGAGGCACTCGCTATAGGCAATTCTGCCTTTTGCCTCCCTCAATCACATAGAAAAAAAAAAAAAAGAAGAAGTTTGGTTGATATCCGTCAATGATCTCTTTCACCTCATATATCCATTCTCATTCTCTCTGTTCTTCCCTCATTCCATATACTTTTCTATATTAATCATTACGAATCATTACACATTTTTTACTTTTGAGATAATTATTTAACTAGAATTGTATGATATTTTGAACTTTTAATTTGTATTTTCAATTATTAGCCCTATCTTGATATGTTTACTGAGTTATATCTTTTTTCGGGTATAAATATATAGTTCCTGATGTTGGCTCCATATGAGGTGCCAAAAATGTTAATAAATTAAGATGGTTGCCGGCGTTATTTCCTTCAACGTCCTACTCCTATGGAGATTGCGGTGCCCTAGGTCTCCCGCAGAGGTTCTACTCAATATATATACTGTATATATATATTGTATATATATATATTATATATATATATATATATATATATATATATATATATATATATATATATATATATATATATATACAATATATACAGTATATATATACTGTATATATATACTGTAGATTATACATATATATATATATATATATATATATATATATATATATATATATATATGTTGTCTTGTTTAAATTATCTCTCTCTCTCTCTCTCTCCCTCTCCCCTACATATCTACCTACCTACCTAGCTATCTATCTATATATCTGTATATCTATCTATCTAGCTATCTATTTTCTATCTGAGAAATGCAGAAATGCCAACACTTTAATGTTTAACAAATAAATATAGGTTTGCTTTTATTGTACGGTTTTCTTTAATAAGAATGAATGGGTTACTTCCCTTATAGAAGTACTGTATCCTAGTTTTCCCATGTGTTTACTTCTTATCCGCACCACCCTTGAGGTAAAAGTCTAGCACTAGATAGATAAGTAGATGTCGAGTTTTTCCTAGCGAGCGTTACTGATCCTGAATGTAATTTAGGAAGAATTGGCCTTCTTCCAGGAATATCTCTCTACTGAAAATGTACAATTTATCTCGAAGGGGAATCTTGGGGGTAGATTTATATGCTTGATGGAGGTATTAACTCCTAACATCCAATTTGCTGGCAGTTCATTGCAGAATAAGATACTCTGCATTTTCTACTTCTTAATAATAGTCTATTCTTAATTGTCGATATATCCAATTATTATTATACATTTACCGTTCAAAATTAAATACAGGGACGTGACAAGAGAAACGTGTCAAACCTTGAAGTGCCAGATGCCACTTTCCTCAATTACTATGATAACAGGTACTGCACGGGATTGTTGGTTTTATAGATGTTATTCTGTATATGTATATTTTATTGTTTATGTCAATATATACACAAGTCGAATCCCATTGCATTTATAATGGGCACGTATTTATGTGAATGACTGAAGGACGCATCCTAAGCCTTTAACCTTGTCTGCATATATTGGTATTTTGCGGGAGTAGTTCAATAATAGAGAGGTTAGGGTTGGGGAGACGTTTTCTAAGCATCCTCACGTGTGCGTACGCGTGATAAACGTAATATACATTTTAGTAATAAACTCAATATGCCAAAAGTAAGAATATCCCGATAGTTACTAGCACAATACTGCGCTAGGGGTGACATCTAGAGGTTTTGAAAAATAAAATTCTCCCGAGTATAATAAACACAAAATCATTGTGATCAATCAAAACATATTCAACTATTATTCTACCAGCAAAATTCTTAATTATTCTTCGATCACATTATATTGACATAAAATCCTTGCTTCCTAAGTATGAATGGGAATTAACCCTTTACCGCGGGCGACGTTCTGGTACGTCCTATGTAAAACAATTATGCTTACTACGGTTGACATACCCCTACATTTCGGTATTACCGGATTAGTTGGTAGCACCAAGCCGCTCTGCTTATTGCCAAACGTTAGCAGAAGCTTTTAACCTTCCGTCCCATGCTAATATCAGTCTCCTCCAAGCATCAGTTGTGAGAGGGTCAGTGTTTGAGAAGTGGTAATTTAAACCTGAAATTCAAAGAAACAGGTTCACTCTACATGTATTTGTGACAGCTATATACCAAGTATGAATGTGATGTTCATTTCATGTTAATGGCCCTAAATTTGTACTTTTAAACACAAAACTTGATAATGTAATGGTTTATTTAATCAAAATTCGTGAAAAATTATGAAAGAGGGAGAGAGAGGATGTGATACTACACTAGCTGCAGGGCCCCACCACTCACTGTAAACAGGAAAGTATGATAGCTAGCTTCAAATTTACTGTGAGAATTCGACCTGAATATTTCATGGGAACTCATTTCAATTTGCTCAAGGCTACGGATATGGTGGTAGGGCCATGTATATTGAGCAAAAATACTGGGAATGTCTGTCTGACCGTTAAGGGGGGTAACCGACTTTTTGTTATCTTTCTCTCCTTTTCTCTCTTTTCCTGGCTTGTATCCATTCGGCCCCAATCAGCCAACTGTTTTAAGACGTTTATCCCCATCCAGGTGTTGATTTCTTCCTGGCGAGCCAGCATTGTATGGAGAAATCCGGCTTCGCCGGAGAAACAAATATATTCTGGCTCGCTGCCGCTCGCCAGGAAAATATTGACACCTGGATGGGGGTAAACGTCTTAAAACTGTAAGCTGAATGGGGCCGAATGGATACAAGCCAAAGAGAGAGGGAGAGAAAGAGAAAACAAGCAAGGTGGGCTCCCTTAACTCCTCTTTGGCGGCACCCGGCTATAGTCGGACAAGAGAACCCCAACCTAAAGAGCGGGGCCCGGCTATAGTAGCATGCAATTTTGAGCACGTAATGTGCTCTGAGAGAGAGCCGAGTGGTGGGAGGAGCATAGGTCGGCTCATGACCGCTCGGCACGGGTCCCGCGCGACTACTGACGTTTACTCCACACACACCCACACTCACTGCCTCGCTACACATGGAATTATGTAAGGAAATTACCTTATTTTAGGGATTTTGCACTTGTCTTGCACGATCGTTGCAAGAGAACGCGTGGTCGTAGAAGGATGGCTCTGGTGTCATTGGAAAGCTCAATTATCGCCCTTTCAGGGATACATAATTGTATTACGCGCTGGCTCTTGTTTATGCATGAAAAAGAGCACGGAAATATGCTCGTTTAGGGTAAAACCCCCCCGCTTGGCAGGTAGTAGAAGTTACCGCGTAGGCCGCTCGTAAGATGTTAAAACCATCCATAAGATAACCGCCATAATTGTGTTGACTTGATTGGTAGTGGTGTGTTGACGTGGCCCTTGTAGGTAAATAATGAAGATCTGGTATAAATCTAAAATATGTACACGGTATAAGTTTAACCAATCAGGAACAGTAACAGGTAGAACATGCCAAATTAAATAGATCGGAGTATACTTGTAACTATTAATGACTGTTTCACAAATGTTCTATATGCGAAACAGTCAAGTTAACTTGTACTCTAAGCAATAAATCCTATATGTTTATATAATTATAATCTGGCATCGCAATTGCCTACCCAATGCCATGAAAACCAAACTCATAATTTTAAGGTGAGATTATAATTTGTATTATTATCTGTTGTTCTAGTTTTATCCCTAGACCTTCTTCAAGATTGCATACCCCAAAACTTTCTTTCGAAATAAGTGTATGCATTTTTCTACCGAAAAATCCGCCCGGGCGAAGGCCACTTCCCTTCTAAATTGCATGCTCACTATCCCTTGACAAGAAAAAATTAAAGCCTAAATGGCACACAACGTCTTAAAATTAATAAATAAATGACGTGAAAGGTCTTAAAATCGCCAGATTAATGGGATGAACGTCTTGAAATCTGATAACTAATGCAAGTATACATGAGGGAGAAGAAGGTAAAAAAATATGAATATATAAATCACTCCCTTAATATATAAATCACTCCCTTAATATATAAATCACTCCCTTAATATATAAATCACTCCCTTAATTATTCAACTCTATATTAGTAATTATATACCAAGGTAAAATATATGTATGAACTCGTAATATTGACTAAGGTGTTCGATAGTTGATTTACGCTGTGCTGTTGTTCGCTCTTCAGTATACGATGCCAGATTTATTATTTTATTACGGCTAGCATTAGACGATGATAATTATTACTCTCAAACCACATTCATAGAAGGTATGTAAAGGCATCTCCTTCATATATCTTTATCTATTAACTTGTAAAGCCAGGTAAAATGTTGGTGTACTTGCCAAAAATAATGCATTTAATTAAAAGTATGCAAACATCGTCACGCATTTAATTTCATAGCTCTATTGCTCCATTTGTTGAACTAAAAAAACATACTTCCTGGAATGAAAGCAGAAAAAGTAAATGTGTGTACATAACGCTGAGAGTGCTTTTCATCCAGCCACTAAAACAGGTAAAAGCCTTAAGTGTTCTGTAGGCTCGTGTGTACAGTATGAATGTGTTCATGTGCTTGTTGTGGGCATGTCTGGTTGGGTGTGCGTTTTTGTGGAGTGTGTATGTGATAGTTGTTTTTAGTGTGCGTGTCTGGATGTGTGCGTGTATGGTTGTATTGTGTGTGTGTATGTTGTGTGTGTGTGTGTATATATATATATATATATATATATATATATATATATATATATATATATATATATATATATATCTATACGATAATCGTCTATGTATCAATATATTTGGAGTGTGTGTGTGTGTGCTGTGGATGTATGTATGGCAATTTGTATGTGCATGTCTCTGTGCCTGTACATGCATGATTACGTACACGCTTTCAGTGGTGCTTCAATGTGGGCATATATTAAAAAAGTGATATCCCCCCTAATTCATTCGCTAATGGTTTGCATGCACATATCGCAGTGTACGTGTGTGTGAGTGTGTGTGTTGTAAAGCCAACTCCAGATAAATATATTGGCTATAGTAGGACAACACTTTTGCAGTCATATAGTCATGGTTTCAGTTAGATGTATATTGCGTTCTAGTATGACCTATATTACTATTGAAGCTTAGTGTATTATGTGTTAACCCCCAGAGTGCCGACCAATTATTTACCATATGTCACCCCCAGTTCCGGCTGACTTACATTTTTATTTTTATTTGGATAAATCTGTCATGTAAGATGAAAAAGGAAGAATTGTGGTAAAAAACCCCCACCCAACTAGTTCATTTTTGCCTGATAATATGTCCCCGTAATTGAAAGTTGAAAGTAGTCGAGTAGTTACCTAAGACTTTATCGCCACAATCGGGTGTCCAACAGCACTGGTTTACACGAATGCAGGCATAATATGAAGTAGTACGGACATGGCAATCTGGGGGTTAAATATTCTGTAGCATTATTCTTATCTTGATAATTTGTTTGTAATCGGCATATTATATTGTGTGCATATTGAAAAAAAAAAAAAAAAATAGGCGACTAGATATCCGTGCTTGCAATTAAAAAATGTGATGAATGTTTTGAGAATACAAGTTTATTAACCATTTCAAGCGGATGTCTACATTTGTATAGACACCCACACACGATTAAAATTATATAATTTAACAAAGGCCTCTCAGAATTAGAGGTTCATCTCATATTATTGTTAACCCTTATATTTGAGGAGGGCCTTTCGTAACTGTGTATGATCATCTGGCATTAGAATACAGGGGTTAGTAGGTAGTAACTGGTGGCATTAAATATACAATTTACTCTTGTAATGATAGACATTGATACTACATTTAAATAAATATACTCCACTAAAGATGGACTATAGGAATCAAAGGGCCACAAACTACCTCAATCCTCTGAATATAGCATGTCCCCTCTAAGATCAAATATGTCATTTGAAGATAGGCAAATGATAACAAAATTGACGTTATATAATTAACCCTTTCAATCAGATATGCCGCCACTTTATATTTATTCTACCTCCAATTAATTACAGTATATTCGCATTGGGTGTCACGTTGAATGACAGGAAGTCACGTTAAGGGGGGTCACCGGCTTTTTTTATCATTCTCCCCTTTTCTCTCTTTCTCTGGCTTGTATCCATTCGGCCCCATTCTGCCAACTGTTTTAAGACATTTATCCCCATTAGGTGTCGATTTGTATGGAGAAATCCGGCTTCGCCGGAGAAATGTTTCTATCGAAAAATGTACAAATTTAGCTTGCTGTCAAAACAAAAATATATATATGCTGGCTCGCTACGGCTCGCCAGGAAAATATTGACACCTGGATGGGGGTAAATGTCTTAAAACAGTAGGTTGAATGGGGCCGAATGGATACAAGACAAAGGGAGAGGGAGAGAAAGAGAAAACAAAAGTGAGGTGGGCTCCCTTAAGTGAAATTGATCATGGAAACGCTCACACTGATATGACCGGGTTTAAATGGTTACAGACACACCCCTGAACACACCCAGGTTGAGGGTAGACTCATAGATCCCTACACACTTGCAAGATATACATCACATCTCCCAGAAAGTTCTTGGTTCCTTAACACACTTAGAGCACACGTCTACTTATATTTTATTCCTGTATTCCTTGTTCTTTTTCTCAAATTAATTTTGTTCCTGATCTATCTATCAATCTATCTATCTATCTATATAACTATCTATCTATCTATCTACTTTATATATCCTCATCCAGCACCAAACCATGGACAGTCAGGACGATACTCCAAGCTTTAACTCACTCCTCCACGGTGCGAAAACAAATCTAGGTATCCATTTCCTATTCATATTTAGGAGATGGGGAAATCCTACTTGGATGAACTATTTCATTCATTCCATACCAAGTCTTTGAACCCATTTTCCAGAGTATACATTAAAGGGATTTTTAGTTCTAGACCAACGCAACTCGGGTTGAATTAATATAATTTATATCTTCAGGCAAGCGTACGTCTATCTATCTACCTATCTATGTATGCAGTATATATATATATATATATATATATATATTATGTATTTAAAGAGAGAGAGGGAATATTGCACCCTATCATATATATTTGGTGATATTGATATATTATGAAATATACTATATTTATTCTATTGGAGTGACATAACATACTGATTCCCCTCCATGCATTATCATCAAGCGTTAATTGTTTTGCGATAGTACAATAATCAGATCCGATTAAATTCAGACAGTTTTAATTAGGCCAAACTTAATGAAAAGGAGGCTTGCATCTTGCTAGAAGCGAAATATGAGTGTTGAGAACTCGTATACTGTATTAATGTGTTAGTATTGGCCAATAACGTTAAGCATGATTAAGAGAAACATTGGGCATGTAGAACGCTTGTTACATTTCCAGCAGTGACAGTTTGTTGGTCCGCCTGTTTGACTGTTTTTGTATATGTGTCCTTGCTTTTGTTAGTTTGTACATACTGTTACGATCCAGGTTCTACAAGACACAGGGCTCTTCAACATTGGACTAGATAAGGCTAAATGCAACAACGGTAACACTAGTTCCAACCCCTGCCTTAACCACTGGAGAACAAAACACCTATACCGCCCTGAGTCGTGCCAGGACAACGAGGTATCCTATGACTCGGTAAAAGGTGCACACTATAGACTGATGATCACTGAAGCAGCCTATACTCATACAACATACGATTACTTTATTAAGGTATACAAGGAAAAAGATAGATAGCGTAATTAAATCGCAGCAACGATTTAATAGCAAACTACAGTGCATTCATTCGACATATATCGACAGGCCCCGCCCGCTTCCACCAGCGCCGTAGACGAAGTAGAGCTTATCATACCGCAATCTCGGACAAGTCACTTGTCACCTTACCACGGAGCTGATAAGAGCTCCAAGTAAAATTAATTATACGATGTAAGAGCGCTTTAATACATGCATATTTGCAGTTATTCTTTACTATACAATATTACCATATACCATAGTACAGATAAGTAAACTCCATTACCATTGTTACCTCGTCTACTTGGGCAGAGCAGAGGTAGAACATTATTAAGCTAGGCTTAGCGAGCAACTGTGTTTGGGTGTATAGGGTACGGTACCGTAACCATAATGCCTCTCCCTCCCTCCCTCTCTCTCTCTCATATTGTGAAGTGATCAAAGTTGTCAATGGTCCAAGTATGGGTGAAAGCCGTTGCTGGTAAACTGGTGAATGAAAGACTCCTTCAATCTTCCTGCCTTGAGTTCTGATCTTATTAATTAATGGCTGTGACACTTTCGTTGCCTCAGAGGTTTTCTTCACCACCACATCAACTGGCTCAGTTTTCTCCTTGTCAAAATACATGAATACATTCAAGACAATATTCCTGGCTTGACTGACAAGTTGGGGAGAACCAGCAGGTCTGCCAGGGGTATGGGCAGGAGACGCCATCTTCCCCCTTCAGAAGACAGGAGGGAACTGAACTGACGTTTGAATGGCAGCGCAGTGACAGTTGAAACCTTGAGAGAGAAGCGTTGCCAATGTAGCTTCCTTACCGCTAGATCAAAAAGTATTTACTTGAACAAGGGAATGGAGCTGTTAAAGACAGGCTCCAGTCTTAACATTTCTTTCTCACTCGTTGATGTAGAAAGGTAGATGGGTTTGTAGGCCATATTTAATAATTTAAAATGATAAATAAATATTGACTTGATCTAGCGGCAAAATTTTACACCTAGCAAAAAGAATGCTGGCTATACTCCGAATCTTTTAGCACATGTTATCAATATTGGAGTAATATTCTAGCAATATTAGGTAGGCATTTACTAGTTTGTATTCTCCTATTTACTTCTGCAAACAGATTAAATAATATTTTTGTGCTGATTTGGTAACCCTGTTGGACACCCGTACCTCGCACAGTCATGCCAGCCGTATGATAACGGTTGGGGAAGTGGGCGGGGCCTGTCGATATATGTCTAATGAATGCACTGTAGAAAAAGGATAATTAACGTTACGTTAAATAATCAGTAAACTGTCACTCCTGTCTGAAAGAAAGTGAAACAAAGAAAGTCCTAAAGCATTATGCCAGACTCTTCTGCAAAAGTCAGATGCAACTAAGAAGTACGTCTCGGATTCTGAACTGTGTATTATTACTGTGGGAACATATATAATGTAGGGACATACGGTGTTATCTGGCACAGGTGTAATTATAAAAAAGTCGGCAGTCTAAACTCTAACCACAAAAAGATGTGCTTTCTCCCACCAGGCACTAGCCTGCTCTGGTTGGGTCTCTCAGCAACAATCACGACTTACTATAAAAATAAGGAGCAATAATGCTGCACACATATACACAATGAGATTATAAACCCTAATCGGGGGTCTGCCAGGTGGACGAAGTCTAGCATGGGAGTCGTAGGCTAGGCTACCTGGGCCGAGCCACCTGCTCGGTAGCCTGGTGTCGTTCTCAAGTCTGTGCGCCTAGTTACACTAAATGACGGGGTGCTCTCTTGAGAGATCCAGGTCTCGTTTACCTGGTTCTCTCCTGGCGACCCTCCTAAGTCAAAAGCTAACGAGCTAGCACAGTGCTTGGTGGACTAGGCAAACGCCCTCACGCCAACACAGTGCTAGGCTCTAAGGTACACAGACAAGAAAATGACCTAGGCCTCCGCAGGTATCCGGTACAGTTGCATAGGCTCAACGAAGTCTATGCTCATAGGAAACTGAAACCTGATAGCCTCTCCCCAGTCTAGCATCGACTAACCTGGCAGACACCCAAGAAAATAAGGTTGGGGCAACACAATGAGTATGTCAAACCTTCCCAAGCCAAAATGAATAACCCTCTGATCCAAAATGCCTAACTACGTACATATAATATCTCTGAGAGCTCGCTGTATAATACAGTGACGGATATATGAAATCAACGTCAAGGGGAAGGGCAGTTAATTAATAGTAGGATATACAGAGAGAAGAAGGTAAGCAGTGGTAGAGAAAGTTTGCAATAGGGGGGTGAGGTGGGCTGATAGACTGCAAGGGGATGTTAGCGGTACAGCACTAAGAGAAACTCTGCCCGTGGAAGTCACAAGGGAGTGCGTGCGTGTAGGTGCACCCATTCCCGACGCGGCGGCAAAGCGGTGACGGGGCAGGAGGGAAGAGCCCGGCGACGAATCAGGCGCCCGAGAGATGACGTAACTAATCAAGTTGCACGATATCAATCCGCCGATACCACCAAGCTCTGATTTCTCTCTCTCTCTCTCTCTCTCTCTCCAACTTCCACTAGTCATCTAATACATTAAATCTATGACAGCTGGAATAAAATACAATGCATTGTCACAGGTGAAAATAAAGAGTATTTCTGGACTACCTGTGACACTATGATGCACTAGGAAGAAACTAGAACTTAATCAATAACCTACAGCCCATAACACTGCCTGGGGAGAGGGGAGAAGAGGATGGGGAGCCACGCTACCCCCTCGTGGTCGCTGGGGAGCTGACGTGCGTCACAATACTACAATGAGTTGCATCAAAATGGCCCTCTGCATGATGTAGAATAGATGAAGTTGAAAACAAAGCTGTAGAAACTAATAATTATAATCAAACCTTACTAATTTAGTAGTTATATGTGGGAGGTTGTCAAACCCTTGATTCGCGTTACGTCCGAGCAGTTTCATTCAACTTACTAATTTTCAACAATGTTAGATCGAGCATTAAATCGGTCCTCATAACTCTCAATCGCAGGAATGGGTTTCAAAGCACAAGCTTCGACTTTTACTATTTGTATTATATAATTATTGTGCACTGTACAGCATAATAACAAAGTGTATTGTAAAAGGTGTGTGTGCGTCTGTATTTGTGTATGTTTGTGTTTTTTAATATTATTTTTTGTGTATATATATATATATATACATTTTTTTTTTTTTTTTTTTTTAAGATGCCGACTACCACTATGAATAGCCGCACAGCAAACTATCTGTTGCAGAGTCCGTTTTATCGAGGGGAAAGTGTGGAGAGAATACACGAGTAACAAGTGTACAAGTTATATTATTTATGTTGTAAAGTATGAGGCGTGTATGCCAAGATTTATTTACAAGTGATACAGTAATTGTAATACAACATGGATATGTTATAACAACTGTCATTTGAGTAAGACACATAGGATACATATACATCAACACGTACTATAGGAATGTGATGATAATTGATTACTCTCAGGTAATATAGAAAGTGTGGGGGAAGTCCTTAGCTTGCAGCTAGTGTAGATGAGGGTTCGGCAGAGCCTCTCCCCTATAGCTATACACAGACCTGGTAATTTATGGATTACTCAGACGTATGACAATGTAGCTATAGTAGAGACATAAATTATGGATAGCGTGTATGGGTATTTTCAATTAGGCAACTGGAATGAGAATTGGAATTATGTTGAATGGGCCCTGAAAGCCAGGCCTCAACTAAAGCGTCTAATGATTACTAACTTGATCGGGGAGGGTTCCAAGAAGCTCGAAAGCATTCGAGGTCCTAGACCCAGAGAGCAGTCTAGGTCTTCCGATTTTATTATAAGCCGTTTTAGTTTCGGAAGTTGGGCCAGGGGGCACCTGTATAAGCCTGTAAGCATTCAGATTTCAGGGAGGGGATGAGATGATTTTCCCCTACCTATTCACTTCTCAGGTGCGCTCTGCTGCGGGTAAGGTACATGGAGAAAGGTCACGCTGGAACGTTGGTCTCAGTGATGTTGTAGGCCTGTGTGGTTCTGGTGAGGGGGGTAGGGGGATAGCAGTGGAAGGGCCCTCCTGATTT
This sequence comes from Paralithodes platypus, assembly GCA_032716605.1. Lineage (NCBI taxonomy): Eukaryota > Metazoa > Arthropoda > Malacostraca > Decapoda > Lithodidae > Paralithodes > Paralithodes platypus. The sequence continues at coordinate 24,534,662 of CM064523.1, read as the reverse complement.
GGCGAAGGATCCCCCCTATCGACCAATTGGGTGGCGCCTCTGGTGGTGACGTCAGCTCGCTGGGATTGGTGGAGGTGCACTTCCGGTCCTCCAATCCTCGGCCGGCCTGGCCGCTTCAAGTCACACTGTGGTCCTCTGATAGGCACTGCCATTTGGGAGTGTGTGGGGGGGGGGGGGGGGAGATCGAGGAGGTTTGTTATTGTTTGCGGTTGGGGGACCAGGGGGGGCTATAGAAGAGTTTTCTATCGTGGCTTGTATCTGGGAAGGGGACACTGGTGTATTTGGGCCCTTGTGAGGCGGAAATGGGGTTCCTGGACTGCATCTCCCTGAGGTTTTGGAGCCATTGTAGAGGACTGGGGTTCCTGGGTTGTGTCACTTCTTGGGGTTTAGGTATAACATTACCCCCGCTTCACAGCCTCACCGAGAAGATTGCCAGCTCCATGAAGATTTTTCAGCAAAACTGGAGGAAGCACACAGCAAGAACAACACCCTCACCATGAAGGTTGAATCTATCTAGGAATTCATAGCACTCAACGTAGAAGTGTCAACAACTGCCGAAATCAGCACTTTGACACCAACTTCCAACAGTCCGACGCCTGCAGCACCGACCCCAGTGGAACTACCGGTTGGGGAAGAACCAAATAACAACTCTGCTCTCCCTCAGGAATATTTCTTTGTCGTGAGGAACAACGTTCGGCACAAGACAAGGAAAATCATCCCAATTACCGAGTGTCACAACTGCTTTCAGATTCTATCGGAATCAGACGATGAAGAGGTAGCGGAAAAAACTCGGCTAGTAGACAACGCGATGGTCTGTGGCCAACTAACAGAGTTCTGCGCCAGGGCACTCAAGACCAGGTCTGTTTCTCAGGTGGTGGGGTGGACGATATCATTGCCGCAGTCGAAGAAGTCTCCAGGCTGGCATCCTCAACCACAACGTACGTCATACACTTCGTGGAGGTAGATGTGCTGGAAAGTGTGAAAAGGAACACCTTGAGATGGTTCGGCCATATGGAACGTATGGGAAGCGAGAGAATGACTAAGAAGGTGTACGAGAGTGAGGTGGAAGGACAGAGAGGGAGAGGTAAACCGAAAGAGAGGTGGAAGGATGGAGTAAGAAAGTATATATATATGGATGAAGGCGGTGCTGGTTGGGAGGAAGGGCGTCGACTGACTGGGGACAGAGGTGCATTGGGCGGTTCGTTCATGGCCACCCCTTCGGGGATCACAGCGTTAGGCAATAAATAGATAGATAGATAGACAATGTTTGAATGTAGTCAGATAAACATAAATCGGGGAGGCGTTTTTCTGTACGCCAGGAAAGATCTTCATCCCGTGCTAGTAACGAAACCATCTATAGATAACATTGACATAATTTATGGTCATTTGAAAAATAAGCTTCAAGAAAAGATAACCCTTGGACTAATATATTGCTCCCCTGGACAATCACTAAACATTGACAGAAAATTCTATGACCAAATTGCTGACATTAGTGATAACGAAGATATTGTACTTTTTGGAGACTTCAAGTTGCCAGTAGCTCAGTGGGGTGAATCTCTAACATCTAACACTGAATCGAACCTGTACTCTAATCTACTAGAAAGTTCATTATTTCAATTTGTTCAATATCCAACATGGGGCAATAACATTCTTGATCTAACTTTACGACTAAAGACAACTTAGTAAACCAAGTGAGAGTAGGTGATGAATTTAGTACAAGTAATCATCGTTCGATCACATTCAACATCAAATTCCTAAACAATTAATCAAATGAGAATAATGAAAAGGTACCCAATTTCAAGAAAACCATTTTCAATAAACTTCGGAATATTTTTGCCAAAACAGATTGGAACTTCGTAAACCACATCAGTGATGCTAATGATATATGGAACTCCTTCTCAGAAATATATAATAATGTCATTACTTCTTGCATCCCTATGAAAAATCGACGCCCAACTCGAAACAAGAAGCCTAGATGGTGGAACATCGAAATTAAAAATTGTCTACATACCAAAAAAACTGCCCTCAGTACTTTCAATAGAACGAAGAATGAATCAGACAGGTTAAGCTATCTTACTCTCCGACGGAATGCCAACAAAATGATTAAACGAAGTAAGAACAACTTGGAATCCCGTATTGCAAGCTTAAGTAAGTCAAATCCAACAGTATTCTATGGATCTATATGAAGTAAAAAGGTGATAACATCTCATATCGGACCACTTACTAATGAAAATGGAGATTTTGTTGATGATGAAGTCCAGATGGGTAATAGTCTCAATAACTTTTTTGCATCAGTCTTTACCGAAGAAGATATGAAATAAATTCCTCATGCCACACCACCTATAATAAATAATAATGATTTTTTAAGTGATATCGTAATAACGGAAGTAGATGTACTAAACAGCATAAACACACTAAAGTCTAATAAATCCTCTGGACCTGATACTATTTATCCCAGAGTTTTAACAAAATTAAGAGACGAGATATCAAAACCATTAGCACTACTTTTTAACAATACAATGCGAAGTGGCATTGTACCCAATGAATGGAAATTAGCTTATGTTATGCCTATTTTAGAAAAAAGAAAACCAATAACTACCTTGCAACTACCGTCCAATAAGTTTGACTTCAATCATGTGTAAATTGCTCGAAACAATCATCAGATATAAACTTGTAAACCATTTAGAAGAAAATAATATAATAAAAGAATCATAGCATGGTTTCCGAAACAAACGTTCATGCCAAACAAATCTCCTTGACTTTTTTTCACAACATCTTCAACATGTATGCCGAAAGTAAAGTGTTGACATAGTCTAACTTGATTTCCAAAAGCATTCGATAAAGTCCCCCACAAGCGTCTCTTGATAAATTGAAAAGCTCATGACTTAGAAGGATATGTCCTTTGATGGATTGAGAGTTGGCATACTGAGCTTAAACAACAAGTAGTAATGACGTTAAAGCCGCGGACTGGAAAAATGTCACAAGTGGTGTGCCGTAGGGGTCAGTGCTCGAACCCAATTGTTTCTTAATTCATATTGTTGGCACCAATGACAATCTTTCATGTACAATTTCAAAATTTGCAGATGATACCAAAATAACGAACATAGTAGTATCTCCCTTGCATTTTCAAGAGATTCAAAATTATTTAGATAAGTTAGCAAATTGGGCCCAAACCTGGCAAATGAGTTTGAATACCGACAAATGTAAAGTGCTACATATAGGGTACAAGAATGAAAATTCAAACTACTCAATGAATGGTAGTCAACTAAAAAATAGTGATAAAGAAACTGACTTAGGAGTAACAATATAAAGTACTTTAAAACCCAGCCAACAATGTACCAAAGTAGTTAAGAAAACAAACAAAATTATTGGCTTCATTGAAAGATTGTGTTAATTCAAATCTGAAAATGTCATTCTCACCTTATACAATTCTTTGGTTCGCCCCCATCTGGAATACTGTGTACACTTTTGTTGTCCATATTATTAAAAGCACATAGATAAACTGGAGAGTGTACAGCAGAAAGTGACAACAATTATCCCTAGACTGAGAAAAGTCATATGAAGAGCGTCTTTCAGAGTTAAATCTTTTCAGTTTAACAAAGTGCAGGCTAATAGGTGACCTAATTCAAGTGTTTAACATTATTAATGGTATTGACAATATGGATGTCAACAAATATTTCACAATCAATCATTCGAATTACACTAGAGGAAATGATTGCAAGATAATCGGAAAGCATTTTAACTCCCATGAGGCAAAGCATTTTTTTTTCAATCGAGTAGTAAACCTATGAAATGGACTACCCAGTCTGTCATTGAATGCAGTACTGTTGAAACTTTCAAAATACGCCTAGATATAATATCTCCCTCTTAATCCATCCACGATTAACCAAGTTTACAAACGAATATCAGTACTTTTTATTGAGCTACCAATATTTTGTTCTCACATAGGTTAGGCCTAGACATATAGAAAGCCTTCGATAGAGTCTGGCACAAATCTCTAATTTCCAAGCTACCCTCCTTCGGTTTCTACCCCTTTATCTGTGCAATTGTCTCTAATTTCTTTTCAGATTGTTCCATAGTTGCAGTTGTGGATGGCCATCGCTCACTTCTTCAAACTATCAACTCCGGTGTTCCTCAGGGTTCTGTCCTGTCAATTCTCTTTTATATTATTTAACCCCTTCCATACCGGCGACGTATTACTTACTTGATTTCAGCTACATTAAGACAACTTTTTGAAGCTTAGGCAGGATATATGGTAGCTAAAAGGATTATTTGAGATAGTTTGTAGCCTTTTAATTGGTAGACGACCTTCCTAAGCTGAATTAAATGGACCAAATGCAGCTGCAATCAACTAAAACATACGTCGCTGGTATGGAAGGGTTTAATAATGATCTCAACTGTACCTCTAGTCCTATCCACTCATATGCTGATGAAATCATGCCGTGGCGGTCGAGTGGTGAGCACGCTCACGTGTGAATCTGCAAGACCCTGGATCGAATCCCTGCCACGGCGGACATTTAGTGGGTGTGGTAGTACGTCCTAGCATGTTTCACATGCTCGCACCCAATCAGGGGACATCCTGACGACGTATACAGACTAAACACACATAACAAAGCCACTCCAACAGCTTCCTCTCTCTCCAACACCCCTTCTCCCCTCTCTACACTCTTCAGAAAAATAGGAAAAGTAGAATGTAGATACGATGTGCCGTTGTAAAGGCTTATCCCTCAATACCTTCATCTGATCTGATCTACCTTACACTATCCAGCTAGTTTTTCACATAAGCCCAGCATCCAATCACTTCAAAACTCACGTAACAGGGTCATGGCAATTATTTCTGATTGGGGCAGAGAAAATAATTTTACTTTCAATGCCTCCAAGACCCAATTTCTCCCTCTATCTCTCCATTGCAATCTTCCGCAAGACTATAAATTATTCTTCAACAATACACAAATTAACCCTTCATCTTCTCTCAATATTCTAGGGGTATCCTTTTCATCCGATATTTCTTGGAAAGATCCTATTGCCACTCTTGCTAAAACAGCTCCCCAAAAGTTTGGTGTGCTCAACCGTCTCCGAGGGTTTCTTCACCCCCACACAGCTTCTTGCTTTGTATGGGGGAACAGTGCACCTCTATATTGAGTATTGTTTGCACGTGTGGGGAGGCTCCACCCATACCGCACTTCTCGAAAGAGTATAGTCAAAAGTATTTCGCCTCATCCATTCACTTCTTCTTACGAGTTCCATGCAACCTCTCTATCCACCGCAATTTTGCATCTATTTCACTCTTCTATCGCTATTACAACAGTGTTCTTCAGAGCTTTCTCAGTGCATGACCTTTCCCTTGTGGCGAATGCAAGGCACCCGCCTTTAAACACAGTCCCACTCCTATTCTGTCCAGTTTTCCAACCCAAGAATTGACAAATTTTCTGTCTTTTTTTTCTACTCAACAATTGAACTCTGGAATTCCCTCACTCAATCAATCTTCCTTCATCGTATGACTTAAACTGCTTTAAAATGTGTGTGTCCAGGCATTTTTACCCAAACGCTCCTTGAATTTGGCTCTGTCACTCTTTTGGCTTTGGAGGAGATACTCGTTACAGGCAACCTGCCTTTTGTCCCCTTCATGTACCTAGAAACAAAAAAAGAACACACACACACACAGTGGAAGGGAACGTCAGGCCAAACAAAAATCGCACTGCCACCATGATATCTCTGACCAGGAGCAGGCTCAGAGTAGCTGGCTAAATACTCAGGAGTAGCAGAGGGAGTACGGTCAGAAAGGAGAAACTGCAGTTCCTCCCAATTAGCATGTAAAGCACAAAAGTTCCACCCCTATATACAGAATCCCATACACAGGGATAGACAGACGTCTAGTGCCAAGATTTACCGTGAGATGCGCCAGCCCAATATCTGTAAAAGTCAGACACGTAGGAATGGCCAGTCACCGTGGGATTGATAAGCTGGGCATGACTGAGCACAGAGTGAAAAGGAGACGAGCTAGGAACAAGAGGTTCAATGGACGGGTAGATCCACGACCATGGACATCTCTGCAGCCGCCGAACTACCGGGTGACGAAGCATCACATGGAGGAGGCAAAGAGGGACGAGTTGCCCCATGCCCCTCCTTGGAAACACGGGAAGAGAGCTTTGACAGGGTCAACAGCCGCAAAGGAGCCAGACAAGCCACACCCTTCTTCGTCGATGAAATTGTACTGTCACCTACCAGTAGACCGGGCATCACCCTGGCCACCCATTAGAAGCAAACGTCGTTAGTAATCACAAGCGATGGTGAATTAGCACTTGGCAAAGAGGCATATGAGTTAGTGGGGAAAAGGTAACTGGAAGCGTGGGCTACATACGGACCTAGACCAGGGTCAGGAGGTGCAGGACTAGACTGCACCCGGCTTCAGGACTGTGAGGGAGTATGGGATGTGGCAAACCAGCAGGATGAGGAAGGTGCCTAACAGGAAAGCCCGCCCTAACCGGAGGCCTGGAGGCCACAGAGGCAAATGAAGTTCCTGGATAAACAAACACGAATATAGCTCTTTCCTTATCCTCAGTACATTATCCTTATGCACAAAGACACGACCTCACACTTGAACATACACCTATCACACAAATTAGAGGAAGCAGAATGTCCCACATCACAATTAGGAAAGGACAAAGGATCAGGACAATTACCTTCCTCTTGAGACTCCTTACCACATGAAGGACAGGTGCCTGTCAAGACCCGACTCTCACGGCGAAGGGACCAAGACAAATTTATTATCTCTTCAGCGGCGAAACGGACAACAGCTCCCCTTGTTAACAGCAACAGCTCATTCTCTGGCTATTCCGTGAGGTAGATCTGAGATTCCAAACATGACCAAACACCTGACAATGAAACCAATTCCATGGTAACAGAGCATAGGGTTTCCTACATAAATGTTACCAAGCAGCCCAAAGAATGCTGGGAAGAGAAACCAAGACAAATGTAAATACCAAGGTCAGATTCGGGGTCAGTACACCATCAATATACAATATTCTTATGAATGCTTTCAACCTTAACCACATATTCATTAGCAAATTCGGAAAACAAGATCTCATCAGCAATTCACATGAGAAAACAACCCCACACGTCTGATTAATGGGACTTACGGGAGACACATTCAACCGGGAGACACATTCAACCAACCGCAGTATTTTCAATAGAACGGAGAGCTAGGAAGCAATGACTTTGGAAAGGAGTAGAGACTTCAACAAGTAGAATACCATCATGTCGGGACACCACACAAGGGGCCACACCACACGCAGTGACTAAGGCATGATTAGCATTACATGTATTCATATCCATTAAAGAAACATAACTTACAGACAAACATGAACCTTACAAAGGACAGGACACAGGGATTTGGCACCACATCAGTAGGAAGCCCAAGAGACCGATGACTGGAATGCAGACTAGTTCCCTACAATCTATTTATATCGTTATTACAACAATCCGTGTTCTTCAGAGGTCTATTAGTGCATTCCCCCTCCCTTGTGGTGAGTTTGAGGCACCCGCCTTTCAACACACTCTCACTCCTATTCAGTGCAGTTCTCCAACCCAAGAATTAGCAAATTTCCTCAGTCGTTCTTCTACTCAACAAGTCAACTCTGGGAGGACCATATGCTTTCATTAGTTAATTCAAGTGCATTGGGGTTTGTAATTGATGATTAATGCTAAGAACGGGGTGTTACTTAACTCTCCCTCAATCAATCTTTCCTTCATCCTATGACCTAGACTACTTGAAACTGTGTGTGTCCAGGCAGTTTGACCCCAACGTTCCTTGAATTTGGCTCTCTGTCACTTTCTTGGCTTTTGGGGGAGACTTGTGGAAGAGGTCAAAGAAGCAAACAAAAACAAAAAATACCCTTTAATAGCTACTCATTGACGAAATTAATCAACTGGATATATTATCTCTAGCATAATGATATGTTGACACCGTAGACTATAATCATGATAATTAGTTTTCAATTTAGACTCATAAATATTGGTTAAGATAGGGGGGGGGGGGGGGGGGAAGATAGCACAGTGGATAGGGTCGTGGACTGCAGAACTTTAGGACCTCAGTCGAGTCCACGCCAAACGTTAGGCTTTTTTCCAAGGTGATCTGATCGTCATGCTGTTCTACAAGTATCCTAGCTACACCGACATGTCTAGAAATCACCCCCTATATCGTCACGAATTCATAGCATAGAAGATACCCGATCATATTCGAAGATGCTGTGAACGACTGTATCGTATCGCTGCTCTCTCCAAATCAAGTTACGTGTATAAATAAGGTGTCGTCATCCAGTGTGGCAGAAAGGAAGCAACCAACACCTTGAAGCTCCACTGAGACCATCTAGTGCGACACATATGAAGCACCCAACATCTCGAAGCTCCAATCGATAATCTCGGGGCCTCGGCCTCGTAAGAGTTACAGGCTACTGAACAACCTACAGTCCCGAGGTTGAAACATAGAGAAAAAACAATAACAAAAAACAAAACCAAGATTAGGTAGCCAATATATTAAGGTTGGCACTGTATACAACAATTAGGTAGCCAATATATTAAGGTTGGCACTGTATACAACAATTAGGTAGCCAATATATTAAGGTTGGCACTGTATACAACAATTGGTTACCTTGTTGGCCTACTACGTGCTTTCTTAGGACATGAATGCCAGCACATGCAGAGACAATAATTAAGCTAATTAAATTACACCCCATCATACTATCTATCTATCTATTTACACATACATATAAATACATACACACGCAGGAGTTAACGCACATTAATACACACAGGTGAATGCGCACACAGGCACGCACATGCACGGACGCATCCGAGCACAGATGAGATCCATGTCGACAGTAATCTTTTATCTTCCAGCTCGGCTCCGCTAAACCAACGAATACCGACTGAACTCATTAAGTCCCGAATGACTCCGCTTTTTACTTCCAAACAGAGTAAAAATCCTTCTTCTGAAATAAGTATACGAGGTACCCGGAATAATTATAATTTTGTTTTATTATTTATATATTGGGGGGAGCTGTGACACAAACTATGTTTTGTATTGTATTCGTTAGTATTTTTTTTAGAGCGACACACAATACATATTCCCCTCCATAATGTTTCCATGGAAAAAACGTAAATTGTTGTTTTCGATTCTATAATGCAAAAGGTCAAATGAGATCAAGGATTTGTTAATCAGAAAAGATTGGGTGGAAACGAAACTTGCATGTTGGTAACAGAAAACAACCGAAAACAACACAAAATAAAGACTATTTGAAATAAAGATATTATAAGAAGATAGAAACATGACAGTAACTGAAGATAGTGACCGCGTAACTCAACCAACCAATACTATTAAGTTACAGGATATTATATAGATATATATTTGTTTATAGTTTGCTCCCTTGAAAAGCTCAACAAATATATATATATAATAAACAAAATATAAAATAGTAAAACCACACCCAAGTGCTGATTCCTTTTGAATTACATGTTTAGCTAAGACAAAAATACACATCTAAATTACACGAGGAGTCTTGAAATTGACAAAAACAAATGGGTCGAAAGGTCTTAATATCGTCAAACTAATGGAGCGAATGTCTTAAAATAAAATAAATACTGGGGCTAAGCATGTAGGAGAAGGGGTTCCGAAAATAAATCTAACTGAAGTTAGGTTTGTGCTTCATATTGGTTGAATTGAAACTGGTTGAATGATCCAGTCAATCAATACATTCGTGGACCCCTGATACATATATAATACAATGTTATCTATATTAACACATATTAATAGGGTGCTTTACATATGATATTTATATAAGCATACTCTTAATACAATGTAATTATATTAAGCTTAGGGAGTATCTGTAAGTATCAGAGGATTAATTGGCGTTTCAAATCTTCAGATTTTGCGTTCGAGTCAAGTTATAATTGGCTTAAAATGAGGCGCAGATTGTGTTGACCTCATTTAAAAGTTATACTTGCATATCAACGCCTTTCGAAATAAGCACCTAAAAACTAATAGTTTTTAAATTACTTTGATGGGGCCGGGAAATAATTTTGTATTTTCCGCAATATGGTCCATAAATAGCCATCAATCAAACGAACCAAACAAAAACATGCGGACATACTGTACGTTCCTTGTGAAATCATCCATTGACATCGACATAACTCCCACACATGGAGCACCTTTTAAAGTTAGGTCAAATCGTCTAATCTTAGTAAGAACAAAAATGAAAAAGTGTCCATGTTACTATGAGTGCTTTTTTGTCCTAAGGAGTACAAAGGAGTACAAAGGAGTACAAAGTAAATCAAGCAACAACAGATTAGTGACCCTTCTAGGTTGCTTGTCCTCCAAAACACTGAGGATCAAGTGTCCAAACAGTGGTTTAGAGTGGGTAAGGGAACATTGGAAAGGGAATTACTGCCCTGGAACTAATGTCCGTGGCAGGATTACGAAGTTAGTAGAGGACAGATGGGTTAGTAACTGAGGGGGGGATAAAATAAAGTTATTAATTTGCAAACGCAGTCAGTCGCGGGTCTGATGCGAGATATTTGTCTAGGCGAAGTTTAAATGAATCAACGGTGATGCAGTCTATAAAGTTTCGGGGAAGCCCATTCCACAAGTTGACAACTCGATTGAAGAAGAAATTCTTAGATTCGTGCGAGTTAAAAGATTTACCAATAATTTTCCAACCGTTTCCCTGCGTGTAATTAGATTGGTCGATAGTGAAGTACTTACTACAGTTCATATTGTCGATGCCTTTGATGATTTTGAACACTTGAATTAAGTCACCTCTTAATCTGCGCTGGGTTAAAGGAAATAGATTTAATTCTCTAAGACGCTCTTCGTATGGTTTGTTCTTTAGGCTAGGTATCATTTTGGTAACTCTACGTTGAACTCGTTCTAGCTTGTTTATATCTTTTTGGTAATAAGGGCACCAGGATTGAACGCAGTATTCCAGAAGAGGGCGGACTAAGGAATTGTAAAGGGTTAGGATAACTTCTTTAGATTTATGCTCAAATGACCTGCCTATAAAGCCAATTATTTTGTTTGCCTTCTTAACAACTTCTGAACATTGTTGACTCGGTTTTAGGTTACTCGATATTGTTACTCCCAGATCGGTTTCTCTGTTTACATTCTTAAGCTGAGTGCCATTCATCGAATAGTTTGCTTTCTCATTTAGGTATCCGATATGTAGTACTTTACATTTATCCGCATTGAAACTCATTTGCCAAATTTGGGCCCAACATGACAATTTATCTAGATTGTGTTGCATATCGTCAACTTGTTCTTTTGAGAGTACGCTATTTGCAATTTTTGTATCGTCAGCAAATTTTGAAATTGTACAGGTGAGACCCTCATCTATGTCGTTGATGTAAATTAGAAAGAGAATTGGTCCTAGTACCGATCCCTGGGATACCCCGCTACTTAAATTGGTCCATTTAGATGCCTTACCGTTTATGACTACTCTTTGCTTTCTGTTGCTGAGCCAATTTTCTATCCATTTCAACACACCATCTTGTATTCCATGCGCTTTTAGTTTTAGCAGTAAATGTTTGTGGGGAACTTTATCAAAGGCCTTTTGAAAATCAAGGTATATAATATCTACAGCTTTACTCTCATCGTAGAGGTTGAGGATATCGTGGAAGAAGTCTAAGAGGTTTGTTAAACAGGAACATTTTTTACGAAAGCCGTGTTGAGTATCTTTAAGTATGTTATTTTCCTCTAAGTGATTTACGAGTCTGTCTCGTATGACCGTTTCTAGCATTTTACATACAACTGAGGTTAAGCTAATTGGACGATAGTTACTGGGTAGGGATTTGCTGCCTTTTTTTAATATTGGTGTTACGTTGGCTAGCTTCCACTGATTAGGCATAGTTCCAGACTGCAAGGATATATTGAATAGTAATGTCAGTGGTTTGGAGAGCTCATCCTTAGCTTCCTTTAGAACTCTAGGCGAGATTGAATCAGGTCCAGGCGTTTTATTTACCTTGAGTTTATCTAAACAATTCAATACTTCTCTCTCTCTGTAACGGTGATATTGCTTAGAACATCTGAATTATCAATCTGAATCGGCGATGGTGTAGGGATATCACTGAGGTCTTCTGTTGTAAAAACTGATGCAAAGAAGGTATTGAGGGCATTACTCATTTGTACTTCGTCTTTGGTGTATTCTCCATTTTCATCGACTAACGGTCCAACAGTTGAAGTAACTACTTTTTTCTTTCTGATATAAGTATAGAATTCTTTCGGGTTTGTTTTACTTTGATTCGCAATATGTAACTGTAAGGTCTTTTTACTTTGCTTAATTAACTTTTTGGCTTTGCGTCGTAGCTCTACAAATTTCACCCGTTCTTCGTCATTTTGTGAGGATTTTAATCTATCATTAGCAAATTTTTTAGCAAGCAGGCAATTTGAAATATCTTTATTCCACCATTTGGGCTTATTATTATGGCCTGGACGCCGTATTTTCGATGGTATGCAGTCTTGCACTGCTTTTAGGTAAGTGGTTTCGAAAAACTTCCAAGATGTATTTATGTCGTTATTGTTAATTAAAAAGCTACAGTCAGTTTCTTTAAACATAGTTCTAATTTTATGGAAGTTTGCTTTCTTGAAATTAGGGACTTTTACGATGCTACTATTTGGTTCGTTACTAGTAAACTTTAAAGTGAAAGTTATCGTACGATGGTCGCTGTTACTGAATTCATCACCAACATTCAAATTCTCTATCAATTCTTCTTTTGTTGCAAGTACAATGTCAAGAACGTTATTACTTAGCCATTGATAATATATCACAGAAACGAGGGAGTGTGCTTCTGAACCAAATACATATACTGAACACGACTAGCTAGATTCAATTAATACTATTTTATTTCCAATAAATTCTGCGAAGAAACTGACAGATATATATATATTTAGACAGAAAGAAATGTACACCAAGAGCATCGATTAAAAACGAAAATAATATAGGTTAAACTAACTAATACGTACTGTATATCCACTTTCAAAGACTACACGATAATCAATAAATGCACATACTGTACCTACATACAGGTAGATTTAAAACATACAATTGATTGTCAAAATGTACTTCTAATATTTTCATACAAAAATTGGTAATTTGATTAGCTTATTTTGTTATCATTTAAGCGTGCAAATTGACTATTCTGTCCTTTTCTTAATTGAATGCAATCACCAAGTATCGTTTTATTCCGTAGTTTGTAAGGTTTTGGAAGAATGTCGCACCAATATACACAGTAATTGTATTGTATGTATTTATTTTCAATACAAAAACAGCTACGATGCGCGTGTTTGTTACATTTACAAGATATATTGTTGTGCCGTGATTAAAACAGTGTTATACAAAAAACAAAAAAACGCTCTATTATAAAGTAGGTTATATTAATAAACACACTTTTGTGTGTATGCTAAATATCTTATGAATACATATAGGTGTTTCAACATATAATAAAGTCATTATGTATTTCAATAAACACATTTTTAACGTGTTATATATCATGAATTTACACATAGGATTAAAATACATAAACCTTAGCCACCACTGTATGGCCTTGATAACCTTGACAACTCATTTTCTTTAAAGAATAAGGGTATATCCAACAAAAAGGTACTAATCTTCTCTGTAACCTCCTACTTTCTCTATTCTAGTTTCAAAGCCAAACGCGGATGTTGTGCATATGTCCACAACAAACTCACTTGCTCTCATGTTCCCGATTTCGACTCCTCTGAATTCTCAACTTTATAGCTCAAACTATACTGTCATTCTGATACTAAATATTTCTGTGCTGTCTATCTTTCCCCAAATTCTTTGACTATCTAAACTCTAAAGTGGAACACATTCTATCCATCTCTCCCTTCTCGGAAATCTCCATCATAGGAGATTTCAACGTTCACCACCGCCAAGGGCTCTCCTCTCTTACTACTGACCAACCTGGTAAACAAGCCTTCGTCTTTTCTATCCTAAATGACCTGGAGCAGCTGGTCCAGCAACCCCCCCGTATCCCGGGTCGCTTCGGAGATCGGGCCAACATTCTTGACTTATATCTAACTTCTAACCCTTCTTCTTATACTGTCAATCTTTTTTCTCCTTTGGGCTCCTCCGACAATAAACTCATCTCCGTTACCTGTCCTATCTCTCCAGTATGGCCACCCGATCCTCCCAGCCGGCGGCGTTTGTGGCACTTTGGCGCTGCCGACTGAGAGGCTCTTCGGCAGTACTTCTTTGATTTCCCATTGAATGACTTCTGCTTCCGCGGCCGAGGACCCTTGGAGAGTGCTGAATGCATTACCGAGGTAATCCTCTAGGGCATGGAAGCGTACATTCCATTTTCTTTCTCTCGGTCTAATGCAAATTTGTTTGGGTTTACTCACACTTGCTCTACTGCTGTCCGCAACAAGGAGGAAGCATTAAAACAGTACCGATGCCTTAAAACTGTAGAATCTCATTCTTCCTATGTTTCTGCCTGGAATCAAGCCAAATCTGTTCTTCGACTTGCCAAGCACTCTTTCATTAATAATTAAATGCACTGAACTGTCCAACTCCAGATCTTTCCAAGCTTTCTGGTATCTAGCCAAAACCTCTCCAACAATTTTTCTTCCTCGTTTTTCCCTCCCCTTTTCCACTCTGATGGCACAACCATCACTTCTTCCTCTACCAAAGTTGAACTCTTCGCTCAAACTTTTTCTAGAAACTCCACCTTAGATGATTCCGGCACTATTCCTCTCTCTCCACCCCCCTCTCTTCTACTTATGCCTAATATCCTAATATCTTCTAAAGATTTACTTTCTACCCTCTCTGGGCTTAATCCTAAGAAGGCGTATGGTCCGGACGGTGTTCCTCCTGTTGTAATAAAAAACTGTGCTTCCGTGCTGACTCCCTGCCTAGGCAAACTCTTTCGTCTCTGTCTCTCCTCTAACGTCTTCCCTTCATGCTGGAAGTTTGCTCTCATTCAACCTGTCCCAAAGAAAGGTGACCGCTCTCAACCCTCCAACTATCGTCCAATTGCTCTCATCTTTTGTATCTATTCTTGCTTCCAAATTTCTTAAGCATTTCTCTTCTCATAATCTGCTCTCAGATCGCCAGTATGGCTTCCTTAACTTGACAGCTGCGCAGGTATGGTATTTGAAAGTGCCCGCGGTGCGAAGGTATTCTGATTCATTCCTCACTAAAATCGTTAATTTACCATATATATAATTAATACTTATCCATATGTGCCTATTTTACTTTTAATATGAACATATGAACGTGGGAAAGCAATAAAACAAGTGGTAACAGCAATTGGCTGGTGAAAATTTTATTTTTTAGCCCCACGGTCGTAATTATTGGGATGGAATTTGTGCTGTACCTAGTTTCAGTGCATTACCACACTGCTTAAATAGCATTGTATGAATATTCCCATATTTAAAATATGCTACAGGGGGCCAAAGCCTAGTGAGTTAATTGCTTAATAGGTGGCGTTCTGAGAGTGAGAGTCCGAGTCTGGAGTGGTGAGACTGTGAAGCACGGAGGCGAAGCGGCTTCAGAGATGGAGTTGCTTCGAGCTGTGAATAGGTGCTTCACATGTCTCACTCCCTAGACTGGAACAAGACCTCACGGGCCTCACCATGTTCAGCGGTAGAGTGTGCAGGCTCTCAGCCTATGCCCGAGAGGGAGTAGTTGGAATATAGAAGAAAAAAAAAATCTGCCCTAGACCGGCGAGAGAGACACCCTCCCTCTCTTGTGTCATGCATGGCACTGAGAGACCAGGGGAGCTTCCAGACTGGCTTGGAGGGTTGAAGTTATACACTCCCCCACCCTCCTCCCCCTCTCCCACCCGTCCTCCCACGAAAATACTCGATAAATATTGGGAATAATAGAGAAAATACCTGATAATTGAGGAGGGGGGGAAAAAGGGGGAGAGGGTGGGGAAATGGGGGGGGGGGTGGACACATGTGTAGGTGTGGTAGAAAGTAATGGAGGGAAATTATCTCACCTAAGCACAAATTGTTTTTTTTTTAGTGCCACTGGGGTGTTTTAAATGTTTTTTTTTAGGCCTAGGATCTTAGAGTCTTCCCGCAGCCGCCCAGTAAAATCTCTTATGACTCTTCCCGCAGCTGCTGGGTTAAGGGTCGCTCTACTGGTGATCTTCTTTCATATCTTACTAACTCTTGGTCATCCTCCTTTCAGAACTTCGGTGAGACTGAGACCTTTTCTATTGCACTAGACATATTGAAGGTCTTCGAAAGAATCTAGCACAAATCTCTAATTTCTAAACTACCCTCTTTTGGTTTCTATCCCTTCATCTGTGCCTTTGTCTCTAATTTCCTTTCCAGCCGGTCCATAGCTGCGGTTGTGGACGGCCATCGCTCACTTCTTCATCATATCAACTCCGGTGTTCCTCAGGGCTCTGTCCTATCTCCTATTCTCTCTCTAATTTTCATAAATTATTTTCTCAACTGTACTTCCAGTCCCATTCATTCATACGCAGATGTCTATACACTACTCGATTAGTATTTCCAGAAATCCCAGCCAGTAATCCCTCAAAAACTAATGTATTGAAGCCATATAACACTTATCTTCTGATCTAACTACTATTTCCAATTGGGGCACAGAAAACCTTGTTACCTTCAATGCTTCCAAAACCAATTTCTCCATCTATCTACCAGTCCGGAACTCCCAGAGGACTATGCCTTATTGTTCAACAATACAAAAATCAATCCTTCATCTTCTCTCAATATTCTTGGTTCCTCTTTTTCTTCTGCTCTCACTTGGAAGGACCATATTTCCAGTCTTGCTAAGGCAGCATCCCAAAATCTGGGTGTGCTCAACCGCCTCAAGGTGTTCTGCACAGCTTCTTATTCCGCACAGTGCGTCTTTGTATTGAGTATTGTTCACATGTGTGGGAAGGATCCTCTCACACCGCACTTCTAGACAAAGTAGAAAGAAAGGCCTTTTGTATCATTAATTCCCGTCCGCTCCCCAACTCTCTGCAAGCTCTCTCTTTTCACAGAAATGTTACATCTCTCTCGCTATTCTATCGCTACTACAATAATCAGTGCTCCTCAGAGCTCTCCCAGTGTATACCACCTCCTCTACGTAGGGTACATGGTACCCATCTTGCAACACAATCCCACCCCTACTCTGTGCAACTCTCCAACCCAAAAGTTAAAAGTTACTCTCTGTCTTTCTTCTATTCAACAGCTTAGCTCTGGAACTCTCTCCCAGAATCAGGCTTTCCCTCCTCCTATGACATAAATTGCTTCTAACCCCTTGTGTCCAGTCATTTTGGCTCGAACGTCCCTTGATTATGGCCCTGTCACTTTTTCAACTATGGGGTAGGCACTCGCTACAGGCAGTTCTGCCTTTTGTCTCCCTCACTCACATAGACAAAAAAAAAAAAAAAAAAAATCACGATACATTTCTTATTGGTGTTTAAAAAAAAATATGATGTGGATATTATGTTTATATTAACTAAACTGTGGATGTGATTCAAGGCCAACTCCTCACATTGGAGTTTCATAGTTGCCTCCAATGTTTGAATAGGCAATTAGTGCCTAACCAAACCACAGTACCATCTTGATCAGGAATACCTGGATAACATTTGGAAGCCCAATTATGATACACTGGCGATCTTATTTGAATAAACAGCTTGAGTCACAAAGATCGTATTTCTGAAGATCACTAATTAACGTTCACTGGCTCATGTTGTATTATTAGGAAGTGTTCTAGTAATCCTGTCTACGACTGTACTGTAAATATCATAACTATCGAACAAAGGAAGTGGGAGGCGGGGATGTCGTCCAACGTTAACTAAAAGTTGATGAAACTAATTCAGGTATCAAATGAAATAGTGACCAGGTGTCATCATAATCCATAATATATATATATATATATATATATATAATACACTGTATATAGGGGGCAGGAGGCTAGGATATTAAAGTCACCAATACAACAACAACAAATATATTTATAAACCCAATAAACAAAAGATAACTTATGTACAAAACAAAAACAAATTAATGGAGAACATAAATAAGATCCAGGACGTACCGGTATATGATTGCCCGATCGTTCATTGCTCGCTAGTTTGTTCAATGCTTAGTCAAGTAGAAATTATAACATGGATGCTTTGCAAGTTATTTAAATATCAAAATATAAGGTGCTTGACAAATTGCTAAATAAACAATTAGTTTAACAATTCATTAATAAAGTCACCAATAAACCTCTACATTGTCACACCGCATTGTTAACCTTTCTAGATTCATAGAACAAATACTGTACAAACTACCACAAGGCGGCACAAAAGCTCACCTCAACACACCTGGTAGTTATAACCTGTCATAATTTAACTGCAAGACCACACCACGCATGTTAAGTACGGTATCTTTGAGTTAAAATTCAAAGTTAAGTCAAGTTAAATAATTTCAGGTAAAGTGAACACCATTACGACTTTAGTAATATAAAAATATAAATCTTATCTGTCACTGCCATGTCTGAACTATCTCCTCCGTCGCCTCTCCTCACCCTCACAATCTCTGCCGAGTCAGGTATAGGGGAGGTGTGGTGGAGTGGTCTTGCGACTGGCCTGGTAATCCAATGGTCTCGGGCTCGAATTCCGATATATCAATGAGAAGATATTATTGGGATGGAATTTGTGCTGTACCTAGTATCAGTGCATTACCCCTTCAGCACCATGACGTCTTTCTACTTTTGATTCTGGCTAACATTAGACAATTTAACCCATTCGTAGCGGGGGCGGACTTAAGTCCGCCTCCAATTTGCAGCAAGTTAGGAGCATTATTAAGGCTTTTAAAGGGTTAAAATCGAGTGCAAATGGCCGGGAGCGCAGCGGGCCACACGTCCGACTCCCAGGGCCTACCGCCGCCCACTGACTCACCCTCCCTCTGTTTTCGAGAGGCCGGCAGTGTAGCCAGTAGTGAGCGTAGCAGGAAAAAATATGCCGCTATATGCTAAACTCCCATGTTAGTGGTACTACTGCATGAGAACGACGAGTGCTACGTAGCTCGTTCTGGTCTCATTTTGAAGCTTTTAGCGCCTAGTTTTTTGCTGAATACATTTCTTTTCATGCAGATACTTGATTTATCATTCAGGAGGGCCTGAATATGCCCAAAATAGCCCAAAAAACCCTGCTCGACAAGGGTTAATGCAGTTTAAAAAGTAAATATGATACTAAGAGGGTTTATTGTGATCGTATTTACAGATTTGAATTGCACAGGTAGATTATAAACTAAAGCAAATCATCTAATGGTAACTAGAATATGATGAAAATAACGTCATGGTGCTGAAGGGGTTAAATAGCACTGTATGAATATTCCCATATTCAAAATATGCTACATGGGGGCAATGCCTAGTTAGTTCATTGCTCAATAGGTAGCGTTCTGAGAGTGAGGGTCCGAGTGTAGGTGGTGAGACAGTGAAGCACAAAGGCGGAGCAGCTTCAGAGATGAGGCTGCTTCGAGCCGTGAGTTGAACTCTAGTGCTTCACGTGTCTCACTACCTAGACTGGAACAAGACCTCACGGGCTTCACCGTGTTGAGTGGTTGGATGCGCAGGCTCTCAGCCTATGCCCGAGAGGGAGTAAGCTGGAATATAGAAAACAGAAAAAACAAAAATCCTACTCGACGAGAAAGTGGTCCCGGACCCTGAGAATAGGAACTTTAAATGTTGTTTTTGTTGGGGCTCTGTTTCGT
Source organism: Paralithodes platypus (assembly GCA_032716605.1). NCBI lineage: Eukaryota > Metazoa > Arthropoda > Malacostraca > Decapoda > Lithodidae > Paralithodes > Paralithodes platypus. The sequence continues at coordinate 24,514,927 of CM064523.1, read as the reverse complement.
GTCGGCCAACCCCAGCAATGGGGTGTGTGCCTGAGTATACAGTATACATACACAGATACATATATTTGTTGTCAAGATACATTGCGAACACACATGTGAAAAGAGTTGAAATTTATACAGATATATGAAAAATATAGAGAGAAAGTCAAACACCCACCCCAAGGCAAAATAGAGAGGCGGATGGACTTCATCAGGCCACAGCCATCCGCCGTAATCGGTTTTCTGTTATAACTGTGGCAAACCGGCTATCTCTATAATACCTGGTGAAGAGTGTTTGCCCTAAAAGAAAAAGTAGTATAGAAATAGTCAAAATCATGGGGTTGACAAATTCGGGAAGTCAATTTTGTAGTCAGAAGTAGAGTAGACAAAATCAGTTAGTTCAAATTGGGGAAGTCACATTTTGTTGTCGGATATCGAAGAAGAAATCTATTAACTACGTCAAAAAGTATTGAAACATATTTAGCATGAGATAAAGTGAGGTTGAGCTCTGGGAGGCAGGTGACGCCCAACCCCCCCCCCCCCCCCCCCCCACACACACACACACACACACACACCTACACCCCTCTGACCACGCGCAGGATAATTAATTGGTAATTAAATTCGAAGTTGAATGACAGGATCGAAGAAGTCCAAAGTAAGCAGGTCACGAAAATTTAAGGACATCTTGGAATAAAAATTCCATCATTTAATTAGACCACTGATATCTCGCCACAACTGTGCTTTTGTTCCCGACAGGCATTATTTATTATCTCATAATAGAGGCAGTTTGTGTATAAGGTGCCAACGATATTAACTCCTTGAGGATATAAGACGCATTTTGGCAGTGTATTTTGGCTATCTTTAGACGATTTAATGGAGATTGGGAAGGGTTTATAGAAGTCAGAGGGTTGATTGAGACATACTTTACCCTTTTAACTTCCACAGAGCCTTGTTAAGCTGCATAAAATCGTCTAATGATAGCCAGAAAAACTGTCAAAACGCGTCATGATCCTCAAAGGGTTAATCAATTTAGCCTAAACTAATTGCATAATGTAACCTTGTCTTGTGTAATCTAAGGTACCCTATACTAATTTAGCCAGATCTAACTAATGTTATCTTGCCTTACCTAACCTATCCTAACGTAACCTAGCCTAACATATCCGAAATTCACGTGGCCAGTTAAGCTCCGTTTGTACTGGCGAAGTTTTTGTTTTTTATTCCAGATATACTTAGACGATTATGTGCTATTTTAGAAGGATCTGTGGTAGTCAAAAGATGGTTCGAAGTCTGTTAATTGCTGGCGGCTCTTTTTAAACTGAATACAATCTTCTAATAGTAGCCATCATAAATCGAAAGGACGTCATCAGTACAGCAGGGGTTAATATACTCTCCTCTATCATACTTCTACATGAAAGCTTGAAATCAGCTTGAAGATATAAAATCATATATAAGAATTGCGTGACATAAACTCGCATTCTAAGTTCCTTCCTACCTTTTCTACTTGTTTCCATCTTCATTCTTTCCTCTACTTCCTTCTTTCCTCTCTTTTCTTATTTACTTACCTCTTTCCTGTCTCTCCTTCCATCCTTGTTTTCTTCCTCCCTCCACTTCATTCCCTCATCTCTCTCTTTCTCCCCTTGTTTCACTCGTTTCTTCCTGCCTTTTTGTCCCTTCCCTTCCATCCCCATTCTCTCCTTCCTTCATTTATTCTCTCCTCTTCAACCTCTTAATCACTTCGTGTTTTTCCTTCCTTTCCATCCCTCCCTTCCTTCTGTGCGTCCCGCCCTCCCATACCCCATTCCTCTCTATTATCTCCTTCCATCTCCTCCTCCCTCTCGCCCTCCCCAGCTCTCCATCCTCAATTGCTACCTTCCTTCCTTCCTTCCTTCCTTCTTGACAAATTTCGGGATTGGCAGGAGCTTTTTTTCAATTTCCTGGCCCCATCTTATTAATGCCGTTGTCGCCCAGAAATCGCCCAGAAAGTGAGGGAGAGGGGCTGGGGGGGGCGGGGGGTGGGGGGGGGGGGGCGAATGTGTCCCCCCAGAGATGAATAATTAGCAAGATTATGGGGGGCAAAGTTTAAATTGAGTTTCCTGCGCCGCTCACTGCTGACGGCAGGAAGTTGCAGTAAGGAATGGATGAGAAGATTTATGTGTTCTCTTTTCTTTGTATTTAATTACTAATATTTATGTATATTTTCCTATATATACATTTTGTTTATTTGTTTATTATAATTATGTTTTGTTTTAGACATGCAGATTTCGGACAAACTTGCACCTTTTGTACACATCATTTGGACATTTAATCTCTTCAGTGTGATGAGAAAAAATCGTCTACATTCACTGCTGGTTTGGGACAGAATTTTTCGAACGGGGAGGGTCCTGAATATTTTACTTTACAAGGTTGTGTTCATTACAAAACTATACACGTACGTTACATGTCATTTTGGTATTTAACCTTTTTAAACTGATGAAATTAATGACTAGAATTAGAGAGAAGAAAAACAAATAATTTAAACAGTTCAAAATGGTATAACATGACCGAAGGGATAAAAACAACAACACAAACATAAGGTAAAGCTAACGCAACAAGGATTAAAGTGTATGCCACAAGGTGTGAACACTTATTTCAGAGAAATTCGAGATTGAGCGCAATAGTAAAGCTTAGGTTATGTGTGTGTGTGAGAGAGAGAGAGAGAGAGAGAGAGAGCGAGAGCGAGAGCGAGAGCGAGAGCGAGAGCATGGGGAGTAATTTGCAGAAAAGTAATAATACATTTCCATAATAGTAATAACTATTACCCCCAAAATTTCTCATTATTACTGGCCATGAAACTACGTTCAAAATCACAATTGCAGTGACATCACCCGACCAGTTATAGTAGTTAATTGTATTTCAGTCTAGAGTGTGATACGCGTTTACATAGTACTGTATTTTGAAGTGTTTGTGTAATATTCCCTTGTGCTAGATATGAATATTCAAGAGTATGAGTTACAACATTCAAAATAGCGCTATTATAATATTTTCTTTCAGTTTGGGTTACTGTAATACTGTGCCGGTTAAGTGTTTATGTAACACCAGCTTCAGTCTTGTCCAACCTACTTAATTTCAAATTAGACGATCTGCAATAAATATGTCTTTAAAATCATAAGCCAAGTCTTTACTTTTAAACTTGTCTGTTTTCTTCTTATTATTATTTTTTTCAAGAAGGGATAATAGTTGATGCATTGTCCTCCAGAATTTCAACTTAAGACATACAGCTGGAAAGCAAGAAAGTTATTATCAGAGATGAGCAAAGTTTAATATTCAAGTTAGCTCAATTTTGTTGATGAGTATATAACTCGTATACTAAGAAAGTATGATTAAGGAGAAGTTCTGTAGAATTAAGACGAGGTAAGTGTAGAAACTTAACACAGCCTGAATATAAAGGCCTCGTTCATCTTATAATTAAAGATAATCAAAGTTGCAAAAATCGGAACGGACAATCTTAAAAAAAGGCCGAAGATTAAACTAACGGAAGACAAAAGTTGTCTAATAAAAACATTATCCATTTAGGATATGTAACTATCTCCCTCTCTCGCTCTCTCTCTCTCTCTCTCTCTCTCTCTCTCTCTCTCTCTCTCTCTCTCTCTCTCTATATATATATATATATATATATATATATATATATATATATATATATATATAATTTTTTGTTTTTTTAATAATAATAATAATAATTAGTATTTTGTGTCATGCCCCAGCGAGGGTTCGAACCCAGGCCAGTAGCACCTAACCAACTAGACCACCAAAATACCAAAAGTAATAATAATTAAAGTTGCAAGCAACCTTGTCCGGGGTTTGAGCAGTTTTGCAAGCAGGGTATTGTGTTGGATACAAAAGCTGTGTCACAGATATCAAAAGATCATTTAACTTATCAGGCATGGAGAAACTACACAAGGAACAGATTGTGCAAACAAACAAGAGTGAGAGAGGGAAAGATTGGCTGTATAAGGGATCTGCCTCTATTCGTTTAGTAACAGAGTTGTAGATATGTGGAATAGGCTACCGAGTGCTATAATGGGATCAAGAACAATAGAGCTTCAACTTGAAATCAGATAGAACGAGATGGGTTGGGTGTGAAAGGGATCTGCCATGTGTAGGTCAATCGGCTCTCTGCAGACTCCCGTTTTCTGATTTGTTTATGTTCTCATTTGTGAGGGAGAGGGAGACAGTATGGCAAGAGAGAATAGGATGTCGTAAACGTAAGGAAGATAGCGATAAATATTAGAGAGAGAGAGAGCGCAGGAAGGGTTGGGTGTGAAAGGGATCTGACATATGTGGGCCAATCGGCTCTCTGCAGACTCCGATTTTCTTATGTTCTCATTTGTGAGAGAGAGCGAGAGCCTAGGATGTCATAAATGTAAGGGAGACAGAGATAAATGAGAGAGAGTTTTTATGAGATGGGTTGGGTGTGAAAAGGATCTGTCTTGTGTGGGCCAATTGGCTCTCTACAGACTCCCATTTTCTTATGTTCTTATTTCTTACAAATGTGTTTTGGTTGCAAGTAGCCTATATGATAACATGGGTGTATAGTAAGTAGTGTAAATAACAGGTAACGTTTATGAGATGGGTTGGGTGTGAAAGGGATCTGCCTTATGTGGGCCACTTGGCTCTCTGCAGACTCCCATTTTCATCTTGGTTGCATGTGTAAGGGATCTGCCTCATTTGTACCGGTGTGCAAACAAACAAGAGCGCGAGAGAAAAAGAATGGCTGTGTAAGGGATCTGCCTCTATTAGCTTGGTAAAAGAGTTGTAGATATGTGGAATAGGCTACCAAGTGCTATAGTGGGATCAATAACAATAGAGCTTTAACATAACATTTGATAGGACTAGATTGGTTGGGTGTGAAAGGGATCTGCCGTGTGTGGGCCAATCGGCTCTCTGCAGACTCCCATTTCCATCTTGGTAGCAGGTGTAAGGGATCTGCCTCATTTGTACCAGTGTGCAAATAAGAGAGAGAGAGAGAGATTGGCTGTGTAAGGGATCTGCCTCTCTCGTAACAGAGTCGTAGATATGTGAAATAGGCTACCTAGTGCTATAGTGAGATCAAGAACAATAGAGAATTTCAAGATAAAATCAGATAGTCATATGGACGAAATGGGTTGGATGTGAAAGGGATCTGCCTTTTGTGGGTCACTTGTCTCTCTGCAGATTCCCATGTTCATCTTAGTTGCATGTGTAAGGGATCTGCCTAATTTTTACCGGTGTGCAAACAAACGAGCGACAGAGAGAGACTGGGTGTGTAATGGATCTGCCTCTATTCTTTTAGTAACAGAGTTGTAGATAGCCTATGTGGAATAGGCTACTGAATCCTATAGTGGGATCAAGAACAATAGAGTTCAACATAAAATTAGATAGGACAAGATGGGTTGGGTGTGAAAGGCTGCCACGGGCGTGTCTGGCCACCATTTTGGATATAATATCAAAAGTTGCCCAATACAAAAATTTACCTTGTGTCAAAGTTTGGTCCCGATCCGACAAGCAGATCCGACAAGCAGTTCCGGAGTTATTGCGTAAAAACCGGACTATATATACTTTTTTGGAAGAATGCAATACTCTTGAACCCCTGAAGACTTTGCTTGCTGTTTGAGGGAGGAGGGAAGGTAAGTCACACCACACCAAACAAAATCAAAACTTTGAAGGTCTAGAACTTTGTTATTAAACTAAGCATTTGGCAAAGGGAGGAATTGTTAAAAACCTTAGCCAATACTCTGCTATTCACCAAAAATAAAGTTGAATTATCATTATTATTTGGTAGGGTAGGTATGTATAGGTAGGTTTGTTAAATAATTACTGGAATTCGTAGGGCCTCTTACTATTTTGAGAGAGTTAAATTTAAAAAATGTAAGGATCTGAATGATTAATATAACTATTATTAAGCAAAGCTAGGGGATGCGGGGAACCTATAGACTGAAGACTGAAAACATTGTGTGGGTACCTCACACAGTTTTAAAGTAATTTATGAATAGACAGTTTTCAATGCTGCGGCCAAACTATTCCACCAATTTCTATTCTTTTGGTACCAAAATGCTAGGAATTGCAAGCCTCACCCAACTACGCAAACATGGCTTTGATCATCTGCGTAGTTTTCAAGATGTGTATTTTTAAGTGTTTTCAAGTTTTTTTCAAAATTGCCGGAAAAAAACCCCACGTGCAAAGCAAAACCTTTTCCATAACATTTGCGGAGCATTAGTAGTGGATTCAATATGCCAAAGCCCAATCATTTCCTATGAGTGGGAGAGACGGTATTTAGGTTTCAAATTTTTCGGGAAATCGGCTGCCATGGACCTGTTTGGCCGCCATTTCGGATGTTTATCATATCAAAAGTTGCCCAATACAAAAATGCACCTTGTGGGAAAGTTTAATCTCGATCCAAAAAGCGCTTCTGGAGTTAATGCGTAAAAACCGGCGTGGACAAATAATTTGGAAGAATAAGAAGATTTAATGATTACAATAGGGGTTCCCCGAAGGGCTCGAACCCCTAATAATCAAGCTTGGCATAGGCATATTATGATAGAATAAGCTGACGATGATGCACATCATATAACATAGAAAAAAGTAATTGGATTTGTAATACAAAAGTTAAAGAGTAGCATTCAACTTTAAAATAACTAAAATAGAATAATGTAAGGTGGGGGAGAGGGGAGGAATGAAGACCATGAAAAACCAAATCGGTGTTTTCAATGGTATGTGTCCAATTTCGGGTCGGGAATATTTTTGGTTACTCGATCTAGATGGAAGTTTATTTTATATTATCCAATTATGACCGTTAATATGCTGTATATGACAAAATCTATACCTAACCTAACTTAGTCTAAATATGTCTAATTCACTCCAATTAATTTCATATCTATATCTATGTAGCAGATCAACCAACTTAAAGAACTTCGAATAAGGTTTTGCTTGAATATAGAGAATCAATCAGATAAAGCCAATACTGTCATGTACATTGTCACTATCAATAGTTCGCCGTAAAACTTATTGATAACTTGCGAAAAATATAGAGAAAAAGGACATTAACCCCTTCTGTATCGGTGATGTATTTTCTTTTTTGTTTCAATTGCATTTAGACAATTATTTGAAGCTTATTTAGGATATATAGTAGCTAAAATGGTTAACTACGGTCCGGACGGTGTTCCTCCTGTTGTTCTCAAAAACTGTGCTTCCGTGCTGACTCCCTGCCTAGGCAAACTCTTTCGTCTCTGTCTATCCTCTAACGTCTTCCCTTCATGCTGGAAGTTTGCTCACATTCAACCTGTCCCAAAGAAGGGTGACCGCTCTCAACCCTCCAACTATCGTCCAATTGCTCTTATCTCTTGTCTTTCTAAAGTTTTTGAAACTATTCTTGCTTCCAAATTTCTTAAGCATTTCTCTTCTCATAATCTGCTCTCAGATCGCCAGTATGGCTTCCTTAAGGGTCGCTCTACTGGTGATCTTCTTTCATATCTTACTAACTCTTGGTCATCCTCCTTTCGGGACTTCGGTGAGACTTTTTCTATTGCACTAGACATATCGAAAGCCTTCGATAGAGTCTGGCATAAATCTTTAATTTCTAAACTACCCTCCTTCGGTTTCTATCCCTCCATCTGTGCCTTTGTCTCTAATTTCCTTTCCGGCCGTTCCATAGCCGCGGTTGTGGACGGCCATTGTTCACTTCCTCACTCTATAAACTCCGGTGTTCCTCAGGGCTCTGTCCTATCTCCTATTCTCTTTCTAATTTTTATAAATGATCTCCTTAACTGTACCTTAATTCCCATCCATTCATACGCAGACGACTCAACCTTGCACTACTCCATTAGTTTTTCAGAACGCCCCAGCCAGCAATCCCTCAATGACAAACGTAATGAAGCCATAGAACTCTTAAATTCTGATCTAAATACTATTTCCAATTGGGGCAGAGAAAACCTTGTTAACTTTAATGCTTCCAAAACCCAATTTCTCCATCTATCTACCCGTCAGGATCTCCCAGCGGACTATCCCTTATTCTTCAACAATACAAAAATCAACCCTTCATCTTCTCTCAATATTCTTGGTGTCTCTTTTTCTTCTGCTCTCATTTGGAAGGACCATATTACCAGTCTTGCTAAGGCAGCCTCCCAGAAGCTGGGTGTGCTCAACCGCCTTAGGGGGTTCTTTTCCCCTGCACAGCTCCTTGCTCTGTACAGGGGCATAGTGCGCCCTTGTATTGAGTATTGTTCACATGTGTGGGGAGGTTCCTCTCACACTGCTCTCCTAGACAAAGTTGAAAGGAAGGCCTTTCGTATCATTAACTCCCGTCCACTCACCAACTCTCTGCAATCTCTCTCTCTCCGCCGCAATGTTGCATCTCTCTCGCTATTCTATCGCTACTATAATAATCAGTGTTCCTCAGAGCTATCCCAGTGCATACCACCTCCTTTACGTAGGGCACGTGGTACCCGTCTTGCAACTCAATCCCACCCCTACTCTGTGCAACTCTCCAACCCAAGAGTGAAACGTTACTCTCAAACTTTCTTCTACTCAACAGCTGAGCTCTGGAACTCTCTCCCAGAATCAGTCTTTCCCTCTTCCTATGACTTAAATTGCTTCAAACTCCGTGTGTCCAGGCATTTTGGCTCGAACGTCCCTTGATTTTGGCCCTGTCACTCTTTCAACTATGGGGGAGGCACTCGCTATAGGCAGTTATGCCTTTTGCCTCCCTCAATCACATAGAAAAAAAAAAAAAAAAAAAAACTGAGGTAGTCTGTAGCCTATTAATTGGTAGACGTCCTTCTTAAGCTGAATACAAACAAATAATAGTTGGCAGAATACAATGAAAAGGAAGTCGCCGGTACAGAGGGGTTAACTCGACACTTCCATGCTATGAACAAAGAAAGTACTATAGTCTATTCGCTGTAAGTAGGCGAGAAATCATGACCTCTATCCTCTGTAACTCAAAAAGGGTTAGAGCAAATTGGCTGTAAATTTCCACATCTATTCCGTGACTGACTCTGTCCAAATGGTAAACATATTAGCTCAATTACTCTAGTGGTTCCTACTTACAGCGAATAGACTATCAGAAAACACATGCGGACTGTCAAGTAAAAGTTATAGTAACGACAAATTATACAGCTTACTAGCATGTGTTAATGGCAAACTTTTGATATTGGCTGTACAAATGAATACAACAAAGTTGCAGGGTATATACTTGCGGCTTCCCAGACATGGCATGTTTGGCTTGTTTATCCTTAATGTCCTGGCCAAATTGTTTTGGTGTGAAAAGTTTGGTGTTGTGTGGCGGCTGCTTGGGTCATTTGGGCTGGTATTATTGATATTGTTGTTGCTGTTACTGTGTTGGAGAGAGGAAATATTATATGTAGAATACTGTAAGCGTTGAGAACAGCCAGGTAGATAGATAGATGTGTAGATAGATGAATGTATGAATACATAGATATACATAACATAGATAATTATGTACGTAGATAAATAGATAGAAATAAGATATTGAAACACACATATATATATATATATAGAGAGAGAGAGAGAGAGAGAGAGAGAGAGAGAGATTCTATTACTGTGCACTGATGTTCATATCAGTGAGGCACGTTTGCTTCAGTAATAACAAAATAATGATAATGCGTCCACATTTACTAGCGTTAAATGTCTTCACTTCTATCTTCCAGCCATGGTTGTTGGTTGTGCTAAACATAGGTTTAACACTTTCTCCTCAACCTTGCACATGAAATTCAATACCGATAAATGCAAAGAACTACAGTATATACAGGTTTTAAGAATGAAAAGACAAATAGTTTTATGGATGGTAGTCAACTATAGAACACTGACAAAGACACTGACTTTGGGGTAATACTATCGAGAAGTTTATAACCCAGCAAGCAATGCACCGAATTAGTTAAGAAAGCAACACAAATTAATGGTAAATCATTCGAATACAAATTGTACTACAATGTATTGGTTCGTCCTCATCTGGAATATTGTGCATATTTTGGGTGACCATACTACCAACATAACATAGAAGAAAGGAAGAAGCATTCTATAATATTTCGTAGTAAAAAAACAATTACCGGTAATAATAATAATGAAAAACGCCTAAAGGAATTAAATCTTATAAGTCCAATATATGTGAAGGCTACGAGGTGACCGTGACCTACCTCCTTTTATAATTTGTTTAAAGTCTTGGAAACATGGGTATCAACAAATGCTTCACGACTGATCATTCAAGTTACATTCAAGGTTGCAAGATCACTGAAAAGACTTCTCACTCATATTAAGGCAAAGTATTTTTTTTTTAGGCGAGTGATAAAGTTATGGAATAGATTATGTAGTAATGTCATTGAGTGTAGTACAATGTAAACGATATACAAAATAACATTCAAATCAACCACATAAATGTCTCTTTCTTACCCCCTATTACCTGCGTTTACAAGTGAATAGCCACCTTTCTGTTGTATTACGTATCCTAGGTAGATTATGTACAAACAGCCTCATCAGGATCAATATCTCTGTTAATGGTTACTTCCCTTTGTACTCCTATAACCCACATTGCCAAGCAAAGTTAGTAGTTTATAAACACTTCATTAAGGGGGGTCTCTGGCTTTTTGTTTATCCTTCTCTACTTTTCTCTTTCCATGGCTTGTATCCATTCGGCCCCATTCAGCCAACTGTTTTAAGACGTTTATCCCCATCCAGGTGTCGATTTCTTCCTGGCGAGCGATAGCGAGCCAGCATTGTATGGAGAAATCCGACTTCGCCGGAGAAATTTTTCTATCGAAAAATTTACAAATTTAGCTTGCTGTCAAAACAAAAGGATATATATGCTGGCTCACTATCGCTCGCCAGGAAATTATTGACACCTGGATGTTGGTAAACGTCTTTAAACAATAGGCTGAATGGGGCCGAATAGATACAAGGCAAAGAGAGAGAGAGAGAAAGAGAAAAAGAGCAAGGTGGGCTCCCTTAAGCAGATAGATAAATAGACTGAGATTATGAGAGAACATAATCCTATATACTGTATATGAGCTGCACCATTATTAATGAGGTGCCTTGCTGATTTGATGAACCTGTAAGGCGATTCTAGTTTTCATATTTAATCGAGACAAAGCTCTCTTTATAGTGTATATTATAGCTTTCTACAGATATGAAATTCAACATAGAAAGAACCTCTTCAAATCAAAAGAAACTATGACATGCCTGTATGCCAATTGTTTTATGAATATTCTTCTTGAACTCCAAATCGTCAAACACTAAACACAAAATGTAAATATTCGTCATTAGGTAATCAACTGTAACTTCTGTTTGTAAAATTTGGTGAATTAATATAAGATTGTATTCATCAGGGCGCCCATATGCAACATTTACAGTTTCATGCATACATACCAGTTTATGCATTAAATGTTTAGTATTGACTGTGATAATTTTTAAATAACATAACATCGATGTCAAACATTAAAATATATTGTTGTTTATTTTAAATTTAACTGTTGAATTCATTAAAAGGGGTTCAACAATATGTATAAAATTGTCATACCTAAGAGAGGGAAAGAGCGAGACAAGAAACCACCAGCAGCATCACACCAACACCAATCGCAAACACCCTTACAGAATCGCAATACTGCAAATAAAGACAAATACTGCAGTGACCCCTCCAAAACTATTTTCCCTGACTCCAGCCACCCTGTTTATTACCTTGCCTACCACCACAGCCAATCACAGGACGCTTGACATCAGAGCACCACCCACCACCACCTTGCATCGCACAACTGGCGCTCACCTTCCACTACAAGGGCACAAAAGCTGCCTGAACCCCACTACTAAGGCCGTTTCTACCTTTAAAACCCCCAAGAGCCACCCTAGCAAAACGATGAACAAGGAGCACAAGGAACAACTATTCGGCAGGCTCACACCCTCACCTAAACTTGGGTTACCCATTTTAGGTACTCTCCATCAGGTTTCATTGGGAGATACAAAAGCGACCATCAACAGCAAATCTTGCCGGCCGCACCCTTGTTCAGGTTCCCTTGCAAGGCCCACCTAGATTATATCAAATCCTTGCTCTGGGTCTGAACTCTAGTTTTTATGTTATACAGTACTTTAAACTCGTTCAGATTCCCCTGCGAGCCCTCAAGAGAGATCAGCATCCCTTTCCCTTCCATAAAGACTAAGAATAATAAACACAAGAAGAAGACGAGGAAGACAAAGAGAAAGAACAAGAAGTACGGAGCTTGGTCCCCCTTAATGACAGAACAAGAGAAGAGAACACCCAAGATCCCTGATACATGTTGTAATCGTAGTCTACCAGCTCAGTTAAGAACTCTCGCTCATTTGGATAAGTAATAATTATGACCTTGGGGGCCTCTGGTACCTAGGCGCATTTCATTAATAATGTATTTTATGACATTTCTCTTTGTCTATTTTTTCCCTAATTATGTCTTGTTTAAAACAGTAATTATCTGAATACAGTGAAATCCTTAAGAGCAAGCAATCCTATTACCGGTATATTATATCTGAGGAAAATGGAATGGATTGTCTATCTTTACTGTGTGTGTGTGTATTTTTTTTTTCTATGTGAGTGAGGTAGACAAAAGGCACAACTGCCTGTAGCAAGTGCCTCCCCCCAGAGTTGAAAGAGTGATAGGGCCAATATCAAGGGACGTTCGAGCCAAAATGCCTGGACACACAGAGTTTAAAGCAATTTAAGTCATAGGAAGAGGGAAAGACTGATTCTGGGAGAGAGTTTCAGAGCTCAGCAGTTGAATAGAAGAAAGACTAAGAATTGCGTCGTTTCACTCTTGGGTTGGAGAGTTGCACAGAGTAGGGATGGGATTGTGTTGCAAGGCGGGTACTACGTACCCTACGTAGAGGAGGTGGTATACACTTGGAAAGATCTGAGGAACATTGATTATTGTAGTAGCGATAGAATAGCGAGAGAGATGCAACATTGCGGCGAAGAGAGAGAGATTCCAGAGAGTTGGTGAGAGGAAGGGAGTTAATGATAGAAAATGCTTTCCTTTCTACTTTGTCTAGGAGTCCGGTGTGAGAGGATCCTCCCCACACATGTGAACAATACTCAATGCAAGGACGCACTGTGCCCCTGTACAGAGCCAGAACCTGCGCAGGGGTAAAGAACCCCTTGATGCGGTTGAGCACACCCAGCTTCTGGGAGGCTGCCTTAGCAAGACTGGTAATATGGTCCTTCCATGTGAGAACAGAAGAAAAGGAGACACTGAGAATATTGAGAGAAGATGAAGGAATTATTTTTGCATTGTTAAATTGTAATGGATAGTTCTCTGGAAGTTCCAAACGGGTAGTAAGATGTAGAAATTGGGTTTTGGAAGCAATAAAGGTAACAAGGTATTCTCTGCCTCAATTGGAAATAGTAGTTACATCGGAAGATAAGTGTTGTATGGCTTAATTACGTTTGTCTTTGAGGGATTGCTGGGTGGGGCGAACAGGAAAACTTATTGAGTAGTGTAAGGTAGAGTTGTCTGCGTATGAATGGATGAGACTGGAGGTACATTTGAGAAGATCATTTATGAAAATTAGAAAGAGAATAGGAGATTGGACAGAGCCCTGAGGTACACCGGAGTTGATAGGATGAGGAAGTGAGCAATTACCGTCCACAACCACATCTATGGAACGGCCGGAAAGGAAATTAGAGACAAAGGCACAGATGGAGAGATAGAAACCGAAGGAGGGTAGTTTAGAAATTAAAGAAATGTGCCAGACTCTATCGAAGGCCTTCAATATGTCTAGTGCAATAGGAAAGGTCTCACCGAAGTCCCAAAAGGAGGATGACCAAGAGTTAGTAAGATATGAAAGAAGATCACCAGTAGAGCGACCCTTAGGGAAGCCATACTGGCGATCAGAGAGTAGATTATGAGAAGAGAAATGCTTAAGAAATTTGGATGTAAGAATAGTTTCAAAAGAGAGATACAAGAGATGAGAGCAATTGGACGATAGTTGGAGGGTTGAAAGCGGTCACCCTTCTTTGGGACAGGTTGAATGAGAGCAAACTTCCAGGAAGAAGGGAAGAAGTTAGAGTAGAGACGGAGACGAAAGAGTTTGCCTAGGCAGGGAGTCAACACGGAAGCACAGTTCTTAAGTACAACAGGAGGAACACCGTCCGGACCGTACGCCTTCTTAGTATTAAGACCAGAGAGGGTAGAAAATACATCTTTAGAAGAGATTAGGATATTAGGCATAAGTAGGAGAGAGGAGGTTGGAGAGGGAGGAATAGCACCGGAATCATCCAAAGTGGAGTTTCTAGCAAAGGTTTGAGCAAAAAGTTCAACTATGTCAGGGGAAGAAATGATGGTTGTGCCATCAGAGTGGAAAAGGGGAGGGAAAGATGATGAAGAAAAATGGTTGGAGAAGTTTTTGGCTAGATGCCAGAAAGCTTGAGAAGAGGTAGAGTTGGATAGTTCAGTGCATTTATTATTGATGAAAGAGTGTTTGGCAAGTCGAAGTACAGATTTGGCTTGATTCCGTGCAGAAACATAGGAAGAATGAGACTCTGTGAGTTTTATGGCGTCGGTACTGTTTGAATGCTTCGTCCTTGTTGCGGACAGCAGTAGAACATGCGTGAGTAAACCAAGATTTGTTTGCATTTGACTGCAAGAAAGAAGATGGAATGTATGCCTCCATGCGCGAGAGGATTACCTCGGTAATGCGTTCACCACTCTCCGAGGGCCCCCGGCCACGGAAGCAAAAGTCATTCCATGGGAAATCAAAGAAGTACTGCCGAAGAGCCTCCCAGTCGGCAGCGCCAAAGTGCCACAAGCGCCGCCGGTTGGGAGGATCGGGTGGCCTTACCGGAGAGATAGGACTAGTGACAGATATTGTTTATGGTCGGAGGAGCCCGACACCATTGCGACTTTTAAAGGTGCTGTTCCCTAAGACAATGTTCTTGAGTATTTTATAAGTTAAACTCCATTTGTCATAGTATTTTTTTAACAGAAGAGGGGAGAGGTAAATAGAGGAGAGGAGAGAAGAGGATGTAAAATATATAAAGTAGGGGAAAGGAGAGGAAAGGAGGAGAGCGGAGAGGAGAAGAACAAGTAGTGGAGACGAGAGGTGAAGTGAGGTAAATAGAAGAAGGAAAGGAAGGAAAGACAAATATAAGAGAAGGAAAGGGAAAGAAAGGGAAGAACAGAGAAGAGGAAAGTAGGTTAAAGGAGAAGAGGGAATGGGAGAGTAGAGGATATAAGGGAAAGGGCGAGAAGAAGAGAAGAGAAGGGAGGTGGGGGGGAGAGGATACAAAAGGAGGAAAGTATTGGAGAGCAGAGGAAATGTGGAAGAAGAAAACACATGAACGGGGATAACTACGAGAGAGAGTGAGAGAGAATGATAGTGCGAAATAGAGTGTGTGTGGGTGTGAGTGAGTGATTTATATGAGAATATGTGGTATGGTGTGATGTTGGCGTTTCTATATTTTAACCCTGACCTAGATTCCTTATAGTAATCGCGCCTTTAAGTACGTTTGCTCACTTCTCTTTCTCTCTTTCTCTCCTTCTCTCTCTGTTTTTTTTTTTTTTTTTTATTTTTTTTTTCCTCTAAACTTCACGACATTATATGGTGTTCTTACAGCTAAAATTCCAGTGATGAAACGTGGAATTATCTATAGCGAAACACATTTAAAATGCAAAAAATATATAGCATTGATATATTTATATACCGGTATAATAGATACCAGTATATATTTTATCAAAGATCCCTCTTTATGAAGTATGATAATTAATAATTATATTACCAAGATTTAGTACGGAACTGTGATATTCCTGAGCCAGTTATTAACCTCAGACTTGAACTGTTGTAGTGATGTTAAGTGATGCAGGTCAGTGTGCTGAACCAGGTGATTCCACAGTCTTGCGTACTTTGGTAAGTAGGAACGAAGGTAGTGTTCTGTCCTAGCAAATGGAACACTGACCTGATGATACCTTGTGGATGCGGTTCTTGTTGCATATGATGTTGGTTGGGCAGGTTGTAGATGTAAGGCTGCCAGGTGTGGAGTGTGCATTTTTTGGGTTTTGTATGTTACACACAAACCTGCCACATCCCGACGCTGTTGTAGAGGCTGAAACCTGGGGGCATGATGTTCTTGTTCTTTGAGTTGGATCAAGTGTTCAGCTCTTTTCTGTATTTGGTCCAAAAGTTTCAAGTATGAGGGGGGACATGATGACCATGCAAGTGGAGAGTATTCCATCAATGGACGAACTATAAAATGATAGTGTACAAGACAATCTACTATAAACAAAGGTGAACATTTGATATAAGGTAAAATTATAATTTAAGTAAATAGAACTAGCATTGATTTTTCGAAATTTATCAATTCTGCGTAAGCAGAATGGGATCAATCCCCTGCATACCAGACCAAGGTTACCAAGCTTGTCGGTCGATCTGTCTGTCGAATATCTTATCATAAGTTTGTTTATAGATGTTTACGAAATGGTTATACATGAATTTAGACAGCCCGTAGGAATTTCCGTCCAAATAGGAAATTAATCACATTCATAGGTTAAGGTCAATCATAGTGGTAAAAGATAAAGGTCAATTGTTAATCTTTTTAACTACTCATTCAAATTTCATCATAATAACAATGCTAGATGCTATGCCTATTTTGAAGAAAGAGAAGACTTATACATTAATTGAAGTTCGTGTTGATGTTGGGTGCGAGGGCAAGGGAGGAGAGAGGGAGGAGATGCATGACCACTCTCACCCCTTTACTACCATCCCTCATCTCCTTGGTCAGAATTATCATATTATCTCACCTCCTTCCTCCGTCACTTCTTTTTCTCCACTTCCCTCTCCATCCTTCATCACTGCCCAATATATTTATCGGTTTCAAGACTTTTTTTTTTTTCCAGTCGTCCTCTCTCACATACTCACTCACTCTCTCTCTCTCTCTCTCTCCCTCTCTCTCTCTCTCTCTCTCTCTCTCTCTCTCTCTCTCTCTCTCTCTCTCTCTCTCTCTCTCTCTCTCTCTCTATATATATATATATATATATATATATATATATATATATATATATATATATATATATCAATAATGCAAACATGTTATTGAACACAAAATATTGCATTATACACCCCCTCATATATTTTAACTCAAACACTTTAGACTCTAGAGTAAACCGCGAAGTCTTTTAGATGCACACAGTTTCTTTGAACTCTGTGTAACCCTGTCTCCCCACATCCTTCTTTCCCTTCAAGTTTCCCATGGTTATTTTCAACTATGGCGTACAAGGCTGATAAAAATGTCTTTGGCTCGTATAAGTGGGTCATTCATCCAAGACTAATTAGTTCCGGTAATTTTCACTCTGATTACCTCACACACACACACACACACACACACACACACACACACACACACACACACACACACACACACACACACACACACACACACACACACACACACACACACACACACACACACACACCCTCCCCCCCCCCACACACACTTTTACCCACATATTTGTTGACTTTGCCTTAATTTCCTGATTTCTTTAAAATCGTCATTAATTTTTGGAATGGATTACTAATTTCGGTGTCGTTATCTAATAATCACAAGTCAGAATCGGTTATTACTTGGTACATACAAACCCTGAGAACTTTATATTCTGCGTATTTCCTGATAATATTTCTACCATGGTATGGGCTGGTCAGTTCTGGTAAAATATAGGATTTCAGCCTTCGTACTATACAATACCAACAAACAGAACTTTGTCAGATTTTACAGACGTTTACAACAATACCATTCCCACACTGTAGCATTTGTGTCTGCAATGTAGATCCCAGAGACTGCAATACTGGTACATACAATCAGAACTGAGACATTTATTGTGGGTTTAGAATATACTAGAATGTATAATATAATATACATGTGTTCAGCAATGAGCTCCAAATTGTCGAAGCTTTACAAGTCTTCACTCTGATATTATATACAGTCTAGGTAGAAAATTACTTAAATCATTCGTATAATAAAAAGAGGCAATACCTATTAACCCGTTGTGTACCGGCGGCGTCTTTTTAACTTTAATCTGGCTACTGTTAGATGATTTTCTTCAGTCTATAACGGGCCTCCAGCAAGTACCATACTCCGAACTATCTCACGTATCCCTCTTTACTAGCACAGATCCTTCTTAAGCTGCACAAAATTGTCTAAATATAGCTAGAAGAAGATTAAGAAGGTGTCACTGGTACAGAAGGGGTTAACTAGTTATTCATGTTATTCCTATTTACTGTATATGGTTCAACTAGTTTGTCAAGATACTGATACCGTACCAGTGTTCTTACAGACTATAAATAATTATGTTCTATTATAGGCACACAAGTAACTGTTCCGGCTATTTTTGACCTGCAATATTTTCCAAGTAACATTTCGGGATTCGATATATATTATAAAGGCAACTAAAGTCTATATAACAATATTGACCCGTACCCATAAGTGGGCTGAAGTTTTTTAACTCATTATGTACTGTTGACGTTCCTTTCATCGTATTATGGCAACTATAAGATGATTGCATTCAGCTTAGGAAGGACATCTATGAATTAAAAGGCTACAGATCATCTCAGTTAACCCTTTTAGCTACCAAGTGAAGTAAGGAGAAGAGGGAGGGGAGTGAAGGGTACAGCGTGGTGGACAGAAGAGGTAAAAATAGCTGTTGAAGACAAGAAGAAAGCGTATAGAGAGTGGTTGGGTAGTAGAGGGAATAAAGATTTGGAGAGACAGAAAAGAGAAGGTACTTGGAGAAAAAGAGAGTGGTGAAGAGAATAGTGAAGGAAAGTGAGAGAAGAGCAGATGAGTAATTTGGAAGGAATCTAAGTGTAAAATGGAGAGAGTGTAAGAAACTGTTCTGGAAAGAAGTCAAGAATGTTAGGGAGGGTAGCAAGGGAAACAGTAAGGGTGTGAAAGATAAGAATGGTCGAGTGATAACCGAGACACAAGAGAGAATCGAAAGATGGAGGGAGTACCTCAACGAATTGCTAAATGTAAGGAATGAAGCACCAGCAAACATAGTTGGATGGGGTATGGGAGGGAGAAGAAGAGAAGTAGTGGAGAAGGAGGTCAAAAATGTGTGAAGCCATGAATAGAGTGAAGATGGGGAAGGCATCAGGAATAGATGGAGTGTGTGGGGAAATGCTGAGGTATGGTCGTGAGATAGTGATCGAATAGATATGGAAAATGTGCAAATTAGCATGGGAGAAAGGGAGTGCACCTGATGACTGGAAGACAGGCATAATAGTCCCCCTGTATAAAGGTAAAGGGGAAAGAGGAGTGTGTGGTAACCACCAGGATATATTCCTTCTAAGCGTAGTAGGGATGGTGTACAGGAGAGTAGTGATTGAGAGAGTGAGAGCGAGAACGGAGAAATGGATAGGTGACAAGCATGGCGGGTTTAGGAAGGGAAGAGGATGTGTAGGCCAGATTTTTGCCCTGAAATGCGTTGTGGAGAAATATCTGGAAAAGAGACATAAGTTGTATGCTGCCTTTATGGACTTGGAGAAGGCCTATATGACAGAGTTGATAGAGAAGGTTTGTGGAAAGTACTGAGAATATACTGAGTAGACGACAAGTTGCTGAAAGCAGTGAAAAGCATGTAACTATGAAGGTGCAAAGGCGTCAGTACGTGTGGAGAATGAGCATAGCGAGTTCTTTGATCTGAATGTTGGGTTGGAGCAAGGGTGTGTGATGTCCCCATAGTTGTTCATTATATATATGGATGGAGTTATGAAAGAAATACAAGGAAGATTAGTGGATGTCGGTGTACCTCTGATAAGGGAGGGAATTGAGTGAGTGAATTGAATCTAAGCATAGTAGGGATGGTGTACAGGAGAGTAGTGACTGAGAGAGTGAGAGCGAGAATGGAGAAATGGATAGGTGATGAGCATGGCTGTTTGCTGATGATACAGTTCTGATGAGCAATAGTGAATTGGAGTTGCACGGGCTGGTAAATATGTTTGAAACAGTGTGTAAAAAACGGAATCTGAGGGTAAGTGCGAGGAAGAGCAAGGTTATGGTCTCTGAAAGGGGTGCAGCCACAGAGTGTGAGATGAAATTGAATGGTCAGGCTATGGAGAATGTTGGCTCATTCAAGTATCTAGGCAGTGTGGATGAAGAAGTGCGGGAGAGGATGCAACAGTGGAAGAGGGTTGTAGGAACGCTGAAAGCAGTAACAAGAAATAGGGTGGTCAGCATGGAAGTAAAGAGGTCCTTGCATGACAGTGTGGTAATCCCGACATTGACTTACCGGAGCGAAGCATGACGTTGGTGAAGAGACTCAAACCAAGAGTGAGAAGGGTGGAAATGAGTTACCTGAGAAGTGCGTGCAGAGTTACATGGAGGAATAGACAGACGAATGAGGAAGTACGAGAGAGGTGCGGTGTGGATGTAATGTTCTGGAAAGTGTGAAAAGGAACACCTTGAGATGGTTCGGCCATGTGGAATGTATGGGGAGTGAGAGAATGACTAAGAGAGTGTTAGAGAGTGAGGTAGAAGGACAGAAAGGGAGAGGTAAACCGAATGAGAGGTGGAAGGATGGAGTGAAGAAGTATATGAGTGAAGTCGGTGCTGGATGGGAGGAGGGGCGTCGACTGACTGGGGACAGTGGTGCATGGGGCCGTTTCGTTCGTGGCCACCCCTTCGGGATCATGGCGTCCGGCAATAGATAGATAGATAGATAGCTACTAAATATCTTTCCTAAGCTTCATAAATCGTCTAAATGTAGCTGAAATCCATTAAAAATTACGTCGCTGGTACTGTAAGGGTTAAACCTCTCAGACTATAATTATGTATGTATATATATACTCAAGCACATACCCCATTGCTGGGGGTGGCCGGCACGAGACACGAGCCCGAACAGAAACAACTTTTAAAATTCATAATTCTCAGGGTCCGGGACCACTTTTGCGTTCCCTTGCCCCTTTCTTTGTCTTGTCGAGTAGGAGAATTATGCAAGGGGAGGAGGGTTCCTAGCCCCCTGCCCCAGGGGGCTATATTTACCTAGAAAAGTCAATGTAAGGAGTCTGTATGGCTGGCCTTGACTCTTATGAAACATGATATATAGAATTCTGAAGTGGCCATAACATAAAACTCTTAGATATATACGCGACTTCCTATATTATATCCCCACTGCCCTCCCCTCTGTACTCTATCTCTCTCTCTCTCTCTCGCTCTCTCTCTCTCTCTCTCTCTCTCTCTCTCTCTCTTTCTCTCTCTCTCTCTCTCTATCTCTCTCTCTCTCTCTCTCTCTCTCTCTCTCTCTCTCTCTCTCTCTCTCTCTCTCTCGCTATCTCTCTCTCTCTCTTTCTATCTCTCTCTCTCTCTCTCTCTCTCTCTCTCTCTCTCTCTTACGTGTTGGAAGTTAGAATAATATGTTCAGCTGCATTACAACGGACCACATGTATTGTGTAAGTATTAATGGATTTATGCGGTTAAATTCGTTTACGTATGAATTAATATATATATATTATAACTCTTGCTACACTAACATTGCCTGTGCGCAACAATGTAGTTACAATTAAATATATTATATTTCTAGCACAGCCACAACAGAAAATCGAGGTCTATCATTATATATATATGCAAATATAATCATGGCAGCTATTATGTGGATGAAATGTATTATTCATAATTTCATTGGTTTCTTCTCAACTAGCTTTCTTACAAGGGCTTTTACAGCTGTCACATACGTCTCCAAAAGGAAATAAACACGTCAAATGGTAACCGCATTAAGGGGAGGTATTTAGTTTGGTCCCTAGATATCCTTCAAGCTTAAGATTACACCCCCTTGAGCCCCTTTCAAGATAAATTTGTACATTTTTCGGTAGAAAAATGTCCCGGCTGAAAGCCGGTTACTCTTAAATTACAGGCTCGCTATCGCTCGCCAGGATAAAATCGACACCTAAATGGCCCGAAAGGTCTTAAAATTGATAGAAATGGGTTGAAAATTCTTAAAATCGACAAAATAATGGGGCGAACGTTTTAAAATTAGAAAAACAATGGGGCTAAACATGAGGGAGAAAGGAGTCAAGAAAAAAATCCCTCAAGTGGAAATCTCCCCTTAAAATAAAGGCTTCCATAAGTCTATTTTCTTTTACCTAATAGAGAGGTGTTATTATCCAGGATTACAGTTTACCTCCAGCAATTCCTTAACTTATCCTGTACCAGCAACGTCTTAACTTCTCCTGTACCAGCAACGTCTTAACTTCTCCTGTACCAGCAACGTCTTAACTTCTCCTGTACCAGCAACGTCTTAACTTCTCCTGTACCAGCAACGTCTTAACTTCTCCTGTACCAGCAACGTCTTTTTCATTTTATATTAGCTAGATTTAGAAGATTGGGTGCAGTTTAAGAAGGATCTGTGGTAGTAGAAGGGGTTAAGTGAGATAGTGAGATTAGTAGTAGCCATAATATAATAAAAAGAATGTCGATGGAACAGAAGGGGTTGGGTCCAGGAAGGTCCTCTCGTAGTGAAGGAGCGCTGATTATTTAGTTACTAATATAATTATTGACGTATTAAGGGGAGGTTTCCACTTGAGGGACTTTTTTCTTGACCCCTTTCTCCCTCATGTCTAGCTCCATTGCTTTTGAGAATTTAAGACGTTTGCCCCATTAGTTTGGTGATTTTTAAGAATTTCCGCCCCATTCTGTCAATTTTAAGACCTTTCGTGCCATTTAGGTGTCGATTTTATCCTGGCGAGCGATAGCGAGCCTGTAATTTAAGAGTAATCGGCCTTCGGCCGGACATTTTTCTACCGAAAAATGTACAAATTTATCTTGAAAGGGGTCAAGGGGTGAAATTTTAAGATTGCTGGAGGAGTAGGAAACAAACTAGAAACCTCCCCTTAAACCATGTAAGAGACAGCGCAAATGTATCACTGAATTTGTTACCGTGATTAATCAGACGAAACAGTTCACATTTCATTAATTCTACAGCCAAAGGAATTTACTCAACTTTTGAAGATCTTTTCGGAATTACTGATTTGAGAAATATGCTGCGACTCTGAAACATTAATTCTATGTTGAATACAATTATCTGGAGGTAGTAAGATAACCTTTTTGAATTTTGGGACGCTAAATTCATTGTTTTTGTTTTTAGTGGAAGAACCTCTGGTAAGCATTTTTTTTTTATAACGCTAATTTAAAAACCCACATACCCTCTGTAAACTTAGTAATATCGCGTAAAATAGGTGACATGTAATGCAAGAGTGCATATTGGTTTATGGAAAAGGTTAATACATAATTGGCATCATGGAATTGAGAGGGATAAATATAGTAATGTATGTATTTGTTATGGAAGTACGAACATTGGCAGGAACGCTCTAACTTCAAAACGTGTTTTATATACCAAGTATGTAAACGTACATTTGTTGTGTTAGAATTACAAATAAATACGATTTAGTTTCATATCCTATACTTACGATCTATCCTATAACAAAAGTTGCGTTAACATTCGATTCGAAGTCATGGTCCGTGCAATTGAATTACTCTTGAAACTATTAAGGGGCTAGTGGCTATTATTTGGTATATTTTATTTTCTAATTATTTATTTTTTAGTAACTTCGCTACACCTCCAAATTGCTCCTACAAAAAACCCAAAGCCTCCCTTCACGATACATTTGTACACGGTAAATGTGTACATTTTTTTATAGAACGATGTCCCGGCCCAAGGCCGGTTCCTCCTAGAATTACGTGCTGGCTATCGCTCGCTAGAAAAAAAATGCACACCTAAAGAGCACGAAGGTCTTTATATTGACAAAGAAATGGGACAAAAGGTCTTAGAATCGCCAAATTAATGAAACGAACATCTTAACATCTCAAAGCTAGTGGGATTAAAAATGAGGGAGAAAAAGCCGCTACCTCCCCCTTATGAGCATGAATTGTGTTGTGTAAATATCTTATGGTGGTCTTCGGTAGTTAGTGAGTTTCAATAAGGTATTTAAAGCTAAGTGTGTGTATATGCTTCTAGTGATGAATAACATTAATTAATGAAAAATAGAGCAGTTGGCTATACTGTATTTATCATAGCACATTAACTTTCATATTTCATTAACATTTTTTTCATCACCTTATGATACAATCTGCCAGATGTTGAGAAATATTACAATTGATTAATGTTATATTTGAATACTAATACTGTTAAATATAATCACAGTTGAATTATATCATAGTTGAATAACATGATTGGTGGAAATATTTTTAATTCGCGCAGTGTAGTAGTAATGTCTGCCAGATGTTGAAAAGTTTAGAAGAGTGTTAAAGAGTGTGTACTAAATATATACAGTATTTGTTTCCTCAAATTTACTACACCGAGTATAGTTCAGATGTTGGTTTGTGGGTAAATAGCTGGAGGACATTTTCTAACTAAAGTTTCAATCGCTGTCGTGAATACATTATCAAATAATTTTATAAAAACACAGTGGGCTTTGGTAAAAAAAGTACAAATAAAATAAAGCCTGTAATTATTATAGGCCTACGCATTTTTGGCTCAACCATTGTATATCACTGTGACGATAGGTATTCCATATATTGCACAAATGTGTCAATAGTTTTTCATTAATATCAACATTATATTTGGAGGAACAAACATCTACATAAAAAAAACTATATTGACTAGTTTAGAAAATGTTATAGAACGATTTATTGGAATTCCCTATACTCTATTCAAAATGATGACTCAATAAATTGGACACTAACTCTTAGCCTCTTGTAGGCCAGGGAGGGCTGGCGGAGACAAGCTGTACATTCCTTCAACATATTACAGTTTGAACCTTCCAAAATGGTAGATATATCAGTTCCATTGCTATAGTCCATTTTGAGTTGTGAGATGTAGGGAGTTGGGACTTCTTGACTCCTAATTAATAATCTGATTCACTGCCTCGTTTCTATCATTAGATTGTATTCCTATTTCCTGAACATGAATATTGAGATATGCTCAAGATCTACTTTCACACCTTCATCTATATCTTCTTCATTGTTGATATATGAGATAAATCCTCAACAAATGTAAACAGAGTTTCATTATTAAAACATTGTTCCTTGGTGTTTATATATATATATATATATATATATATATATATATATATATATATATATATATATATATATATACCATAGATGAAATTATGGAGGCCTTTATACTTCCTTAGACGTAATTGTACTTGACATTGTGACATAATTTATTTGTCCAATTGCCTAGGCAAACTCTTTTGTCTCTGTCTTTCCTCTAACTTCTTTCCTTCTTGCTCTTCTTCAACCTGTCCCAAATAAGTGTGACCGCTCTCAACCCTCCAACTATCGTCCAATTGCTCTTCTAGAATTCTTTCATCTCTAAATTTGTTGAAACAATTCTTAATTAAAAATTTCTCAAGGATTTATCTTTTCATAAACTACCCTCAGATTGTCAGTATAGCTTCCTTAATGGCTGCTCTACTGGTGATCTTCTTTTATATCTTACTATCTCTAGGATATCCTCCATTCGGGACTTCGGTGTGACTTTTTCTATTGCGCTGCTAGACATATCAAACACATTTGATAGAGTCTGGCACAAATCTCTCAATTCCAACTACCCTCCATCAGTTTCTATCCCTCTATCTGTGCCTTTATCTCTAATATCCTTTCTGGCCGTTCCATAGCTGCGGTTGTGGACGGCCACCGTTCACTTCCTTTACCTATCAACTCTGGTGTTCCATAGGGTTCTGTCCTATCTCCAATTATCATTCTAATATTCATTAACGATCTTCTCTCCTGCACCTCTGTCCCCATTCACTCATTTGCATATGACGCTACATTACACTGTTCAACTAGCTTTTAACATCCCTTCCAGCAATTAGTTCAAAACTCACCATGGTGCGCCGCCATAGCGCACGTATCTTCTGATTGTTCTATTATCTCAGTTTGGGGTAAGGAAAACCTTGTTACTTTCAATGCCTCCAAAGCTCAATTTCTCATTTGTCTCCTCATCACAACCTTCCACAGACTATCCCTTACTCGTCAACAACATACAAACTAATCCTTTATCTTTTCTTAAAATTATCGGTGTCTCTTTTTCTGCTCATCTCTCTTGGAAAGATCAAATTACCACTTTTGCTAAAATAACTTCCCATAAGCTAGGTGTGCTCAACTGCCTCCAAAGGATCTTTACCCCTGCACAGCTTCTTGCTCTGTACAAGGGTACAGTGAGTTCCTGTATTGAGTATTGTTCACACATGATACAATGTTGCATATCTCTCACTATTCTACCAATATTACAATAATCAGTGTTCCTCAGAGCTCTCTCAGTGTATACCACCCCTTCTATGTCGAGCATGTAGCACCCGTCTTGCAACACAATCCCACCCTTACTCTGTGCAACTCTCTAACTCAAAAGTGGACCGATATTCCCAGTTTTTCTTCTATTTAACAGCTCAGCTCTGGAACTCTCTCCCTGAACCCATCTTTTCCTCATCCTAGGACTTGAATTGCTTCAAGCTCTGTGTGTCCAGTCATGTTTGATTGAACGTTCCTTGCTTTTGGCCCTGTCTCTCTTTCAACTGTGGGGGAAGCACTCACCACAGGCAGATCTGCCTTTTGTTTCTCTCATCCACATATGGAAACAAAATATATCTATACAGTATATAATATATATGTATATAATATATTTATATATATATATATATATATATATATATATATATATATATATATATATATATATACTGTATATATATGGTTGGTAATCCAATGGACTCGGGTTCGAATCCCGATGTGTCAATGGGAAGATATTATTGGGACGGAATTTGTGCTGTACCTAATATCAGTGCATTACCAACAAAGCCCACCGAAATGCCAAAAAAATACCCTCATTGTTTTCTGATTAAATAGCACTATATGAATATTCCCATATTCAAAATATGCTACAGGGGGGGGGGGGGATGCCTAGTGAGTTAATTGCTCAATAGATGGCATTCTGAGAGTGAGGGTACGAGTCTAGGGGGTGAGACAGTGAAGCACGGAGGCGAAGCAGCTTCAGAGATGGGTCTGCTTCGGGCCGTGGGTGGATGCTTCACATTTCTCACTCTCTAAACTGGAACAATGCCTCACGGGCTTCACCGTGTTGACCGTGTTGACCGGTAGAGTGTACAGGCTCTCAGCCTATGCCCAAGAGGGAGAAGTTGGAATATAGAAGAAGAAAAAAATGTGTGTGTTTGTGTGTGTGTGGGTGGGTTGGTGCATTGAATTGAATCAAGTGTATTTGCTATGACTTTTACAAACAGTTGTGTGTGTGTGTGTGTGTGTGTGTGTGTATGTAAACACAAAGGAAATACGTAAAAAATACACAAATAAAAACAAAAATGAAAATCTGAAAACGTGGAAAACATTGTCTTTAACAGGGGCACGACCTATTCTTATGGGAACACAATTTAGTACCGAATAAATAAAATCAAACGCAATTAATGCCGTTATTCTATTCTATCTTTAAACTCAAAGTATATACAGTGCATCCACCTGATTCAATGTTTTGTGAGAGTTTGTTTGAAGTAGGGAGACCTTGTTTTTTCCATTATTATATTGTTGACAGTGTTCAAGCTACGCTCTATCTTTGTCACTCTTATTATTACACCGGCTTTCTCAGCAGCTTGCATTCTCTCTCTCTCTCTCTCTCTCTCCACCTTACACAAGAGACATGCAAACATCGCATAAGGTATATCCACCGGGTCATCGGTCACACCCAGATAACATACCCAAACACACACACACAGACGACCCTGGCGTAAAATGATGCACACTTGGGTTCCCCGATAGATCAGTTTTCATTGAGAGAGTATTATGTTGAAAGATCCTGAAGCTACAAACAGTTAGGGTCCTAAAATCATAAACAAATATCCATTAATTTTTGTTTTCTTCAAATATACACATATATTACTTGCCCCAGGGCATCTGCGAAACCTTTAGAGAACAAAGTTTACACACACATGCACACACTGATATTCCATTTAGCAATATTTATACCATCGCAGCCAAAGTAATCAAAGAGAGAGACATATACAACACGAGCAGCCCAAGAAAACTATGGCACACACTGTAACAACAGCAGCATATTAGCAGCTCGCATCCCTTTTTCATGCTTAGTACACTCGACGGAAAAACTATTTTCACTGGTAAGCTGAATATGTATTTGCGTGAACGGAATGAACCAGGTAAAAAATATGTCTGTACTGTATTTTCACAAGAGTTCGACCCATTTCCAGAATGTTTAGAGTGTTAGTGTTAAGAGTGTTATTTCTTCGAGTGTACACCCTTGTAGCGAGCGCCCATACCGTCACAAGGCACCAGCCAAAACACTATGACTACCTCCCAGCAACCACAGCTTAAACAGCATACCAAAGCCTGAATTAAAGCTTATTAAAAGAATCCTGTCGAGAACACTGGATAAATAGACCCCCAGAAGCTGTGTACCTCACCAACCATTCTACAAGTTAGACTGCCCAAGTCCTGACAGTCTTAACTCTTTTGCAGGCCCCAGCTGCTTTACTAAGCAATAACACTGCATGTCTTACCAGCCTTCTTGCATTGCTAAGTAGAATCTCTACCTTAGATGTAACTGTCTGTGTGCAACCAAACCATTTAATCTTCATATACCACAGGAGACCACTGCAGCATAATCCACTGATACTGATGCGCTATTCAAAGGATCTCCAAGCTCACCACCTTCTACACAAATACCCTATCATAGATCTGTCAGGTTTCTGACACCACATTTGTTACCAGAAACGCCCTCTCCCAGACCCATAAAGGGTGGTTCACACGGTCGTGTTTTTACCCTACCTGCGATGAGGTCTGAGTATTGGAAATGCAAATTTCACCGAGGTGTTATATTTCACTGGGAAATAGAGGGAACCAACACATTGGTTTCTTGGAGTTTCTCCGTTCCCAGTGCACAGTGTATCTACCGACCCAAAGGCTTGGCCACTTCTCGTACGAAACGAAAAACAAAAGACATTCAGTAATGCGTGTGTTTGTTTACATTCATCCCAAGGCCCCCACATTTCACGTCAAGAAACAAAAACGATATATTTAACAGGCCATATGCGAAAGGAAGATATATGATATTATTCGGAGGTGATAAGAAAAAAAAAGAAAAAAAGAGACAAACAGAATAATTAAAGATATACAGTATGAAATGATAAAAGTTGGTCAGATCATTCACGTGATAATAACACAAATAATTGTATAGGCAATCTCCATGATCTAATATCGACCAAGTCGTGTATACCGTTCTTGACGACTTTGATTTTTGTCTTCTCTGATTATACTGTTTAATTAGATTAACCTAACATAACTGGCGGGTGCCCAACCCCGAAAAGGGTTGAAATAGGGGAGCTATCCCCCCGCCAAAGGCGGCTTTCTAGGGCCTTTCCTAGCTGATGCTGAGAGGATTGGGTTCTAGTCATGTGGTGATGGGCTGGTCTATCAGAGTGAGAACTGAGCAATCTCTGCCATACCCATAGCTTACTCTGACTGTTCCTTTTACTTATATATTTTCTAGATCTCAAGTGACGGCGTCTCTAACGTGGATTGACCTCCCAATCTACCAAGATTGGAAGCCAAAGCGTCACATTTTTCCCTTGCCCCTCAAATTTCTCTTCATAATTGCTGAGGGGCACAGGGCCCTGGGTGGGGCTTTGGTTTCCCGGGCGTTTCTGCACCCTCCTCAAGCTCCCCGCCATGGAGTGGCTTCGGTCACCCAGGCTTTATTGTGGTCGGCGGGGAGGGTTCTGTGGGGGCGCTCAGTTATGGCCTTGGCCTTGCTCGGGGCCTTGGGGCTGTTCGGCCAGGCAGCTTGGGGAACAACAACAACAACAACAACTAACTTGATATAATCATATATATATAAAAACAAAAAAATACTTTAGATCTGAGTGGGATCGAACGCTTGTTTTCCTGTTTGCTAGGTCTAACCTCTAACAACTGAGCTATGAGGTGTCATGCTGACAGCAGTTTGAAGGCTATATTTAACCCATAAATGGCAACCGTCCTCAATAGAGGTTTTTCTGGTGCACTGCGACTGTCCTCAATAGATCCAGAGCATAAAACAAAACTTAGAAACACCCCAGTGGCACTCAAAACAAAGCAATTTGTGAATAGGTGAGATAATTCCCCTCAATTACTTACAACCACTCTTACATAATTGTGTCCCAACCCCTTCCCCTCCTTTTCCCCCCTCCTCAATTATCAGCTATTTTTCCTCTTATTTCCCCATTTATCGGGTCATTTTCGGCGCAAATTTCCCTCACGCAGTCTCTTTAAGGGGAGATTTCCACTTGATGGATTTTTTCTTGACCCCTTTCTCCCTCATGGTTAGCCCCATTGCTTTTGACATTATAAGACATTCGCCCCATTAGTTTGGCGATTTTATGAACTTTCGCCCCATTTCTGTCAATTTTAAGACTTTTTGTGCCATTTAGGTGTCAATTTTTTCCTGG
This sequence comes from Paralithodes platypus, assembly GCA_032716605.1. Lineage (NCBI taxonomy): Eukaryota > Metazoa > Arthropoda > Malacostraca > Decapoda > Lithodidae > Paralithodes > Paralithodes platypus. The sequence continues at coordinate 24,484,468 of CM064523.1, read as the reverse complement.
CGAGCGATAGCGAGCCTGTAATTTAAGAGGAATCGGCCTTCGGCCGGAACATTTTTCTACCGACAAATGTACAAATTTATCTTGAAAGGGGGTCTAGGGGCTGTAATGTTAGGCTTGATGGAAGTCTAGCGAACTAACTAAAAACCTCCCCTTAACACGGTTGAGGCAGCTAGAGATCCTTGCAACTCAGAGACTTCTACTCAGAGCCGTCAGTGTTGCTTGAGAGCTCGAAGAGGGAGCATATAAGCCGCTCCAGATTTTGCCTCATGATACGACCTTGCGGGAATAAAACATCTTTTTCACCCCCAAAATGCTATTCCTGCTATGCCGGGTTGTAATCCAACTCGCTTTGTTATGTATTCTTTATTTACCTGGGTTTCGGATATTTAGAAATGGTTAATGCTCAACAAGAACATATCTCGCTTCATGAATAATACTTTTAAATTACTCAATAGCTCACCCAAAAACACAATAAACACACAGTATAAATTACAGCTATATAATTTTATTCTTTAAACAGGTTCATAAATGGGGTATTAAAACCTCTACTATATTGAGTAGGATTCTAATATACATACACTGTGACTGATAGAGAGTTGAAAAGATTTTTACTCTCTAATGAAATATAGTTGTCACATACAAAGTATAAAAATAGGAAATACGCAGTTACATAAAATGCATACACGAACAATAAATATTAATGACAATATCTAAGAGGGCCAAGTGTATAATGCGAGGTATAGTAATTACAAGGTAGGGCAGCTGAGGTCAACTACTCAGCTGCGCATAAGGCTGCGCGGCGTGAAATACAAATAATGCCGCGCTCGGTGTACACTCAAAGGTACCGCTCTCGGGGGTACAGGTCAGACGGACTGAGGTCAGGTTAAATATAATCTCGATTTAGTGCAACGTTATTTCGAGATTAGAAGCTATGAACTTCGCTTTAGTATAGGGGGAATGATAATTTAAATCTTAATTTAGCCATCAAAGGGTTATTGTGAATAATTTCTCACATGATCCTTGAAAAATAAATTCAATCGTAAATGAGTTAATGTTACACAAAGTAAGGAAATCAGATACACAGTAAATGTAGTGAATAAATTATAGCGGCATAAAATAGCTATAGATGAATACGTTTGAATGAATTAACAAACTACTGAAAGTAACGCAGAACGGAGTAGCGCTTTATTATCGCTTTAATAGAGTTATAATGACTTAGATACAAAACAAAGTAGTATTTACTAAATAGCCGAAGATGATGGCATCAGGAGTTTGAATAAATTAACAAACTGCTGAATGGAATGCAGAACTAAGTAGTGCTTTACTATAACTTTAATAATCGTTATAATGATTTAATTACAGAATGAAGTAGTAATATATCAATAGCCAAACATAGATGCTTGATGAATAAAGGAATGTATAATCTGAATTCCTAAATCGGTATCGAAAGAATTACATAGCCCGGGTAATGTATATGATTAGATTATTCACAAGAACTAATTCAAATAGGTATCTTGAATATAGATTAATTCTAACTCAACGGACGGGTTCTTTACTTTCAATGGTAGCGAATTTATACTATAAGTATTCTCTGGTTAGCAATGGACGTAATATGGTCCTGAGTTTAGGAGTTAAGTTTAGGTTATTCAGAAGGAAAATAGCCCTCGTTATACACTTCACTTCGACTTGGACACACAATGAATAATAACACATAAGCATAAAATCTGGGAGCATTCACTAAGCAACAAGTGCAACCTTGACTATATAACGTATGTAAAAATAATGGAACAAATGCTGGAACACGAATTACATAGAAAATACACCGTACTTATATAAAATCACTGCACGGATCAAAGTTGGATAAAACTTACACTTGAAACAAATTGACAAGGGAAATCTTAGAAGCGGATCTCTACGAACAAGTCAAATTGAACACTCGCATATTTTATATTACCTTCACAATAATTCCCAACACTTAGAAAACACAGAGACACTTAGGGTATGGGTTAGAGGAGAAGTGATTTCCATGAGGGAGAATCTGAACGACGTAGGACTCGTAGTTCTTCCTCTGGCTGGACATCAAAGGGAGCTGCCTCTCTCACGGACAATAGAGAAGGTTGCTCCTGGCTCCTCTAACACACTCTCGGTTGCCACCCTAGTTGGACTTTACTACAGGGACAGGCTTGTCCTATAGAAAGTCTACAACACTATTCTCTACCCACTAAAAGTTAGACCAGTGGAAGGTAGGAACCGTAGTAGCATACCTTCCCTCAATTTCAGTCAGGCTATATTTGGGTGATAATTTGAACTCAATTTGACCTATTTCAATATAGTAGGGACATGGAGATTTAATTGTTTTCTTTATTGTGAAGGCAATCATTATTCTAAAAAATTATAATATACTTAACTAAAATTATACATGTACAAGGATATTCTCTATAACTTAAAATTATACTCTTTATATAAAAGGCTTGCATGGCTGCATGATAAATGTTTTTCTGTTATTTACTCTTCCTGACTTTTTCTAGATTGCAGGCCATGATTTCGTTCCTCTTGATTCTTTTCCTACTATTTCCACTCTTCAAGTGAGGTACTGTAGAGGTGATTCTCTTGGTCTCATCGGTAGAGGTACTGCACTGGATCTTGATGTGGCATTTGCATAAACTCTTCCTCGTATAATTAATCCGGCTGCTGTTGCGTATTTGCCTTTGGTGTTTGTCCCAGGCTCTGCCATTGGCTGGACAGGTATCCCCGTGAATGGTCGGGGCTTAAACTCCTGGTAGGTCCCGGATGTGGTGACCTTTGGCGGGTAGACTGTTCTATTCCTGCAGGGATTAGAGCATGGATAGGCCTTCCTTGCTGGGTAGACTGTGTTACTGCTGCAGGTATTAGAACATGGGGAAACTCGGGGGAACTGTGTGGCTTCTCTGTTCATCTTCTGCTGCATCTTCTTCCTTGTTCTTCTGCTCTCCTTTACTGCGGCTGTTTTGGCTATGGTAGGCTGTTCCCTTTCCTGCATTGTCATGACCTCTGCAGGGTTTACTATGCCCCTAGTTTGCAACCTCGTCATCTCAATTCCCACTTCTTTTATTGCTCTTAAATATTCATATGTTCAAAATATAAGCAAAATAGGCACATATGGAGAAGTAATAAATATAATATGGTATTATGACAATTTTTGTCAGAATAGAACCAAATACCTTCGCTTGGCAGGAGGGTTTGAACTACCATAGCTTCAGAGTTTATGAGTTACTCGCGGTTGGGCCTGTGGAATTCCCAACCACCAGCAGACGCATTTGGTGTATGTCTGCCAAAGCACAATGTATCCGATCTTGTGAGTGGCTTAAGGATGCACTAATATCACTATGTAAATAGATAGATGTGCTTTCTGCTGGTGGTTCTCCGTCCACAGACACCACCTATGATTCGGCTATCCTGTGTGAACACTTTTTGATTCTCGGCCGAAATGTTCATGCATTTCTTCCCCGAGTTCCCCGCGGAATGGAAACTGAAAATGACCGTGTGAACCGCCCTTAAGACTTGTCATCTTCGTGGGCGCCATCTGACGTAAACCATGGTGACACAGAACCACCTATTACATGTCTCATAACTGGCCAAAGGTGATTAAGTAACCCGAAATAGTGCAGTTACCGAATCCAGTGCTAGTACCTTTTTCACCCTTACTCTTCCTCCTCCGCAACACATAGACCAACACATACAGTATATACACACCGACTCACAAATTCGTACTAACACACACACACACACACACACAATCGGCGGTGTGTTTATCTGTACAAACGTTAATTATGAATGTTTAAGAGTACTTTTTTCGATTTTAAACCTAAATCAAATTATCTAGACAACCTAACCTAACCTAACCTAACCTACCTAACCTAAAACATTCCATTTCAGCGTATTTTAAAGAGGTGTGTACACTTAAACTGTCGCCCCAAGCCTCATGTACCTGCAAACCTACATATTTAGTCAGTGTTGTACCTTTAAGCACACCACCGCTTGTCCACACACACACACACACACACACACACACACACACACACATGGGTACGGGTCGCTGTGGTCCAGTGGTCTAGAGCGCTGTGTCTTGCGCTGACCACAAGGGCTGGGCCGGGGCGCATATTTCCGAAGTCGAGACTATTATATATCATAGGGGAAATTAGGACCAATCAGAGGCCGCAGTGGCAGTGACGTCACCCACAAGGGGAGGAGCCAGTCTGTCTGTCACTCTCTCTCTCTCTCTCTGGGTGAGGAGCCTGCCTGCCTCTCTTTGGTTTCTCTCTCTCTCTCTCTCTGGTAAATAGAAGAAGTAAGTCACCTAGTATAACCAGTTATTTCAAATATTAACTGCAATAAGGATACATTATGATTGTGCTATGTTATGGTTATGAGTAAATAAGAGTAGCCTACCGTATTACGCATATTGCACAACCATGGACAGAAATTCCTTGACAATTTTAGAAGGCACAATATTATTTCACTGGGCAACTATATTGATTCCTGTGACACTTAAGCAGTTAACCTGTGCTGATAATTTCAAGAAGGAACTTAAGTCACTTATATATCTAAAGGGTTATATATACAGTATATACATAGCCTATACATTACTTTATTTTAAATGTCATTAACACATTAACATTATCAGATAGTACAAAATATATCAAGCATCAAATGTTATGAAATAGTTAATGGTTTAAGTGCATAAGGTAGAGCCAAAGGCTAATTAGTAGGCTATATAATTATACGATACGTGTTAGTGAGTTGGGCCTAGGCCTATAGGCTACTTAGGCCTTATAAATAGGGCTGGGTGTGAAGGGGATCTGCCTTGTGTGAGCCAATCGACTTTCTGTAGACTCCCATTTTCTTTTATTCTTATGTATGACAGCTATTTCTATATTTTGCTAAATATTACTTTTATTGTAGTCGATATGTTATGATGTGATAATGTTAATGAATATTTATATAAGTACAGTAGTGGTTAGGGCTACTTGAACACCTCTTAACCCCATTATATCCAGGGCGGTACAATATTGTACCGCCCTCGGTACTTTAAGCCAATAATATGTCATTTTTAAATAAAGCACAATGTTACAAATAATCCTGATCAAGACACTGGGAACACAACAAATAATGATTTTAAGCAAAAAAACAATGAGTTCAATCAGCCTGTTCTCTAATATTAACGATTTTTATCGTGAAAGGCGCTGAACATAAAGAAACCATACGATATGAAGTGAGACATTTGGCATAAAGGTTACACTCACCTGTAAGGTTGGACTGTGATTCCAGATGTACGATGAGATATAATTGTGAATTTTGTTATTCCCTTCATATCAATCTATCACTTTCTCTCCTATCATTGATCTTTACTTATTCCCTTAGTCTATGTCTCGATTCAGCCACCCCCAGCTATGGGGTATGTGCCTGAGTGTATACATACATACATACATCCATACATACAGACATACATCTGTAGGCCTACATACATAATATTATGGAATGAGATCATTACATATGCAGAGAGAGAGAGTGAAAAGTGACCATTTATAGTTTATTTACGTTGTGCATGAATGTAAATTTAAATGATAATGATAAATAAAACAGGAACTATTTGAAACAATTTAGCTGGCTAAGGAGAACTGGCAACACCCTCCTCCTCAAATCTTGGGACGAAAGATGCCAGAATCGCAAAATTTTCATAGTTTACTCATTGCTTTTTAAGTAAAACCATAATTAATGGGAATAACATATTGTACTCTGGATGCTTATTTAATCTAGACAGAAACTATGCGAATAAATATTGATAACTTGTTATACTAGGTGACTTACTTCTTCTATTTACCAGAGAGAGAGATAAACAAACGAGAGGCAGGCAGACACACACACACACACACACACACACACACACACACACACACACACACTAAAAATCCAATAACATTCAAATATATGTGCACACACACACATACATTATACAATGTAATTAAACCCAAACTTCTGCTATCCATACACATAAAATAAACAATACAAAACAGACATAATAACAGAACACACACACAAACAAGCACACATACCATTACTATCAACAAGTCACACAAAATAGTCAAAGGAAAATGTATATTACATGTACGAACAAACATTTTACGCTCACATGAGATGCATATCCAATAAGCTAGTGGAAGCAAGGTCTCTCTCTCGCTCTCTCTCACACACACACACACAAAGGGCGTTCTGTATACATGCCAAAAGCACATTACTAACAAGTATAACACAAACATCACACACAAACAGATAACGCATGCAGGACAGGCAGGTAAGTGCACATATACACACACACAGACACTCGTATACATACACCAACTACAAAATAACATGTAGATGTATGATTAACACTATAAGGCCTCCCAGCCTCATTTGTAGCCTAGTTCTAAATTAGTCCATTTGATGTAATGATGGGATGCTTTGAAGGTATTCGAATTACAGTTGTTCGCAACCAAATGACCTTTCTACACAACATGCTCCTGCGATGCTGCCTAAGCTATTGGAACTTTGGCAGTGCTGTATGTCTAGCGACTCGCTCGACATACAGCACAGCGAGAGTATGGCTCATACTCCTCAGTGCCCCGGCCAGCTGGCTGGAGAGAGGATGGGTGGCCTGCCGTGCTCCCACTCACTCGCACTCGATTCTATGGGCTTTAAGAAGCTTTAAAATCCTGTAAATTGCTGTAAATTGTCGGGGGGGGGGGGGTCCCGCAATGCCTCCCACAGTAAATGGATTAATATTCAACTTAACTTCCATACAGAAAGGAGTGGGCAACTGTACTTCTTATAAGTGACTATAAGTGTAAAGTTCTACAAAGAATCGTATGAAGAGAGATTAATATATAAACTTAATTTTGCTTAAAGAATGACAAAGTACAGTTGACTACAAACAATATGAGATAGTTTAGTACACGTAACTATATATTTGCCTACGTTATACACTCCAACTCACTCTCACTCAGACACACGCTCTCTCTCTATCTCTCACACACACACACACACAAACAACCAAAACGCATCCAGTAAAATATTCCCGGTTCGTCACAGTCCATGGACAAACTAACAACAACGACGAGCACAAAAACATTTGCAAAAAACAAAATCACAAAGGCTACAGCTGAAACACATAAAAAGACAAACAAATGCATCAATGAAAAATAAAAATATACAGTATATATATATTGTTTAAATCAGTATTCAGCATAGAGTAAACCAAAGTTCAAAAGTTCATCGACCATCTCGATGAACAATCGTGTAAATTCCAGAGTGAAACAATCTGGCCAGGTTAATCAAAAGGGGATTGTTTAACCCGTTAACTCCCGGTGACGTCCTTTTAACTTTATTCTGGCTACTATTAGACGATGTCATTCAGTTAAAAAAAGGTCCTCCAGTAATTCACAGCCTTCGAACTAACTCATTTAACCCTTTTTACTACCACAGAGCCTTGTTAAACTGCACAAAATCGTCTAGAATAAATATATACAGACACTGTCGGTACAGAAGAGGTTAAGGGGGGTCATCTGCTTTTTGTCTCTTCCTCTCCTTTTCTCTCTTTCTCTGGCTTGTATCCATTCGGCTCCATTCAGCCAACTGTTTTAAGACGTTTATCCCCATCCAGGTGTCAATTTCTTCCTGGCGAGCGATAGCGAGCCATCATTGTATGGAGAAATCTGGCTTCGCCGGAGACATTTTTCTATCGAAAAATGTACTAATTTAACTTGCTGTAGACAAAAATTATATATATGCTGGCTCGCTACCGCTCGCCATGAAAATAGTGACACCTGGATGGGGGTTGTGATGCATGTCCATGTGTGAGCATGCTGTACAGAACGCCTAGTCATGCCCCACTCTCGCTAGGATCGTCAGGGCAGGAACTTTGGCTGTAGTCTATGTAGAGTTTCCTAACTTAGTTCATGTGAGCCATTGTACTATAAGTATTATGAATATGTATTTTGTTTTCATCTGAGTCAACGAGTTCTATTTTATATCATTAGTTATAAGTATTGTGTGTAAAACTTATTTGTAATGATGGGAAGAGAAACAGCCACAGTTGGGGGTCAGTGGGTGCACCAGGCGGGAGGTGGGCCTAACTCACTCGCATTCCTCCCTCCCTCAGTGCTAGGGGAGCCTTTGTGTATCCCAGAGGAGAGAGAGAAATTACGTAATGGTTGTCAGTGGGCGGTCCTTAGTAGTTCATGTTGGGCTCACTAGAGGGCCGTGTATAAAAGGGAAGTCTAGCCATTTTTTCATCAGAACTCATTAGGCAGAGCGACTTCTCCTTTCCCTTGCTAACTATTTATATTCTTCTGACTGATGGGAACTTTCTCTACTACCTTACATTCTTATTTCCTCTTTTCCCTGCCCTGTTTAACTTCCATGGTCCCGTTGGTGCAGAGCTAGTCAGCCAACGTATTATCGCTTGAGTTCTCACGAGATACTTGCCTATTAGATAGCCTATTTTGGAAGGGTTGACTTAGAATAGGATTGATTTATGTTTGTTGCACTTTTATATGCATTTCCCTGTGTGTTATTATTATTATTCCTGTTTTCTGCTTGTCTAGGTAATGCTAGACTGGGGTAAGGCTTTTCTGTGTTACGAGTTGTTGTTTGATGCAGTGGTTAAGCGATAAACCTGCATACTCGTTTCGGTTCAGTGAAGCCTAGGTTGTCTTCGCGGCTGACTGTGTTGAGTTTATAATTTGCAGTGCGTGAGGGCAAGAGCCTAACCACCCTGTATTTTATTAACAGTTTGTTTTTACTTTGTCAAGGAGCCGGGAGAAAACCAGATACAAGGGATCTGGATTTCTCAAAGTGCACTTGTTAGTTTTAACGTAATACTTTAAACAGTCGTGAGGACTTCGCTAGGCTACAAGCCGTTTTTGCTCAGTCACTGCTACCTTTTGCCTACAGTACCCCAGCTAGACTTTACTCGATTAGTAGATACAGAATAGTATTGAAGCTTTCCTTATGTATGATATTGTTTATGCACTATTGATTTCATGTGTTGCAAGCTTGGCTACATTAGTGATTAGTGGCCCACGAGCACAATCCGAGTAGGCTATTGCCGTTGCATTTGCAGAGTACTTCCTTTTAATGTTTGCCATTTACTATTGCATATTCTTTTAATTATTCTTATGCCAATTTAAGCCTTTAATAGTATTTAATTGCCAGTGTTTTTGCTTATTGAATTACTGTTCAAAATCCGATACGTATTTCTTACGAGCATCCGAGAAGCATCTAACTTTTTTCAGAAGATTCCTTGCTCGATGCTTAAGGACTATTAATTAACGTAACGTAATAGTGCCGATCCGAAGTAGAGGGTGGTGGACTTCTTAAGTTCATAGTCAAGGGTGGATTACTTCGGCTTCGGCCAACACTATTCTTTGGTGTTGTTGTTTCTTACTTCATTGTTTGATTGTTGACCAGACTAGATAATTCCTGTCTCTTTATTAGTCTGCTGTTGAACACTAGTACCGAGTTCTTGTATACCCCGTTATAGCAGATTGAACTCTGGAGGAGTATTGGTGTTTTTTGTTCGGCTGGCAGTACTCAGGGGTTGGGATCGTGTGTTTCCGTTGTGGCAGCGAGCCGTATTCGAGTCCTGATTGAGAGCCCTTGTGTACCCGAGTGCCAGTTCGTAACAGGGTAAACGTCTTAAAACAGTAGGCTGAATGGGGCCGAATGGATACAAGCCAAAGAGAGAGGGAGAGAGAGAGAGAACAAAAGCGAGGTGGGCTCCCTGAATGGTTGACAGGCAAGAGCTGCTGTAATATCATGGACTGTCAAGGTTTAGTGTTCCATCTCCAAACTACAAAATAAATGTTCTCATCTTGCTTGTCGGTGAGCTATTGAATGCGGGTTTACAGTCGCAGTTATGTATACTTTTTTTTCTTTCTATGTGATTGAGGGAGGCAAAAGGCAGAACTGCCTATAGCGAGCGCCCCCCCCCCCACAGTTGAAAGAGTGACAGGGCCAAAATCAAGGGACGTTCGAGCCAAATGCCTGGACACACTGACTTTGAAGCAATTTAAGTCATAGGAAGAGGGAAAGACTGATTCTGGGAGAGAGTTCCAGAGCTCAGCTGTTGAGTAGAAGAAAGTTTGAGAGTAACGTTTCACTCTTGGGTTGGAGAGTTGCACAGAGTAAGGGTGGGATTGAGTTGCTTACTTAAGGGGAAGTATTTGTAATTTCCTGAACCCCCTTCTCCTTCAAGTTTAGCCCCATTATATTTCAAATGTTTAGACTTTCTCCCATTTCTTTGTCAATATTTAAACCTTTCGTGCCATTTAGGTGTTAATTTTGTGTTGGTGATCGATAGCGAGCCTTCAATGTAGGAGGAACCAGCCTTCGGCCAAGACACTTTTTAACCGAAAAATGTACAAATCTATCTCGAAGGGGGGTCTTTGGAATGTTATAATAGTACTAAGCTTGATTGATGGCTATGAAGCAAACTAAAACAAATGTACAGTATATACTGTATATACCGGTAATAGTAAACAAAATAAATACATAAATCAAATAACTTCCCCTTAACCCGGCGCGCGCGAGCAGGATGTAGTGAGCACCACAGTTCTGGGCGGCAATATTAAGCTCCATTCCTGCCTAATTGTCATTTTACGATAAGTATCATTATTACTTATTCATATGCGCCTATTTTACCTTTAATATGAAGATAGTAACCTGTAACAACAATAAAACAAGTGGGAATATAATTTGAATGGTCAAAATCGCGAATTGTTAGCGAGCGGTTCATTCATCAAGTGTGATCCAGCTGGCCACACACTCTCTTCTCTCGAGGGTTGAAGCAGTACTGAGCTACTCCCTCACACTCTCTCGGTCTCTACCTTACAGTACGTAACACACACATGACCACAGCCTAGGATCGGTTTGGAGATGTTTACACAAAAATATACCAATGAATAAGGGAATAACAGGGAAAATAGGTGATAATTGAAGGGGGGGGTGGGGGGGGGGGGAGGAGGGGATGTGGAGAAGTGATATGAGGTATGGAGGGAAAACAAAAATTAAGTGCTACTGGGGCCTTTTATTTTATTTTTTTAGTCCTTACCTCTTAAGAGCTTTCTCACCGTCACCCAGTAAAACCTCTTAAGAGTGTTCTTGCCATTCCCGGGTTAATAAGACACACGTCACAGTACCCATTAGTTAATGAAACACACAGATCGATCTACGAGGTTTATCAAATAAAATCAAAATATGGATTGCGGTATTATACTTGCATGACAAAGAGTGTTCTGCGTATTCCTGTTCACACCTCTACGTATATCCGAAATCCATGCAATATTGGGAGAGATGTTGCACGCAAATGTCAACAATTATAACATGGCCAAACCTTTTCTCGCCCATTCACCCAAGTCTTCAACTATTTTAAATGTTATTAACCTCTTGAGGATTATGACGCGTTTTGGCAGTTTATTCTAGCTATCATATGACGATTATATATAGATGATAAGGCTATATGGAAGTCGGAGGGTTAATTGAAACAGTTATTACCCATTTAATTCCCATAGTTCTTTCCTAAGTTGTATAAAATCGTCTAATGATAGCCAGAATAAACTGTCAAAGCGCGTCATGACCCTCAAGGGGTTAATAAGGAAAATCTAAGTACGATAAAACAATGAGTGGCTGGTTGTTCCATCACAACATGCCCAGTAAGACAACCCTTTGTAACAAGTTATTTCTTGCAAGGAGAACATTCCAATTTTTCCGCATCCATGTTATACACATGACTTAGCTCATTGTGGCATATGGTTTTAGCCCAACGAATATGCATGATAGAGGAGAATCGTCAGGAAACTGTTGAGAGCACACACACACACACACACACACGGTGGTGTGTTTATCGGTACACACGTTATTTTTGCATGCTTACGAGTACATTTTTCGATTTTTAAACCTAAATAAAACTATCTAGATAAAACTTAGCCTAACCTAACTTAACCTAACCTAACCGAAAACACTCCATTTCAACGTATTTTAAAGAGGTGTGTACACTTAAACTGTCGCCCTAAACCTCATGTACCTGTAAACATACATATTTCGTGAATTTTGTACCTTTAAACACACCACACACACACACACACACACACACACACACACACACACACACACACACACACACACACACACACGTACATCTTCCCCCTCCCTGTTATATTTGTTCGCGGAAATAAAGATACATAAAAAGGGCCAAATTTAAAACACTAGAACGGAAACATCAAACAAGCCATTTATTCACCTTTATTGTCCCCGTGTATATACCCACGTGTTTGTTGTGATATAATATACATTGTCTGTCTCGCTAATATCAACAATCACGTTACAAAATCATATCGTTCGGTCGCGCTAATAAATAATGTCCCATCTGTTATTACGTTTGGCTTGCTCTGTGTTTTGTTAATATCAGATGTTGAATAGGGTGGGTATATGTAGGAACATGTTTGTATATTTCACTCGATACGAATACATGAAGCTTAGATATTGCTGATACCAATTATTGATCAAAACATACTTATTGCCGAGACGTCACTTACTAGCGCGACTGTACTGTACATTGACAACTTTAATCTGTTTCCATTTCATGTTGTTTATATAGCGAGATAATAACATTTCAGTATCAACCATAGCAAGGGTATGAGGGAGTCAGAATATTTACCGAATTAGCTTTGACCTGTTTGAGATAAAAAAAAAAAAAAAAAAAAAAGTAATGATAACCAAAATAAAATCACCAAAGTTGCATAATCGTTCTGAATGGATTAGGATATAGACTGTCTTTTATTAGAGGGGTAACCTAATCTCTCTCTCTCTCTCTCTATCAATCTATTTCGAATAAAAATGGAAAGGTCCTTGGTTCTATTCTCGGGTAGAGCTAGACGGATGGGCAGTCTCCTTTCACCCTATGCCTCTGTTTACCTAGCAGTATACAGGAACCCAGAGTTAATGGACATTAGTGACGTCCCATTCGGGGAAATAAACTGTAGTAACCTGGATAATATACAGTAGCCTCTGTGTACCAGGCTGGGTAATTCACCCGAACTACCCACCACAGATTTCAAAGGGCAATGTCAAGGAGATGAGCGCCGTGGCCAAGCACAGCCTAGCTATGCCTAGGATTCGAACCACAGTCAATCAAAATGACATGCCACGCTTTAACCCACTCGGCTACGGTGTGATGAAAGTATGCCAACCTTTTCCCATATACAGTATATGTAGAAGGAAAATCCTACTTGGAGAAAGATAATTCCATACCAAGTCGTAAGACCCATGTTTCAGAATACACTACAAGGGATTTTTACAGTAAGCCTAAGCTCTAGAGAAAAGTTTTGAGTCTAATATACCTCTTTGTTTAGCTTTTGTAGATAATGAAAAGGCCTTCGATTCAAAAGAAATAATAGCCGTAACAAACTCATTACGTAAACAAGGAATAAATTAAATATACATAAGGCTTATAGAGAATGTACACTGTACAGTATATGCAAAAGGTACTACTGTGGTCCGGGTACACAAACACACACAGAGAAGATACAGATTGGGAAAGGAGTGAGGGAGGGAGATATAATCTCACCCAAGCTGTTCACAGCCTGCTTTGAAGGGGTCTTTAGGAAGTGTACATGGGCATCAAAAGGAATACATTTAGACGCAGAATACACTAGGCAAATCAGATTTGCAGATGACATTGTATTAACCCCTTCTATACCGGCTATGTCCTATTAACTATATTCTAGCTATATTTAGACGATTTTGTGCTGTTTAAGAAGGATCTGTGCAGGTAGTGTAAAAGCTTAAGTGAATAGTTCAAAGCCTGTTAATTGCTGGAGGCCCTGCTTAAACTGAACAAAATCGTGCAATGGTAGCCAAAGTAAATATAAAAAAACGTCACCGGTACTGAATGGAATAATTTAAGATAAAACTAAACAGCTAACAAACAAAAAATGCTTTATGATCTGAATAAAGCCAAACAGCTCAAAGAAATGCGTCTTGACTTAAATAAAGTTTCAGAGTATGTGTAAGCATGAATGGAAATACAACCAAAAGTCGTGTACAATGATTCGGTGTAACGTAGAATAATTAGGATTCTAGAGGATTTACTGGAGTACAATTATCTTAGCCAAATATTGAAAATAACAAAAGACAATGAACATGAAATAAAAGAATAACCACTTTAGGCATGGAAAGCATTCGGCAGACATGGGAACATCATGAAAAGTACACTACCAAAATGCCTTAAGCGTAAATTCTGTAATCAGTGTGTGCTATGAACCATGACCTATGGATCCGAAACTTGGAAACTAACAAAAACATTGGAGAATAAGCTTAGGCATGCACACAGAGCAATGGAAAGATCAATGCTAAAAAGTACACTGACAATCAGGAAGATAGCATCATGGTTAAGAGAGCAAACCAAAGTCAAGGATAAGTAAGAAATTATAAATGAGCAGAAAAGGAGATGGGCCGGACATGTAGCAAGAAGGCGAGATAATAGGTGGAGAAAAAACATAACTGAGAGGACTCCCATAGACAGAAAGCGCTACAAGAAAAGACCAAACAAGAGGTGGAGATAAGATATATAACAAACTGTAGAAGTTACTTAACAAAGCCTCGAGAGTAATGGAAAAGGTTCGATCCCTGCTGGGAGTATTTAAATATATATATATATATATATACATATACAGTATATAATATATATAATATATATATAATACTTTGATGGGAATGAGAGAGCAGATATGGGGGAACCAGGGATCAGAGCCGTACAGCTAACCTCCACCTGGTAATACTCGACACCTCCCCCAACACCTTCGATAGATGCAGTGCAATAGACACAGACGTTCTGGGCAACCTACCCAGTACTGCCAACAAGCGCCCCCATCACTTCCTGTCCCATTCCATTGATATCCCTTCGAATCAAGCCAACCACTAGACGTCGAACCTGCCCCGCTAGTTACAAAGCCTGGATATTTCACACATCACAGAACAGGACGAGTCCCGGACATGCAGAGGAAGAATACTAGGTAAGTGATTGGTCATGGAAAAGCACTGAAGGACAAGTCCCAGGGGATTGGCTACCAAAAATACCAAAACCTGAATCCCCCAGGAAGAGTCAGTATTCAACTGGCGCCCTACAAGCCAACAGCCCTCTCCCTTCCCTCCTCACCTGCACTTATAGCAGGCCCCTCTCCCTGCCTCCCCACCACTGAACCCCCAATGTCCCACGATCTTTGACCCTCAGCTGATGCAGAATTCCAAGTTGTACAAACCACCGCTACTGTCACCGACCTTAATCTCACGAAGAGTTGCAAGAACTGCGAAGGCTGATGGCCCAATCCCATGATGCCTATGTCTTGCAACTGGAGAAGGAGTGGAAGGCGAACCGTTCTACAACGATGAGAGAGTTGAAGGAAGATGAGGCATGTAGCCTAAAGGAGAAAGATAACCCCTAGGACGTGGAGAGGATTCGTCCGTCCAACACATGGTGCAGAAGTTGACCCAAGCAAATCAAACCTTCATTGTGAGAGTGAAAAAATTAGCTCCGTGATCTTGTATTTTATTTGTTTGTTTTGTTTGCTAGGGAAAGCCAGTATCTATTAGTGTGGAATCCTGTGATAGATACTACCGTTAGACATTCGGCTTTTGCTATTACTAAGGTGAAAAGGTGTAACAATATCTTGTTTGTATTTGTGTATGTACCATGTTTATGTTGAATTGTGTATTTATGTATTCTCCCCTGATCGAAGTGTAAGGAGTAATGTTTCGATAGTGCACATGTACTGTAGTACTATTTGAATTGCTCCAGTCAGTGCCTTGCCCTTGCTACTAAGCACGCAGAGACCACACTACTCCCTTTTGCTATAATTAAACTCAGAGTGACTTAGTATTTCACACCTTTCGTCTTCATTGTGCCAATCGCCTTAAGCTTGTTGAAATATAGATTAACCCTTTGATTAAACAGGCCATTCCTTATCCCTTTGTCACTGCTGACTGTACCTGTCTGTGTGCGTGTTCGATTCGTACATCCGTGTACGTGTTGAAAGCATCGCAGTTGTATCCAAGGTCTATGTAGAGACCTTGGGTGTATCCAGGTCAGGAATACGCTAAACCCTTAACGAGAGTAGAGTCTAGCCCCCTTTTATACTTCTATCAGTCTATGTATGTATATATATGTGTATGGTATGGATTATTGTTGAAGAGTTTACTCTGTATACAGTATATTGTTGTCTGTTAGTCACGTGACGATCGAAGAAACACTTACTTTGTCTCTTGAAACTGTAACTTCAAACTGTTAAGTACCAAAAAGATCCGTGAATTGTATATACTGTGTATATGCACATACACACACACATACTATTAAAATAATGATAAAGCAAGCCAACATCAGGAGTAGAAGAACAAAAAACAAGAAAACAACAAGGGATTATGTATAATAAAGAAAAGGTATTTTTCTCTTCGAAGTCTGTAATTGTGTGAAGAAGTCTGAAAATGGAAGTCGTCTGTATCAAAACCCTTTAATTACTCTGCATATGAGTGTAGAATTTGTTATGCGTAAATGTAGGTTTGGTTCTGTTAGTGATGGTTGCAGAGGGCTTGGTGGTGGTGGGGGTGGTAGTAGTTGGTGTAGTGATGGTGAGAGTTGTATTGCTAAAAATGGTCGTGGTAAAAATGGTGGGGAAAATACCTTTGGGAATGTTAATGTTGCTTTTGGGGTTGGTGGTGGTTTTGTTGTTAATATCGATAGCGGTGGTGGTCGTGATGGTGGTGACAATGGTTGTAGTTATGGTGGTGGATACTGGTGGTGCTGTTGATAATTGTTGGTGTCATTTAAAGGTTTATGTAAACACAGTGGCGACTTGTTTGTATTGACCACTTTAATGCTGTGACGAGTTATATAGTGGCGACTCTAATACAGTGGCTACTTAACCCCTTCAGCACCATTACGCCTTTTTACCTTTGATTCTGACTAAGATTAGATGGTGTTATGTAGTATAAAACAAACTTATTTTACTAAGAGGATTTATTGAGATCGTATTTACCAATGCTTCTGACTAAGATTAGATTGTGTTATATAGTTTAAGAAAGACTTATTATACTAAGAGGATTTATTGAGATCGTATTTTTCCATTTTTGTCGTATAGGTAGATTGCAAACTAAAGAAAATCGTCTAATAATAACCAGAATGAGATGATAATAACTTAATGGGAGTGAAGGGGTTAAATATAGTGACTTAATGAATGGACTAGTGACTATAATCTAACTCCTTGGGCGTCGGCAAAACTTTAGTGTAAGTATGTACCCTTACTTTTCACTTCCAGTGCCAGTGGAGCTACGGCAAGAAGAATATTATCACTCTGTTTTAACCCAAAATAATCTTTCTACATGCAATGTATTATACATCCAAAGATAGAGAAAACATTTATGGTTTTCTAACATCCCTTCAATTCACACCATCATAAATTATAATTTTCCGTGGCGACAATAGAGTTATATATACAGTATATTAATTCAAGTATTTTATATTTTATAACTGCAATCGGTATTTATCTATCGTCAATAGTTATTGCTTATATGACTATAATAACAACAATTTATATGCTCCCGTTTCTTGGACTCGTATGCCATTCATAATTTTCAAATTATTTTGTTTTAAGGTAGTTTAGAGCAATACACTATTGTGATATGTATAGAAAGCAGGTGGAGGAAACGAATATAACAAACCCAAGGTCCTACTCCTAGTATTTGATTATATACGATTATTTTCAAATCGCCGATCGTTGGCCCAAATACTATTAAAGCTTTGTAACGGTCTATGTTGAAACCATTTACATACAATACACTGATATTAGCCTACACTACATATACAGTATATAGTAAAACTAAGTATATATATCACTATCATATAGTATTTTTGACACACTAACCTGTAGTCCAGATGGAAAATTTACCATATGTAAATGCCTCGCATGGCATTGTTCTACTCTCACTGCTGGAAAATACTGAAGATTCTCGCTCTATTGACTGGGTGGAGAGGCGAGGTTGACTAAGACCAGTGTTGTCAATGTTTTCATTTGCTGTGACAGTACCAACTCTTAAGGGGGTATCCCACTGTGCGACTTTTCGATTGTGAATGCCCTGCGTCAGTGTTTTTTTTCTATGTCCGTAAATTCGCGGTGAATAGGGTTTTTTCAGAAGCGAATGAAAGCGAATGCAGGCGAAAATGGCGAATTTCCTCGATTGCGGTGCGACAGAAGTACGACCACAGTGCGAATGTGGCGAATTTTTGGGCGAAAATGACGAATGGTGTGCGACAACTGGGAGCGATTCATTGCGATTGTGGCGAACGATGATGGCGAAAATAGCGAATGCACGGCGATTGCCCTTCGAATGTTGGAGGATGTGATGAGATAACACCGAGGAGGTTGTGCGACTTATGGCGAATACCATGTGTGTGTGTGTGTGTGTTGTAGTGTGTGTGTGTGTTTGTGTGTGTGAAAAGGCGAAATGTGGAAAAGCTGGACATTCTGTGTGTGAGAGTGTGTTATAGAGTGTGTGTGCATGTATGCGTGCTGTAGTGAGTGTGTGTGTGTGTGTGTGTGTGTGTGAAAAGGCGAAATGTGGAAAAGATGGACATTGTGTGTGTGTGTGTGTGTGAAGAAGCAAAATGTGGAAAAGCTGGACATTCTGTGTGTGTGTGTGTGTGTGTGTGTGTGTGTGTGTGTGTGTGTGTGTGAAGAGGCAAAATGTGGAAAAGCTGGACATTCTGTGTGTGTGTGTGTGTGTGTGAAGAGGCAAAATGTGGAAAAGCTGGACATTCTGTGTGTGTGTGTGTGTGAAGAGGCAAAATGTGGAAAAGCTGGACATTCTGTGTGTGTGTGCGTGTGTGTGTGTGTGTATCTATGGATCAATGTGTACAAGCCTTATCCCGGAATATCTGAACAATACTTGGGAGGACAATAATGATACACTGACGAATTATTCTGAACAATTAACAGTCCCATAGAGAACATTAACGTCTTTTTATATTTTCATTCAAAGTTCACAATCTTGTTTTTGTTTTTTTCTATGTGAGTGAGGGAAACAAAAGGCAGAACTGCCTGTAGCAAGTGCCTCCACCAAAATTGAAAGAGTGACAGGGCCAAAATCAAGGGACGTTCGAGCCAAAATGCCTGGACAACGGAGTTTGAAGGAATTCAAGTCATAGGAAGAGGGAAAGACTGATTCTGGGAGAGAGTTCCAGAGCTCAGCGGTTGAATAGAAGAAAGTCTGAGAATAGCGTTTCACTCTTGAGTTGGAGAGTTGCACAGAGTAGGGATGGGATTGTGTTGCAAGGCGGGTACTACGTACCCTATGTAGAGGTGGTGGTATACACTGGGAAAGCTCCGAGGAACACTGATTATTGTAATAGCGATAGAATTGTGAGAGAGATGCAACATTGCGGCGAAGAGAGAGCGATTGCAGAGAGTTGGTGAGTGGACGGGAGTTAATGATACGAAAGGCTTTCCTTTCTACTTTATCTAGGAGTGCGGTGTGAGAGGATCCTCCCCACACATGTGACCGATACTCAATACAACAAGAAGCTGCGCAGGGGTAAAGAATCCCTTGATGCGGTTGAGCACACCCAGCTTCTGGGAGGCTGCCTTAGTGAGACTGGTAATATGGTCTTTCCAAGTGAGAGCAGAAGAAAAAGAGACACCGAGAACATTGAGGGAAGATGAAAGGTTGATTTTTGTATTGTTGAAGAATAAGGGATAGTCCTCTGGAGGTTCCTGATGGGTAGTAAGATGGATAAATTGAGTTTTGGAAGCATTAATACATTAACAAGGTTTTCTCTACCCTAATTTGAAATAGTAGCTAGATCAGAAGATAAGCATTTTATGGCTTCATTACGTTTACTTTTGAGGGACAGCTGGCTGGGGCGTTCTGGAAAACTAATTGAGTGGTGTAAAGTAGAGTCGTCTGCAGATGAATGAATGGGACTGGATGTACAGTTGAGAAGATCATTAATGAAAATTAGAAAGAGAATAGGAGATAGGACAGAACCCTGAGGAGCACCGTAGTTGATAGGATGAGGAAATGAGCGATAGCCGTCCACAACCGCAGCTATTGAACGGCCGGAAAGGAAATTAGAGACAAAGGCACAGATTAAGGAACAGAAACTGAAGGAGGGTAGTTTGGAAATTAAAGATGTGTGCCAGACTCTATCGAAGGCCTTCGATATGTCTAGTGCAACAGAAAAAGTCTCACTGAAGTCCCGAAAGTTGGATAACCAAGAGTCAGTAGGATATGAAAAAAGATCACCAGTAGAGCAACCCTTAAGGAAGCCATACTGGCGATCTGAGAGCAGATTATGAGAAGAGAAATGCTTAAGAATTTGGAAGCAAGAATAGTTTCAAAAACTTTAGAGATACAAGAGATGAGAGCAATTGGATGATAGTTGGAGGGTTGAGAGCGGTCACCCTTCTTTGGGACAGGTTGAATGAGAGCAAACTTCCAGCAAGAAGGAAAGGCGTTAGAGGAGAGACAGAGTCGAAAGAGTTTGCCTAGGCAGGGGGTCAGCACGGAAGCACAGTTTTTGAGAACAACAGGAGGAACACCGTCCGGACCGTACGCCTTCTTAGTATTAAGCCCAGAGAGGGTAGAAAGTACATCTTTGAAAGAGATTAGGATATTAGGTATAAGTAGGAGAGAGGGGTGTGGAAAGGGAGGAATAGCACCGGAATCATCCAAGGTAGAGTTTCTGGCAAAAGTTTGAGTAAAGAGTTCAGCTTTGTCAGAGGAAGAAGTGATGGTTGTGCCATCAGAGTGGAAAAGGGGAGGGAAAGACGATGAAAAAAAGTTGTTGGAGAGGTTTTTGGCTAGATGCCAGAAAGCTTGGGAAGAGCTAGAGTTGGATAGTTCAGTGCATTTATTATTGATGAAAGAGTGCTTGGCAAGTCGAAGAACAGATTTGGCTTGATTCCGGGCAGAAACATAGGAAGAATGAGATACTTGAGTTTAAAGGCGTCGGTACCGTTTGAATGCTTCCTCCTTGTTGTGGACAGCAGTAGAACAAGCGTGAGTAAACCAAGATTTTTTTGCATTAGACTGAGAGAAAGAAAATGGAATGTACGCTTCCATGCCCGATAGGATTACCTCGGTAATGCGTTCATCACTCTCCGAGGGTCCTCGGCCACGGAAGCAGAAGTAATTCCATGGAAAATCAAAGAAGTACTGCCGGAGAGCCTCCCAGTCGGCAGCGCCAAAGTGCCACAAGCGCCGCCGGCTGGGAGGATCGGATGGCCGTACTGAAGAGATAGGGCAGGTGACGGAGATAAGTTTATGGTCGGAGGAGCCCAAAGGAGAGAAAAGATTGACAGTATAAGAAGAAGGGTTGGAAGTCAGAAATAAGTCAAGAATGTTGAGCCGATCTCTGAAGCGATCCGGGATACGGGTGGGTTGCTGGACCAGCTGCTCTAGGTCATTTATGATAGAAAAGACGTAGGCTTGTTCACCAGGTTGGTCAGTAGAGTGAGAGGAGAGCCATTGGCGGTGGTGAACGTTGAAATCTCCTAAGATGGAGATTTCAGAGAAGGGAGAGATAGATAGAATGTGTTCCACTTTAGAGTTTAGATAGTCAAAGAAGTTGGGAAAGTCGGTAGAGTTAGGGGAAAGATAGACAGCACAAATATTTAGTATGAGAATGACAGTATAGTTTGAGCCATAAAGTTGAGAATTCAGAGGAGTCGAAATCGGGAACACGAGAGCAAGTGAGTTTGTTGTGCATGTATGCACAACATCCGCCTTTGGCTTTGAAGCTAGGATAGAGAAAGTAAGAGGATACAGAGAAGGGGCTGCTGGCAGTTGCTTCAGACACCTGAGTTTCGGTGAGAAAAAGAAGTTCAGGTTTGGAGGAGGAGAGATGGTGTTTGATAGAGTGACAATTAGAAGAAAGGCTGCGAATATTGCAAAAGTTGATAGTAAGAGTGACAGGCCGTGGTCCAGAGCATTTAGAGGGATCGTCAGGGGAAGGTCGGTCATGTGTGGGGGTATTTATGGTCCCCCCCCCCCCCCCCTGGTGACTCCGAGGCTGGGCCTGTGTACATAATGTTTTGTTTTTAATAATTATGAAGGAGGAAGTGTGGTGTGCATGTTAAGTGTAGTGAAGTAGATAGGAGGAGGAGGGGTTTGTGAAAGCATGCTGGACTACTCTCAGTGTAAGTGAGGCACAAAGGAAATCAGTAAGAGAGGTCAAGTAAATGAATCAGTCGTTCCAGCGATTCTTTATCAAATGCCCACAGCCTCTCCTGTTCGATTGGTGCCTACAATCTACCCCCAATTTACATAAGGTCTATTACTAAAACATATGCCCTCGAATCAAAATGTAAATATAATTGTGTAGGTATGTCTGAATGTCTGTGCATCTATGTAATAGGTGTATTCCCACTCAAGATACAATTATGGATTTTTTTTTTTCCTTGCAAAGTTGCAATTATAAGACTATTGTGTTCAGATTAGGAAGTGTAGATGGAGGTCAGAGGGTTAATTGAGATACTCTTTACTCTTCTAGTTCCACAGATCATTCCTAAGCTGGATAAAATCGTCTAAAGGTAGTCAGAATATACTGTCAAAATGCGTCCTAATCTTCAAAGGGTTAAGTAGAAGTAACTATTAAATTAACACTTTCACTATTATGATAGTTTGTTTCCTCTAATTCGAGTTATCAATTTTCGATTATTATGTTACCTCCACCAACCGACTTTACTCCTAAACTCAATTAATGAAATTAACAAATACATGTGGCAGTCCAGGGATTCGAACCTAGGATGCTCACACCGAAATTCAGTGCATTTATCCATTGCGCTACGAAGACAGTTATGGCGATTTAAGGGGAGATTTCCACTTGAAGGATTTTATTCTAAACCCCTTTCTCCCTCATGTTTAGCACCATTCTTTAAATTTTTTTAAGACGTTCGCCCCATACGAACGTTCCCTTAAATACAGCTTAGACAGGGCCTTTTGAAATAACTATGCCTCACATACACACTCGACATAGCCACACAACAATAACACACACAACACGTGTTTCGGTAATAGTTCCGGTACACTGACTTTTAATTTGAACCATAGTTTAAACTTATAACTTGTGTTATATAAGTTTATTATGACATATAATGAAGAATTAATTAGGTAAGTATACATAACCTACTGTTATGTATACAGTACTTATGATTAAATTATCGTATTTCGGCGATTTTGGTCACTCGGAAAATCAGCTGATGAATCTCGGCGCTCCAAATTCACTTGCATTGAAATTATATTCTTTGTACAAGACCACCCATGGTTTTGGAGGGTTTATTTAAGGCTTAGACATTTTTATTTATACACCGCCGGTATATACGGTATACTCAGTTTCATTTCATCTGACGGTATTGAAACCCTAATTTCTCGATACTTAATGGAAAAATATGAAACCATGTCTCTGCATCATATTAAGTCCAAGTTTATATAATTAGCACCACATTTCACTACGAAATCTTCAAAACAACTGAGAAATCCTGATGGGAACTTTGCATAATTTTACCGTCAGTTGAAAAGAAACAGACTATAGTGAGAGACACATCAACAGTCACATAAAAACCCACCAATTGCCTCAGTTCGCCACATATCGCATGTCATTCGTATGGCATTGGCAATAATTCGTCAACACATTCGCTGCATTCGCGCTACTGTCGCCCTATTCGCTCAAAAAGCAGCATTGCCAATAATTGGAATTTGCAAATTGGCGAATCAGGGCGAATCAGACGACAATGGTGCGAATTGTGCGACTATAGTGCGACCAACGGCGAACGAAGTGAGACAAAAGGCGAATGTCGCACAACATTCGCCAAATTTTTAATTCGCAGCCGGTTTTTTGGGTATGCTCAAAATTTAAGGGCGAATCTGGGTGAATCTGGGCGAACATGGGCGACGCTAGGGCGACCGTTGTGTGATTTCGACGGCAATTGGAGAATATTCGTGCGAATATGGCAAATTTTGGGACATAGACAAAAAAATCCTGCCGCCCTCTGTCGCTGGGCGTTCGCCATCGAAAAGTCACACAGTGGGATACCCCCTTTTTATTGTAGCCCAATTGATATGAAATTCGTGTATTCAGTTTCCATTCAATTGTTGTCTAAAGTATCCAAAACGCCTGGCGCGTTAGTGCATTTAGGAACACCTTTCACGAATACACACATCGCGTTTTGGAGCCTCAGAAAGGCAATAGCGACTTTAAGGCAGTGAAGAATGTAACTGTAATATCAATACGAGTCGAATTATAATTATTGGTGAATTGAATACAGTGGCGAATATAATGGTGTATCTAGACATGTGGGATATGGGGTGTAGACTATCTTTCTCTCTTTCTCTCTCTCGCTCTCTCTCGCTCTAGCTCTAGCTCTCTCTCTCTCTCTCTCTCTCTCTCTCTCATATATATATATATATATAATTATATAGGCAGGGTTTCCAAAAAAGATGCGCCAAACCTCAAGATATGATTATATAAATGAATTTATGCTTCAAATATTTGATAACAATAATTCAGACATTAAAGGGATATTGCAGGGATTAATATTGAGTACCATCCCGCACCAAGATAATGATCTCTTCCATGTCAAGCGGTTTCCAACAAGTCCATTTATATCAAGTAAGTTAAGGGCAGGTTTTTAGTTTGTTCCCTAGATATCCATCAAGCTTAAGATTACGTACCCCCTTGAACCCTTTTCAAGATAAATTTTTAAACTTTTCGGTAGAAAAATTTCCCAGCTGAAAGCCGGTTCCTCTTAAATTACAGGCTCGCTATCGCTCGCCAGGAGAAAATCGACACCTAAATGGCATGAAAGGTCTTAAATTTGACAGAAATGGGTCGAAAGTTAAAAAAATCGTCAAAATAATGGGGCGAACGTCTTAAAATTAGTAAAGCAATGGGGCTAAACATGAGGGAGATGGGCTGGTCTATCAGAGTGAGAACTGAGCGATCTCTGCCATACCCATAGCTTACTCTGACTGTTCCTTTTACTTATATGTTTTCTAGATCTCAAGTGACGGCGTCTTTTCCGTGGATTGACCTTCCAATCTACCAAGATTGGAAGCAAAAGCATCAAATTTTTTTCCTTTGCCCCTCAACTTTCTCTTCATAATTGCTGAGGAGCACAGGGCCCTGGGTGGGGCTTTGGTTTCTCGGGCGTTTCCACACCCTCCTCAGCTCCCCGCCATGGAGTGGCTTCGGTCACCCAGGCTTTATTGTGGTCGGCAGGGAGGGTTCTGTGGGGGCGCTCGGTTATGGCCTTGGCCTTGCTCGGGGCCTTGGGGCTGTTCGGCCAGGCAGCTTGGGGAACAACAACAACAACAACAACAACATGAGGGAGAAAGGGGTCAAGAAAAAAAATCCTGAAGTGGAAATCTCCCCTTAAAGACTTCAATGAGTTGACTTCGTAGATCTGTGTTTCCAACTGAAAGAGTTGAAGAGCTCGCAAGCTGTCCTCATAGCTAATTTTTCTATTTGATGGAATAACCATTGTAGCCTTAGCTTGCAATCTTTCCATTCGCTCTATATCTTTCCTGAGTGTTGGAGACCAGAATTGATCAGCATATTCTAGGAGAGGCCGAATCAGAGCGTTGTAAAGTGTGAGGACTAGACAGACACAAGAGAGAGAGAGAGAGAGAGAGAGAGAGAGAGAGAGAGAGAGAGAGAGAGAGAGAGAGAGAGAGAGAGAGAGAGAGAGAGAGAGAGAGAGAGAGAGAGAGAGAGAGAGAGAGAGAGAGAGAGAGAGAGAGAGAGAGAGAGAGAGAGAGAGAGAGAGAGAGAGAGAGAGAGAACAAGAAGAAAGAAAACGAATGAACAGGAGAGACCGCAAGGAAGGAGACAGACCGGACCCTTAAAGCTAGATAACTCACTCTGCAACATGGCAGAATTATTTGTTTTGACCACTTGGCCTGTTTTGTCCGAGTACCATGTATTGTATATATGTGCGTATGTATGTCCCACATCGGTCGGTCAGGGGATGTACAGTCCCACTCAAAAGTCGTGTGTTACCTCCATAATTATTATCTTCTCTAAGCTGAGTTATTGGACATTTTAAGATCGCCGGTGTAAGTCTGTTTGTCTGTTTGCTTGTCAGAGGGAATTCTCAAAAAATAAATAATGTATGTTGATGAAATGTGGTATCTACTATTATTTATACCTGTATAGAAATCCCCACATACATGTCCCCCACTTAATAAACCATCCAAAACTGACAATGCGAAGTGCCCAGTTTGACCGCTGGATCCAGTTCAACCACTTAGGCCAACACATCCGTTTGGCCCAGTTCGACTGTTTAGCACACCTGACCACTTTGCTCAATTCGACCGATTCGTTTGTCCATCCCAATTTGATTGAACAGCCTAAATCGAGTGTTAGGCGCAGTTCTACATTTTGGCCATATATGACTGATCATCCCAATCTGACTTTCGGTCCAATTTGACAGCTTGACTTAATTCAACCACTCCGCTCAGATTGGCCCAATTCGTTCACTAGGCCAAATTCAAGCTATTGGTTCAGTTTGGACGAATATAGATGAAGCTTACTTAGATTAACACACATACCTGAGGTATAGTCTTGTATTCATTTTGATTGTCGTTCTACTAAAAAATAAAAACAAAATAAACGTCCTTAGTCCACGTAAATATTATCTTTATATTCAAGCTTTGATCTCTATTACTGTGAAATATATTTTTACATATCCAGAGAAGAAAATTACGGTGCAGCTTTGAAAGGACTTTTGGTCGTTACTGTCCGCGGGTAAATGGGAGCTACACGGACCAGGACATTCGTACCCAGGCTTATAATTGTACCGTGCTGGAAAAAGTGGTCCACCTGTATGACTGGAATTATAATTATACTTACTGTATGTTGGTGGGAAAATGAAGGGTTGCAATTACCAAAGGAAACATATTGTCGGTATAGCTTCCTACATAAAGACTTACAGAATATATATATATATATATATATATATATTATTTTTGTTTTTCTCTATTTGAGTGAGGGAGACAAAAGGCAGAACTTCCTGTAGCAAGTGCCTCCCCCAGAGTTGAAGGAGTGGCAGGGCCAACATCAAGGGACGTTCGAGCCAAAATGCCTGAACACACAGAGTTTGAGGAAATTTAAGTCATAGGAAGAGGGAAAGACTGATTCTGGGAGAGAGTTCCAGAGTTCAGCTGTTAAACAGAAGAAAGACTGAGGATAAAGTTTCACTCTCGGGTTGGAGAGTTGCACAGAGTAAGGGTGGGATTGTGTTGCAAGACGGGTGCTACATTCTCTACGAAGAGGGGGGAGTATACACTGAGAGAGGTCTGAGGAACACTGATTATTGTAATAGCGGTAGAATAGTGAGAGAGATGCCTCATTGCGGCAAAGAGAGAGAGACTGCAGGTAATTGGTGAGTGGACGTGAGTTAATGAGACAGAAGGCTTTCTTTTCTACTTTGTCTAAAAGTGCTCTGTGAGAGGATCCTCACCACACGTGTGAACAATAATACATGGACACACTGAGCCCCTGTACAGAGCAAGAAGCTGCGCAAAGGTAAAGAACCCCTGGAGTTGGTTGAGCACACTCAGCTTCTGGGGAGCTGTTTTAGCTAGCGTGGTAATATGATCTTTCCAAGAGAGATCAGAAGAAAAAGAGACAACCAAGGATATTAAAAGAAGATGAAGGGTTAATTTGTATGTTGTCGAAGAGTAGGTCATAGTTTTCTGGAAGGGGGCGACGAGTAGGCAATATGGAGAAATCATAGATTTCCAGTAATATACAACGTCTTTAATTGATAACTTAATTGATACTCATAAGTCAGTAAAAGGTGTCCAAATAAATTTACATATGGTCTCTGTGGTCTCAAAAATCGTTGTAAACATTACCTTTTCATATCGGAACTGTTTGACATCAAATGTATACCACCTCCTCTACGTAGGGTACGTACCCGCCTTGCAACACAATCCCACCCCTACTCTGTGCAACTCTCCAACCCAAGAGTGAAAAGCTATTCTCAGACTTTCTTCTATTCAACTGCTGAGCTCTGGAACTCTCTCCAAAATCAGTCTTTTCCGCTTTCTATGACTTTAATTGCTGCAAACTCTGTGTGTTCAGGCATTTTAGCTCGAACGTCCCTTGATTTCGGCCCTGTCACTCATTGAAATCTGGGGGAGGTACTCGCTTCAGGCAGTTATGCCTTTTGTTTCCCTCATTCACATAGAATTTTTTTTTTTTACGTTATATTACTAGCAACAAATTTACATGTTTTATTTCCACACATCATAATTATGCTCTTCTTCACCACCACATTCATCCTTCAGTCCCAAAAGAGGCAGGAGAACCACTTGTTATACATGTTCTGGAAAATATTCTGAAGAGCATATGTTCCAACCAGCAAGAATTATGGAAAAGGATTTGCGGCACATTTTTTCTTAACCTCTCCAATACCAGCGACGGCGAATCACCGTTAGTAGATAATTAACCACCCAGTCCCAGCGACGGGGAATCGCCGTTAGTAATGTACCTTCCTTGTGACTGCCTGTACAAGGCTGTACCAGGTACCACGACTGTTTGAGCGCTGCTCTCGTTATGACAACACTTCTCAGCTTATATAAGACCCACTGAAGGGTGAGAGAGTTAGTCTTGCCTCATGTCTTGAGGTGGAAAGGTGGTCTCTCCTGCCATTTTGGCCACATTGCTTGGGACTGGGGAGGACTTTTATTACTGTATCCTATGGTAGAGTACGGGTTAACATATGTAATGCAACGGCATAGTATTAATTTCACTCTGCCTATCATTTAGCAATTTGATTAATCGTAGAAAAGTCGCTAGGAAAAAAAAAGTAAAATTATATCCATTAACCACTTGACTTTAAAGCTAAGAAATTATCGTCTAATATTAGGCAGGGTATATTGAAGGAGGCGTCATCTTATCTAACAGGTTTTTCCATACCTCACTAACAACTGACATAAATATATATATATACATACATAATATAAAACTGGATGGTATCGAATAAACTTTAATATGTTACGATTCAATTCCTTAGCATTGTTTAATCATAGAGCAGTTAGCATAGCTACAGAGAAAGGGATTGATAAAACGAGAGAGAGAGATATATATATATACTGTATATATATATATATATATATATATATCACACTGAGTACACTGTAAAACTAACAGTATGAGTTACGATCAAACTCGATAGTTAACCAAAGATCTTGCTCATAAACTGTGTAACAATAAGTTGCTATCACTGTTCCTTCACAGTCCTTGTGTGGTTCTGATATCCTTTGGTTAGTGCTGCGTGTTTCACGCTATTAAAGTATCGGAGGGTTTGTCCTCTATGAAATTACCATATAATAACATGGTTTTCGGGAACTAATAATGTTGGCTGCATAATCACCATCACAAGTAGGTGACACACTACTTGATGACAAATTTGAAACAATGATCAATGATTGAGTAAAAAACACTGATTCTAGACATGGTTAAAGCGAATGTTTCGAAATGATACGGCAGTGTGTCAGAATCGTTCACTGAAAATGATGCCGCTCACTAATGCAGGCGATTGTACAGATTGCACACATACACAGATGTAAAGTCACGAGCCATGATAAACATACTCAGTCAAATCTGTATCGAGGCCAGGAATTATGATACAGTACTATAATATAGTACTGTTAATCAATAAAGCTCTGAAGCATTTGGTCTTTGATATTATCAATAACCAAATGCTTCAAAGCTCTAATGATTAATATAACCCCTGGATGTATAAAGCATTGTGTAAGGCAAAAATATCTTGGTTTACTCATGCTTGTTTTACTGCTGTTCGCAATAAAGAGGAAGCATTCAAACAGTATCGTCACCATCTAACTCGAGAATCTCGTACTGTATTATATTTCTGCCTGGAATTAAGCAAAATCTGTTTTACGCCTTGCCGTAAACTTTTTCATCAATAACAAACATATTGAACTTTCTAACTCTAGCTCTTCTCAGGCTTTCTGGTATCTAGCCAAAAACCTCTCCAACAATTCTACTTTCTCATATTTCCCTCCACTTTTCCACTCTGACGGCACCACCGCCACTTCTTCCTCTGATATACCTGTAGGTATTTCTTCGCTCAAACTTCCACTAAATTACCCAAAAGAGCACGCACTTAACCCTATTAGGTGCAGGGCGGGCCAATTTCGACCCTCCCTGTTTTACTCCATTAGTTTGTAGATTCTAAGATGTTTGAGCGAGAGTGAGCCTGCAATTTGGGAGAAACCGGCCTTTGGCCGGGAAATTTTTCTACTGAAAAATGTACATATTTAGCTTGAATGAGGTCTGGGGGACGTTTTTTATTTTGAAGGGGGTCTGGAGAGGCGTGTTTCTAAGTCTTGGGAGTAAACTAAAAACACATTGTTCAAAAATGGCTAAAACAATGAAAACCCTCAATAATAATTAAACAAAATATCATAATAATCCCCAAAATGTTGCACCTAATAGTGTTAAGGTGTTTAAAAGTGCTGCGTATGCGAACAAAAACTTGTATTCCGACAGAGCTTGGTATATTTACCATATAAAGCATTATTTCTTCTCCATGTGCATTTACTTTACTTATATGATGAACATATGAACAGTGAAGACAAGAAAATATGTGTGAACAGCAAATATCTAGTGAAAACAACATATATTTGTGGTGGGAGGAACTGGATGGAGGCGAGAGAGAGAGAGAGAGAGAGAGAGAGAGAGAGAGAGAGAGAGAGAGAGAGACATAGGTCTGCTTCCTGAGCCTGCTTGAAGCGCACTGAGGCTCCAGCTCTCCTCCGCTCATGTGAAGGGGAGGAGTGAGCGTGATGAGGGAGTGTGACCTGTCATATTTCGTGCGGGGAAAGAGAGGAATGACGACAATAAGTGGAATAATAGCCACTAAATGAGGAGGGGTGAAGTGAGGCGAGAAAAGGGGAGAAGGAGAGGGGAGGGGGGGGGGGGACATATATAGTGGAGAAGAAGGAGATACTGGAGAGTGATTATACTACCTAATCACATATTGCTTCCATTTGAGTGTCTGTGGGGTGTTTTTGTGCTATATTTTCATGGGCTGTCTTCCTTGAGGACTATCGCGTACGCTATACAGATACTTCCGTGAGGCTTATCGCGCTTGCTGGGCTGATGACTCCACCTTGGATGATCCCGGTGCTATTCCTTCCTTTCTACCCCCTTCTCTCTTACTTATGCCTAATATCTTTATCTCGTATAATGATGTACTTTCTGCTCTCTCTGGGCTTAATACAAAGAAGGCATTCAGACCGGATGGTCTTGTTATACTTAGTAACTATTCTTCTGTGGTAATTCCCTGCCTAGGCAATGTATTCCATATCTGCATTTCCTCTAATATCTTCCCTTCTTGTTGGAAGTTTGTTCTTTTATTTCCAATTGGACCGAAGAAGGGTAACTGCTCACAACCCTCCAAATACCCTACAATTGCTCTCATATCTTGCATCTCTTATGTTTGTAATTTATGCTCAATTCAAAATGTCTTAAGATAGCATTCCTATAATCTACTTTCAGACCACCAGAACGCTGCCTCGCTCTACTGGTGGTCTCCTTTCTTATCCTACTAAGTCTTGGTCATCCACGTTTTGGAACTTAAATAGGACCTTTTCTATTGTGTTAGACACAGGAAGGATTTTAGAGACACAGACACAGATAGAAGAAAATAAACCGAAAAATGGAACTTCAATGGGAGATTTCCACTTGAGAGATTTTTTTCTGGACCCCTTTCTCCCTCATGTTTAGCCCCATTGCTTTTGAGATTTTAAGACGTTCGCCCTGGTAGTTTGGACATTTTAAGACATTTTGCCCCATTACTGTCAATTTTAAGACCTTTCGTGCCATGAAGGTGTCGATTTTTTCCTGGCGAGCGAAAGCGAGCCTGTAATTTAAGAGCAACCGGCCTCCGGTCAGGACATTTTTCTACCGAAAAATGTACAAATTTATCTTGAAAGGGGGTCTAGGGGGTGTAATTTTAAGCTTGATGAAAACGTAGGGAACAAAATAAATACCTCCCCTAAAAGGCAAGGGATTTGTACTATAATCTATTAATCTATAATCTATTGAACTATAATCTATAATCTATTGAACTATAATCTATAATCTATTGTACTATAATATATTGGAGGCTTTATATATTATCTAAAGTCTCCAATTGATTATAGTACAAATTCCTTGCCTCTAAAGTTCCATTCTTCGGTTTATATTCTTCTATCTGTGTCTGTGTCTCTAAAATCCTTTCTGACCATTCCCTAGCTATGGTCTTGGACGACCAATGCTCACTTCCTAAATCAATCAACTCCGTTGTTTTTCAGGGTTCTGCCGTATCTCCAAGTTCTATTATTACTATATATTAATGATCTTCTCAACTGTACCTCTACTCCTATCCACTCCTATCCTGATGACTGGAACTTATACTATTCAAGTAGCTTTTCACAACGACCTTCCATGCAGTTACTTAAAAATTCGCGTGATGAAGCCAGAGCACACTTTGTCTTTTGATCTGTCAACTATTTCCAACTGGGGCAGAGCTAATATTGTCACATTCAATACTTCCAAAACCCAATTTCTACACTTATCTAGGTGTGTTCAATCATCTCTGTAGATTCTTTATCCCTGCACAGCTTCTTACTGTATACAGGGTACTGTGAGTCAATGTAATGAATACTGTTTGCATATGTTGGGAAGTTTCACCCATACCACAATTCTCGAAAGGGTCGAGTCAAAAGCATTTTGCATCATCAACTCACCTCCTCTTACTAATTTTCTAAAATTTATCTTTATACGCCACAATGTTGCATCTCTCTCTCTCTCTCTCTCTCTCTCTCTCTCTCTCTCTCTCTTACTGCTATTACAATATTCAATGGTTTTCAGAGCTTGTTCAGTGTATAGGGCCTACCTCCTCCATTACGGAGGGTAGGGGGAACCCGACTATCAACACATTCCCACCCCTTTTCTTTCCAATTCTCTATCCAAAGAGTGAACAGTGTTTCCCAGTCTTTTTTTCCACTCAACAAGTAAACTCTGAAACTCACTTCCTCAATCTATCTTTCCCTTATCCTACGACTAAAACTACTTCAATTTCTGTATGTCCAGACATTATGACTCGAATGCACCATTAATTTGCCTCTGTTACTATTACAATTGTTATATTTGTTTATTTTATTTTTTTAAAGGGGGGGGGGGACACTCGTTACAGGCAGCTTTGCCTTTTGTCTCCTCCTTGTACATTTAAATTTAGTTTTGCTCTGTTCGGTTTGATGCAGTATCAAATGGATGCATTGCTATTATGGCTCACGACTGTACACTAACGCACACACTTTTTAAGTTTTGTGCGGAAGTTCCGAAGAGGTTTTACAGTTTTCTCTTCTACTTATTAGCGACTTTGATATTTGCTATTAAACACTAATTTGTGATATATTTTATGATTATATGCCAGTGAGTGAAACTATCTGTGTGTGTGTGTGTGTGTGTGTGTGTGTGTGTGTGTGTGTGTGTGTGTGTGTGTGTGTGTGTGTGTGTGTGTGTGTGTGTGTGTGTGAGTTTAATAGACTGTGTGCGTATATGAAACTGTGTGCGAGTTGTTTGATCGGACACTAAACAGGCAATACCTTTGTGTCCACTGATATGCGCCGATATCTTTGGAAGTAAAGAACAGTTATATAATTGCAGCTATACCACAGTACGCAGTAGTAACTGTGCCAGCTGCAGTTATAACACAAAGAAAATTAAGTTAGTGAGTATTTATAGCTATAAAATGTATAGGTTAGCGGGTGGATGGGACTCGTCAGCCTTGGTTGGCAACCCATCTAGGGGAGACAATCTTATGCAAATCTGGGTGGATGGGACTCGTCAGCCTTGGTCGGCAACCCATCTAGGGGAGACAACCTTAAATCAATCCTTACTGCTTACCTAAGGGCAAAACAGGTTGGTGGATGAACTAGCCGGCCACCACTGTAGTCGAGTGTTCAGTTAGTTCTGTACGTCCTTCATAAACTGGCATGGATTGTCCTCATGGGGAATAGGTCCACTTGGGGCGTTTTTTGTATTGCCACCCTCAACGGGAGTTAGGTGTCGGGCAATAAATAGATACCGGTAGTATTTATATATAACTTATAATAATATAGGTTTCCTGGCCATCTCTCCCAAACTCACAGTTCCACCTGTGAGAAACAACACAACCATATACCTTCCACCACCTTCGCCATTTAAAGGAAGAGTTTTAGTTTGCTTCCTAGACCTCCATCTAACTTTAAAATATACCCCCATGAACCCCTTTCAAGATAAATGTGTACATTTTTCGGTATAAAAATGTCCCGGCCGAAGGACGGTTCTTTCGAAATTACACGCTTGCTATCGCTCGCCAGGAAAAAAATCGACACCTAATGATACGAAATGTAAACAAATTGACAGGAATGAGATGAAAGGTCTTACAATCGCCAAACTAATGGGGGAACATCTTAGAATCCCAAAACTAATGGGGCTAAGCATGAGGGAGAAGGGATTCCGGAACAAATATAGCCCTAAGTGAATATCCCCCCTTAATAGTGTGTTAATTTGTCCTAAGTGAATATCCCCCCTTAATAGTGTGTTAATTTGTCCTTAGCCTGCGGTGATAGTTACGGAACCGTGGAGGATAAGAAGACAGTTGAAGTTCCGTAGTATTTATTAGTGACTGCCCCACTGCTCAGCAATTGCCTCCCCTGAACCCTCCCATCATTTCCCTCTCGCCATTTTTCCACCACCTACTCTACACTCGTTTAAGGGGGTAGTGGATATTTGTTTGGTTTATTTTTATATTTATTTATTTATAATTTCATCGCTAGACCTCCATCAAACTTATAAAAACATTCACTTGATTCTCCCGCAAAAAATATTTGTACATATTTTGGGTAGAAAAATGTTCCGGCCGAAGGCCGATTCCTCCTAGTATTACAAGCTCGCTATTGCTCGCAAAGAAAGAATTTACACCTAAACAGTACGAAAGGTCTATATATTCACCAAAAAAAATGGGACGAAATGTTTTACAATCGCCAAACTACAGTAATGGAATGAACGTCTTAAAATCTCAAAGCTAATAGGACTGAACAAGAGGGAGAAAAAGCAACTACCTCCCCCTTAATCACAAGAGTGTCAAACAGAACAAGTGCTCCCCAACTTGGATATCATGCCTTGAGTGTAAAACAAGAGCATTCCTGATTGTTTAACTGTGTGAGAGACCTGAACCAATTTGAAAAATAAAACAAAACACGTTACTCGGTATACCTTGGATGATGAACAAGTTTAAGATATTATGTTTTCTTTCAAATATAGTATCTCTACATTTGGTAATACTCAAAAATATACTTACGGCCTCATTACTGCTTATTTTCAGTCCAGACTTTTAGAATACAATTATATATATATACATATTACTTACAAATGCTGTAAGCGAACATCTATGAAATTTTGAGTTTTAAAATTTATTGTGCGATTTTTAGCTTGAGAATAACCTAAAAACCTAGCCCGGCCTTTCAGAAAAACTATACTACTCTCCCAGTATTTATAGGAAATGTTAGGTTAGGGTTTTAGGTTTTTCTGAAGCTAACACTATACAAATATAGTATATTTATAATGTTTAAATGTTCTCGTACACAATTTGTACATTGATATGTAAGTGTATTTTGAAAGCTTGGGATGAAAATAATCAGTACAAAAGTTGTGAGTGTCTTGTTGAGAATTACTGTCAAATGTGCCGTGGATATACAAGTTGCTGATTTTTTTTTTTTTTTTTTTTTTTTTTTTTTTTTTCTCTTAGAGAAAGCAAATTGAATGTATGCCTCCATGCCCGAGAGGATTACCTCGGTAATGCACTTGGCGCATTTCGAGGGTTCCCGGCCATGGAAGCAAAAATAATTCCAAGGGAAATCAAAGAATTGTTGCCGAAGAGCCTCCCAGTTGGCAGCGCAAAAGTGCCACAAGCGCCACCGGCTGGGAAGATCATATGGTCGTACTGGAGAAATAGGACAAGTAACTGAGTTAAGATTATGATCGGAAAAGCCCAAGGGAGAGAATTTTTTTAAACGTAAGTAGAAGGATTAGAGGTAACAAATAAGTTAATAATGTTAGGGCGATCTCCAAGGCGGTGAGGAATACGAGTAGGATGCTGAACTAAATGCTCTAGGTCATTTAGCATAGAATAGATGTAGGCTTGTTCACTAGGCTGGTCAGTAAAATGAGACAAGGGGAACACTGACATCTCCTAAGATGGACATTTCTACAAAAGGAGAGATGCATAGAATGTGTTCCACTTTAGAAGTTAGATGGTCAAAGAATTTTGGATAGTCAATAGAATTAGGGGAGAGATAAACAGCGCAGAAATATATAGTTTGAAAGTGGCAAGAAAGCTTTAGCCAGAGAGTTGAGAATTCAGAAGAATCAAAGTTGGGAACACGAGAGATAGCAAGATTGTTGCGCATATACAGTATAGGCAACATCCACCATTGGCTCGAAACTGAGAATAGAGATAGTAGGTGGATGCAGAGAAGTGCTTGCTGTCAGTAGTCCCAGACAATTGGGTTTGGGTGAGAGAGAAAAAATCAGGGTTGGCAGAGGAGAGGTAGTGTTCAACAGAATGGAAGTTAGAGGAAAGGTCACGAATGCTGCAGAAATTGATAGTGAAAGTGTCTTGGCGAGGTCCGAGACATTTTGATGGGTCGTTGAGTGGGTGTTCAGTGTGGGTTGTGGGGGCATTTATGACCCCCCTCCCCTCCCTTCCCCACCTTTTAACCCCCTCTCCCTGGGGACTCCGAGGCTGGGTCTTTTTGTCTTCACATATTGTGAAATTTTAAAATTTTGGTGGATTGAAAAGAAGCATAGTTTGCGTGTGTGGTTTATTCTTAAGGTGAGAGAGTATTTGCAAGAGCTAACTGGATTACTCTGTGTGAGTGAGGCTAAAATAATATCAGTAAGAGAGGCCAAGCAAATGAAAAAGGAGTTGTTGTTGTTGTTGTTCCCTAAGCTGCCTGGCTGAACAGCCCCGAGTCCTTAAGGAAGGCCATGACCATGGTTGGGCTTTCCCACAGAGCTCTCAAAGAGTGTAAATTGTGTTGTTAGCGTAAGTGGTTGTGTGAAATGCAGTCTTCTATGATGTGCTTAATGGTATGGGGTGCTGTGTTACAACCCGGGCAGGTGTCGACGACGGAGTCATCCAGTCTCTTCTGATAGCTCAGAAGAGCTGGATGGTGTCCGCATCTCAGCCTGGCCAGGTGGACTCTGATCTTGCGAGGAAGAGAGGATTCAGAAGGATGGATTTCGGGAGGTCGTGCTTGCAGCTGCGTGTTGTCTATGAGTGAGTGGATGGAACGGCGAGTGATACGAGTATGGATGTACTTCCGGAAGGTGGTTTGGGGTGGGCAGGGAGGGAGAGAAGACAGTATTTGTGTGTGATAGCGTGTGCTGGGTGTTGTTTTGATATTTCTTGGTGTCTGTGGGTGTGTTGCCATGTAGTGTAGTGGGTGGTGTTGATTCGTAGAGGCTGCTGCCAGGAATTGAGTGCCTCTCATGTCTAGATGATCTTTGACTTTGAGGACTTTGGTTTCTTGATGTAGGTGATCTGTGGGTGTAGTAGCTGTGCATCCTGTGATGATTTTCAGGGCTTTATTTGAATA
Source organism: Paralithodes platypus (assembly GCA_032716605.1). Taxonomy (NCBI): domain Eukaryota; kingdom Metazoa; phylum Arthropoda; class Malacostraca; order Decapoda; family Lithodidae; genus Paralithodes; species Paralithodes platypus. Next base: position 24,446,683 of record CM064523.1, on the reverse strand, counting down.
GTCTGTAAGGTCTTATGATGTGTTTCAGCTAGGTTAGAAGCCCAGGCCGGGCTTGCGTATTCCATAACTGATCTTATGTTTTGTTTGTAGACTGTGGTGGTGGTTTCTTTGTTGTGTCCAAATTTCGTGTGGGCAAGTGATCTGAGGGCGTTAAGTCTGGGTGTCAGTTTATTTTTTGTGTTTGTGGTGTGCTGTTTAAATGTCATTTGGGTGTCGTATGTTACTCCTAGGATTTTGTGTGTGTGTGTGTGTGTGTGTTAGGGGTGTGTTGTTTATGTTGAGTCCTGGGCCGTAATCGTGCTCTCTTGTCCAGCTTGTGAGGAGGGTTGCAGTGGATTTAGCTGGGGCTAAATTGAGTCTGTTTGTAGTGCACCATTCATGTAATGTGTCGAGATAGTCTTGAAGGAGTCTTGTTGCTGTGTCTGGGTTTTGGTGCGTGCTTGTGAATGTTATGTCGTCTGCGTAGGAGGCTATGGTTATTTGGGATGAATTTGGTGTATTTATATCATGCATGTACAGATTGAAGAGTGCGGGTGACAAAGCGGATCCTTGCGGGACTCCGTTTGGGAAATTTCTAATGCTAGATGACTGACCGGCAAAAGATACGTGTGCACATCTGCCTGCTAAGAAGTTGGCCAGCCATCTTTTTGTGTTGTTGTGCATGTTTGTGTTGTAGATTTTGTTTGTTAGGTTGTGGCGGGGGATGGCATCGAAGGCTTTACTAATGTCGAGTGTGGCAAGTACTGATCTGTGTGGTGGTCTAGCTGAGTTGATGCCGTCAAAAGCTCTTTGTGTAAGGTCTGTAAGAAGAGTGTTTGTGGAGTGCAATGGCCTGAAGCCGTGTTGTGTTGGAGAAAGGGGTAAGTCAGGTGTCATCAGTTGTAGTAAAAGGCGCTCTATGACTTTGGAGGGGGTGCAAAGGAGTGTGATAGGGCGGTGTGAGGAGGGTAGCGTGGGGTCTTTGTTAGATTTGGGGAATGTGATGATGATACCATGCTTCCAGATGTCTGGTATTCACCCGCCGGCTTTAGCACCGCCAACAGCTCCGCATCGCCACTGAGAAAACTCGATCCTAATTTGAGTATTTCATATCCCAATTCCCTTTATTCATTGCATGAACAGTAGTTAAGTGCTTGTTTAACCTCCACATAGTTCTGTAGTTGCCGTGCATGTTATTTTATTGCTTTTCTGACTGATAAACATTGTTGTTTACATTTGTTATCCTAGCTTGTAGCAGACGACGTACGCGCACCTCTAATCGACCTAGCTTTGTATTTTCTTATTTACTCTAGTAGTTATTGTATTCAGTATCCTACTGTAGCTATATATATCTGTAATTTTAGTTGTTGCTTGCATGATCTTGTAGTAACCTTTGACTGATAACTTTGTTTATCTAAATATAATCCTGCTTGACTAGCCTACAGTGACACCAGCGCCATCTGTTGATACAGTATATTAACCCCTTGTGTGCAGTTACACTTTATTTTTATATAATCTCTATTTGGTGAATTGTATATTTAGTCACATATTCTATTATATATATATATTTGTTTTGCTTTTTTAGGTAGGTTATCACCCCTGGTAGCCTACTTCTGCACATTTCATACTTTTTTGTTTTTGTTATTTTTGTTTTCGGTTCGTCTAGGCTATCATCCCTGGTGGCCTATTTCTGCGTATGGTACTTCAATTTTAAAATTTTCAGTTAGGCTATCACCGCTGGTGGCCTATTTCTGCGTACCGGTATTTCATAATTTTTGTTTTCGGTTATTTTTGTTTTCGGTTAGTCTAGGCTATCGTCCCTGGTGGCCTATTTCTGCGTACTTCAATTTTTAAATTTTCAGTTAGGCTATCACCGCTGGTGGCCTATTTCTGCGTACCGGTATTTCATAATTTTTGTTTTCGGTTATTTTTGTTTTCGGTTAGTCTAGGCTATCATCCCTGGTGGCCTATTTCTGCGTACTTCAATTTTTAAATTTTCAGTTAGGCTATCACCGCTGGTGGCCTATTTCTGCGTACCGGTATTTCATAATTTTTGTTTTCGGTTAGGATTGGCTATAACCCCTGGTGGCCTATTTCTGTTTAAATAAACATAATATTGTTTTTGGTTCGGCTATCACTGCGTATTCAAATTAAATTTTGTTTTGTTTTAATTTTCGGTTAGGCTATCACCGCTGATAACCTATTTGTGTGTATTTCAACATTTTTGTTTTCGGTTAGGCCTATTTAAGTAAGTGAAGCGACCTGAAGGGAGTGAAGTGTTTTTAAAGTGAGTTTAGTGTTTTTAAAGTGAGTTAAGTGTTTTTAACACCTTATTGGCGGGCTAGGCGGTCTATTTATATGTACCGCCCAGCGGGGTGTTTTTAGCCAAAATAGGGCTGTTTACGTGATCATTTTCATGCCTAAATAAGACCCAGAGCGTAAAACAAGTATCTATCCCTGAAAGAGCATAAACAGAGCTTTCCAATGACACCACAACGATCCTTTTATGACCGCTAGTTTTCTTGCAACAACCGCGCAACACGAGTGCAAAAAGCATGTAATTCGGTACTTTCCCCATACAATTCAGTATGTAGCGAGTGAGAGAGGGAGGGAGGAGGTGAGATTCGTGTCAGTAGGTTCGCCGCAGTGGTCTGGAGCAGTCATACGCTCGCTACTCTCCTGCCACCACTTGTCTCTCTCTCAGCAACATTACGTGCTGAAAATGCCACACGACCTATGTCGCGCGCCGCCAGATAGTCCAAATTTATTATACTCGACTTATGTTGCGCGCCGCTAGTTAGGGGTTAAGTGAGTGAAGTGATCTGAAGAAAGTGATCGTCACCATGCCTCGTGCCTGTACGAACTGCGCCGGTAGGTTTGGTGCTTCCATGTTTGCTCCTGCCGATCCACAAGTCTGCCGACTCTGCCAGCAACGAGAGGATTTGACAGCAAAATTGGATGAAGCCCACAACAAGATCAACGCCCTCACCAGGAAGCTGGAATCACTCCAAGAGTTTGTAACACTCAACGTTGGAGTATCACTATCTCCAATTGTTTCAACTCCAGCATCCACCACCGCCCCAACGTCATCTGCCAACAATCCAACACCTGCAGTAGACACTGCAGCAGATGCTTCTGACGAACCTGAGCCGACATCAAACCTGGACAGCCGCCCTGTTCACCTTAGTCTCTCCCCCACTCCTCGTGCAAGAAGCCTGCTAGCACGAACAGTACCAACCCCTCGCCCCCGTTCTAACCACTCCTCTCCCCGACCTGTACGTAGAGTCCCGCCACCACAGGTTTCCGGATTTACACCAGTGAGGAACGGTGCACGGCCAACGCAGAAAAGGTCTCATCTACCAATCACAATGTCAAACAGATTTGAGATATTGGTAGAGATGGAAGACGAAGCAGGAGAGACCAGGCTCGTTGGGGATTCCATCCTACGAGGACAGGTCGAAGAGTTCTGCGACAGAGTCCCAAATCAACGAAAAAGATTTTGCATCCCAGGAGCTGGACTGGACGACATTGTGGAAGCCTTCGAAGATACCACAAAGGATGCAAATGAAAATACCCTTTTTGTCATCCATGCTGGTTCAAATGACGTCATGCGCACCAGATCCGAAGAGTTGATGGAGAAATATCGCAAGATGATCCAGCACTACAAAAACAAGTCAAGGAATATCATCATCTCAGGCATTCTCCCCAAGATCGACGCACCTGACAAATTCTACGACAAGGCCTTCAGCACAAATAGCCGACTAAAATATTTGTGTCTGAGGGAAGAAGTTGAATTCATCAACCTCTGGGACAACTTCTACAACCAGCCTACTCTGTTCCGCAAGGATGGCACTCATCTAAACCCTGTGGGTTCAGCACGCATGGGTCGTCTCCTACACGAAGCAGTCCGCAGTCATGGATAAAAAAACGCCATCCGAGAAGAAGCAGCAGTGACATAAATCATCCAAAGCCAAGAAAAAAACAGAGGCAACCGAGGACCACCAGCGATAAGGACCGAAGACAGTGAGGACCGAGGACAGCCATGAACGTAAATGTAGATCCGACAAGAACCAAAAATATTATTAAAGAGCGTTCCGTGAGTTCTAAAATAAAAAATTTAAAGGTTTTCTATGCAAACGCTCGTAGCATACGCAATAAATTTTACAGAAAATTATGATGTGATTGGCATAACAGAATCTTGGCTCAATACAGAAGATAGAGACTTTTTAGCAGAGTATTCACTTCCCGGTTATGTAATGTTTGAGAAAAGCCGAATAAATCGAAATGGAGGTGGCGTTTTACTTTATATCAAAGAAAGTCTTAACCCTACCCTCTTGTCAAAACCTCCAATTGTGAACGTCGACGCATCTTTTGTGCTAATAAAGAATAATAAAGGTACAAAAATAATACTTGCATTAATATACAGACCTCCAGCTCAATCAGTGCAAACTGACCGAGAAATTTACGAACAAATTGCAGATGTAAGTAACTCACAAGATACCGTAATTTTTGGCGACTTTAATTTACCTGTGACCAAGTGGGGCAATACTCTTACTTCACACTCCGGACATGACTTGTATACGAACTTGCAAGAGAGTTCGCTTTATCAATTTGTTCGAACGCCGACCCGTGGTAATAACGTTCTTGACATTGTACTTGCAACAAAAGAAGAATTAATAGAGAATTTGAATGTTAGTGATGAATTCAGTAACAGCGACTATCGTACGATAACTTTCACTTTAAAGTTTACTAGTAACGAACCAAATAGTAGCATCGAAAAAGTCCCTAATTTCAAGAAAGCAAACTTCCATAAACTTAGAGCTATGTTTAAAGGAACTGACTGGAGCTTTTTAATTCACAATAACGACATAAATACATCTTGGAAGTTATTCGAAGCCACTACCTAAAAGCAGTGCAAGACTGCATACCATCGAAAATACGGCGTCCAGGCCATAATAATAAGCCCAAATGGTGGAATAAAGATATTTCAAACTGCCTGCTTGCTAACAAATTTGCTAATGATAGATTAAAATCCTCACAAAATGACGAAGAACGGCTGAAATTTGTAGAGCTACGACGCAAAGCCAAAAAGTTAATTAAGCAAAGTAAAAAGACCTTAGAGTTACATATTGCGAATCAAAGTAAAACAAACCCGAAAGAATTCTATAGTTATATCAGAAAGAAAAAAGTAGTTACTTCAACTGTTGGACCGTTAGTCGATGAAAATGGAGAATACACCAAAGACGAAGTACAAATGAGTAATGCCCTGAATACCTTCTTTGCATCAGTTTTTACAACGGAAGACCTCAGTGATATCCCTACACCATCGCCGATTCAGATTGATAATTCAGATGTTCCAAGCAATATCACCGTTACAGAGAGAGAAGTATTGAAGTTTTGAAGTATTTCCATGATATCCTCAACCTCTACGATGAGAGTAACGCTGTAGATATTATATACCTTGATTTTCAAAAGGCCTTTGACAAAGTTCCCCACAAACGTTTACTGCTCAAACTAAAGGCGCATGGAATACAAGACGGTGTGTTGAAATGGATAAAAAATTGGCTCAGCTACAGAAAGCAAAGAGTAGTCATAAACGGTAAGGCATCTAAATGGACCAATGTAAGTAGCGGGGTACCACAGGGATCGGTACTAGGACCAATTCTCTTTCTAATTTACATCAACGACATAGATGAGGGTCTCACCTGTACAATCTCAAAATTTGCTGACAATACAAAAATTGCAAATAGCGTACTCTCAAAAGAACAAGTTGACAATATGCAACAAAATCTAGATAAATTGTCATGTTGGGCCCAAATTTGGCAAATGAGTTTCAATGCGGATAAATGTAAAGTACTACATATCGGATACCTAAATGAGAAAGCAAACTATTCGATGAATGGCACTCAGCTTAAGAATGTAAACAGAGAAACCGATCTGGGAGTAACAATATCGAGTAACCTAAAACCGAGTCAACAATGTTCAGAAGTTGTTAAGAAGGCAAACAAAATAATTGGCTTTATAGGCAGGTCATTTGAGCATAAATCCAAAGAAGTTATCCTAACCCTTTACAATTCCTTAGTCCGCCCTCTTCTGGAATACTGCATTCAATCCTGGTGCCCTTATTACCAAAAAGATATAAACAAGCTAGAACGAGTTCAACGTAGAGTTACCAAAATGATACCTAGCCTAAAGAACAAACCATACGAAGAGTGTCTTAGAGAATTAAATCTATTTCCTTTAACCCAGCCCAGATTAAGAGGTGACTTAATTCAAGTGTTCAAAATCATCAAAGGCATCGACAATATGAACTGTAGTAAGTACTTCACTATCGACCAATCTAATTACACGCGGGGAAACGGTTGCAAAATTATTGGTAAATCTTTTAACTCACACGAATCTAAGAATTTCTTCTTCAATCGAGTTGTCAACTTGTGGAATGGGCTTCCCAAAAACGTTATAGACTGCATCACCGTTGATTCATTTAAACTCCGCCTAGACAAATATCTCGCATCAAACCCGCGACTGACTGCGTTTGTAAATGAATAACTTTATTTTATCCCCCCCTCAGTTACTAACCCATCTGTCCCCTACTAACTTCCTAATCCTGCCACGGACATTAGTTCCAGGGCAGTAATTCCCTTTCCAATGTTCCCTTACCCACTCTAAACCACTGTTTGGACACTTGATCCTCAGTGTTTTGGAGGACAAGCAACCTAGAAGGGTCACTAGATCTGTTGTTGCTTGATTTCCTTTGTACTCCTTTGTACTCCTTTGTGTTGTTTGAGTAGCTGTAGTTTGATATGTTAGTGAGTGCTTGTATGCCTTTTGGTCCCAGGTGTCTGAGGTGAATGTTGCGTATGTTGTCTAGGCCACAGGCGGGTGAGAGCTTGAGATTGTTGATGATATGCTTTGTCTGGTTGTTGGTGAAGGGTGTATAGTCAGGGTTTGTGGGGAATTGTCTTTTTCGTCGGATGACACGTCGGTCGTCTTTGTGGGGTTTTAGGTGACTGACATGAGAGAAGTGATTGATGAGAGTGTTGGCTTGTTGTTTACGTGAAGGAGTAGAGTCTGTTGTTGTGATTGCAGCATGTGATTGTGTTGTGTTTCTGTTGGAAAGTGTGATGTTGTTTAGTGTATTGTAGAGTTTTTTGGGGTTTGTTTTGTGATCGAGTGTTTGTAGGAAGTTATTCCAATTTAGTGTTTGTTGTTCTTGTATTTTGTTGTTAATCTGGATGTTGAGTGCTTGAATTTGTTGTTTGATGTCTTGTGTGTGGGGTGCTGGGGAGTGTTTCAGTGTGTCGCGTTGTCTGATGAGGTTTTGAATTTCTGGTGAGAAGTTGGGGTTGTGTTTTTTTATGTTACCTCTTGGAATGTGTTTTTGTCGACGTTTTGGATAGTCGTGTTGAATGTGTGTACAGCATTGTTGATGTTAGTGATGGGTGTACTATTTAAGGTTTCAAAGTGTTGTTCTGTCTCATTTGTGAAAGCTTCCCAGTTAGCTCTTTTATAGTTAGTGTAAGTGTGTCTGTGGCTAGCTGGGGTGAGTCTAGTTTTGGTGGTGATAATGACCGGGAGGTGGTCTGAGCCTAAGGTTCTGACCATCCTCCAGGATGTTGTGGGGGCGAGTTCAGGGAAGCAAAAGGTGATATCAGGAGATGATGGGGTGTAGAGGGCTTGGTGGGGAGTATGGGTATGCTGATGAATGTTATTGAGGATATATAGGTTGTCTGTTTGGTGTTGTAGGATCAGCCCTCTGGCTGTGTCGGGGTTGTCGACAAACCAGGCCGACGTCTTTGCATTGAAATCACCACCCAGGATGATGTGTGGGGTGTTTGTGATGTGTTGTATTTGTGGTCTGCAATCATTTGGTACTGTAGGGGATGTTTGGGGAGGGATGTATGTGTTTATGATGGTAATATTGAAGTTGTTGCCAGTGCGTATTTTAATTGATTGTATTTCTGTTGTGTTATCGTTTGGGGGGAGGAGGGATTTGGTATGTGCACTGGTGTCTATACATGTTATATCTTTGTGTACCAGGGTGATGAGTCCACCGCCAATGCCGACGGCCCGGTCTTGTCGTATGGTGGTGAAATTGTGAAATGTAGGTGTTTTTTGTGTTGTACGGAGTTTTGTTTCTTGTAAGATGGCTATGAGTATGTTGTGTTGTTTGATGAAGTGTGTGAGTTCATGTTTCTTTGTGTTGATGCCATCTATGTTTAGTTGAAGGATGTTAATGTTGTGTGTGCGTGTATGTTGGGTGCTGCTGCACGAGGATGGGGTGGGGGTGGGGGAGGGAGTGGGGGTGGGGGTGGGGATTGGGGTGCAGGAGATGAGGGTAGGAATGGATTAGGTTGGGGTGTGGATGGGCTGGGTGGGTTTGGGAGGAGAGGTGGACGGGTTTTAGGAGTGGGAATGGAATGTTATGGGCAGGTTATGTGGGTTGGGGAGGAGAGGTGGACGGGTTTTAGGAGAGGGAGTGGATGGTATGGTAAGGTTATGGGGGTTGGGGAGGAGAGGTGGACGGGCTTTAGGGGAGGGATTTGGCTGGGAGAGGGAGGGGCATGAGGAACATGTCCAGGTGTTTGTGTAGTGTTTCATGGAGGCAAGTGTTGTGCAGGTGAAATGGGTCCAGTTCCCGCATGAGTTGCAGAGAACTGAACCCTTAGTTTGGCGGCTCGAGGTAATGGGTTTTGAGCAAGTTGGACATGTGTATTTGTAGGTGGGTCCTGGGTTGCTCTCAATGTCTCCGGCTAGAAGGAGTCTTCGAGAAATGACAGCCGGAGAGTCATTTCTCGGTGTAGGAAGAACTGTGTATTGTGTATTGTGTGTGTGTGGTGTGCGAGGTGTGAGAATTGCCCGGCGCGACCGTAGCCGCTCCAAGGACGCGTGCCCCCAGGGAGGGGGCAGGGGATAGTTATGGCGGTTTGGCTCCTGGAAAGGAGTTCCAGCTATTCCTGATCACATCTTATAGCCTCTCCTGTTGTCATGTGTGGAGTGTTGTTATCATATGTGGGGTATTGTTGTCATGTGTTGAGTGTTGTAATATTTGGGGTGTTGTGGTCATGTGTGGAGTGTTGTTCTAATGTGTGGTGTGTTGTTGTCATGTGTAGAGTGGTGTTGTCATGTGTGGAGTGTTGTTGTAATGTGTGGAGTGTTGTTGTTGTCATGTTTGGAGTGTTGTTGTCATGTGTGGAGTGTGTTGTGTTGTTGTCATGTGTGGAGTTGTTGTTTGTCATGTGTGGAGTGTGTCATGTGGAGTGTGTCATGTGTGGATTGTGGTGTGTTGTTGTCATGTGTGGAGTGTTGTTGTCATGTGTGGAGTGCTGTTGTCATGTATGGAGTGTTGTCATGTGTGGAGTGTTGTTGTCATGTGTGGAGTGTTGTTGTCATGTGTGGAGTGTTGATGTAATGTATGGAGTGTTGATGTCATGTGTGGAGTTTTGTTGTAATGCGTGGAGTGTTGTAATGTGTGGAGTGTTGTTGTCATGGAAGGAGTGTTGTTGTCATGTGTGGAGGGTTGTTGTCATGTGTGGAGGGTTGTTGTCATGGATGGAGTGTTGTTGTCATGTGTGGAGTGTTGTTGTCATGTGTGGAGTGTTGTTGTCATGTGTGGAGTGTTGTCATGTGTGGAGTGTTGTTGTCATGTGTGGAGTGTTATTGTAATGGGTGGAGTGTTGTTGTAATGTATGGAGTGTTGTTATCATGTGTGGAATGTTGTTGTCATGGATGGGGTGTTGTTGTCATGTGTGGAGTGTTGTTGTCATGTGTGGAGGGTTGTTGTCATGGATGGGATGTTGTTGTCATGTGTGGAGTGTTGTTGTCATGTGTGGAGTGTTGTTGTCATGTGTGGAGTGTTGTTGTAATGTGTGGAGTGTTGTTGTCATGTGTGGAGTGTTGTTGTCTTGTGTGGAGTTTTGTTGTCATGTGTGGAGGGTTGTTGTCATGTGTGGAGTGTTGTTGTCATGTGTGGACTGTTGTTGTCATGTGTGGAGGGTTGTTGTCATGTGTGGAGTGTTGTTGTCATGTGTGGAGAGTTGTTGTCATGTGTGGGGTGTTGTTGTCATGTGTGGGGTGTTGTTGTCATGTGTGGAGGCTTGATGTCGTGTGCGGAGGGTTGTTGTCATGTGTGGAGGGTTGTTATCATATTTGGAGTGTTGTCATATGTGGAGTGTTGTTGTCATGTGTGGAGCGTTGTTGTCATGTGTAGAGTGTTGCTGTCATGTGTAGAGTGATGTTGTCATGTGTGGAGGGTTGTTGTCATGTGTGGAGGGTTGTTTTCATGTGTGGAGGGTTGTTGTCATGTGTGGAGGGTTGTTGTCATGTATGGAGTGTTGTTGTCATGTGTGGAGGGTTGTTGTCATGTGTGGAGGGTTGTTGTCATGTGTGGAGGGTTGTTGTCATGTGTGGAGGGTTGTTGTCATGTGTGGAGTGTTGTTGTCATGTGTGGAGTGTTGTTGTCATGTGTGGAGTGTTGTCATGTGTGGAGTGTTGTTGTCATGTGTGGAGTGTTGTTGTCATGGGTGGAGTGTTGTCATGTGTGGAGTGCTGTTGTAATGTGTGGAGTGTTGTGTTCATGTATGGACTGTTGTTGTCATGGATGGGGTGTTGTTGTCATGTGTGGAATGTTGTTGTCATGTGTGGAGTGTTGTTGTCATGTGTGGAGTGTTGTTGTCATGTGTGGAGTGTTGTTGTCATGTGTGGAGGGTTGTTGTCATGTGTGGAGTGTTGTTGTCATGTGTGGAGTGTTGTTGTCATGTGTGGAATGTTGTTTTCATGAATGGGGTGTTGTTGTCATGTGTGGAGTGTTGTCATGTGTGGAGTGTTGTTGTCATGTATGGGGTGTTGTTGTCATGTGTGGAGTGTTGTCATGTGTGGAGTGTTGTTGTCATGTGTGGAGTGTTGTTGTCATGTGTGGAGGGTTGTTGTAAACATGTGTGGAGTGTTGTTGTCATGTGTGGAGGGTTGTTGTCATGTTGTCATGTGTGGGGTGTTGTTGTCATGTGTGGAGTGTTGTTGTCATGTGTGGAGTGTTGTTGTCATGTGTGTAGGGTTGTTGTCATGTGTGTAGGGTTGTTGTCATGTGTGGAGTGTTGTTGTCATGTGTGGAGTGTTGTTATCATGTGTGGAGTGTTGTTATCATGTATGGGGTGTTGGTGTCATGTGCGGAGTGTTGTTGTCATGTGTGGAATGTTGTTGTCATATATGGGGTGTTGTCATGTATGGAGTGTTGTTGTCATATATGGAGTGTTATTGTCATGTGTGGAGTGTTATTGTCATGTGTGGAGGGTTGTTGACATGTATGGAGTGTTGTTGTCATGTGTGGAGTGTTGTCATGTATGGAGTGTTATTGTCATGTGTGGAGTGTTTTTGTCATGTATGGGATGTAGTTGTCATGTGTGGAGGGTTGTTGTCATGGATGGGGTGTTGTCATGTGTGGAGTGTTGTTGTCATGTGTGGGGTGTTGTTGTCATGTGTGGAGTGTTGTTGTCATGTGTGGAGTGTTGTTGTCATGTGTGGAGTGTTGTTGTCTTGTGTGGAGTGTTCTTGTCATGTGTGGATTGTTGTTGTCATGTGTGGAATTTTGTTGTCATGTGTGGAGTGTTGTTGTCATGTGTGGAGTGTTGTTGTCATGTGTGGAATGTTGTTGTCATGTGTGGAGTGTTGTTGTCATGTGTGGAGTGTTGTTGTCATGTGTGGAATGTTGTTTTCATGTATGGGGTGTTGTTGTCATGTGTGGAGTGTTGTTGTCAAGTGTGGAGTGTTTTTGTCATGTGTGGAGTGTTGATGTCATATGTGGAGTGTTGTCATGTGTGGAGTGTTGTTGTCACATTGTGTAGGGTGTTGTTGTCATGTGTGGAGTGTTGTTGTAATTTGTGGATTATTGTTGTCATGTGTGGAGGGTTGTTCCCATATGTTGGTGGATCAATACACGCCTATTTTTCTAACGGTGGAGTCAAAAGCTTGTTAGGCCATCAATGTCTCTCCTGGCTAACTAACTACCTAATCAACTGTTTAATAACTCATAAAGTGTCCAACTCCTATCAATTTTACAGCCAACAGTAACCTTTTTAATTTCTCGGAGCATATTGCGCTCGACATTCCACTTCTCCATATAATAAATCCTCCTTTAATCGTCATCCTCCTGAACGTAACCGTATTCCGTCTAGCTCACAAATCCATGAATTGTTCAGTCTTTCTTTTGCAAAACCGTCAAGTTTTGGAGCACACATCCTCAGCTCGCCCTGCCCTCTTCACACGTTATGTCTACAGGCACTTTCACCCAGTGTTCTGTATTTTTTAATGGCTGTTTCAATTTCCTCCACAGAGGAGCGCTCTGGGTACTGGGAGCTATCTTTGCAAATCCCCTTCTTTCACACCAAAAATACAGGGCAATCTAACTCTGTGTGTGTGTATATATATATATATATAGGGTGTATGGAAATAACTGTTACAGACTATGACGTACACATTGTAAAATGGAAAATGAACATATATTGTCGTATCACAGTTTCCCCAAAAAAGTTATATTATTGAGATATATGCTTATTTAGAAATCTAGCAAAACAGGGTTATAAATAAAGCACTTATAATTGATACATGATTAACATGTTTACTATGGACTTAACTAAAGGTAAAGTATAGGTTTACCTATTCACACATAATAAATTACGAAATCAAAGTATCTTAGAATATGGTGATGATATTAGGTAGTTAGCAGAAAAATACTAATTATTTGAAACAGATTAGCGTAAAAAAAATATGTAACATTTGCAACTCTGGTCACTGGGTATAATGCTGATGCCCAAGTCTGGGTCGAGTATCCAAACGTAGTTGAAGGTAATTCAATCGTTTATGAAGCATAGTTCTTTAATTGATTCATAGATTCATTGGGGGCTGATCGTTCCTATCTTGAATAAAATTCCGAAAATGTTTTAGGACTCGGTATAAAGATTCAAAGATTAAACACATTGGGTATGATTGATTTCTGTATTACATCAGTTGATGGTAATTAAAATTATTTCAATTAATCTTCTCTTATTACACTGTAATGACCATGTACAGTAGTGGTAATTAATTTTGATTGATTTTGATCTCGAACTTATTAAACAAATCTCTTAAATGTAAATGCTCAGTAAGAATTAGTAAGGAGATTCAATTCAACCCGAAACTGCTTCGAATAAGTTTGTATTTGAATTTATGTTCCCTACTGTACAATTAATTAAATAACATTAATGCAATAACTTTGTAATGCCCACATTGTTTAAGTATTTCTGTCATTCAGCATTGCTTTTTTATTTACTAACATATGGCAGTAATGTCTGGAGACCACTTGAGGATAGTAATTTGCTTCATCCAAGATGCCTTTGGTCTTTCCTATGTTGAAATATTTTGTTTTTTAATTAACATACAATAAATTGAGTTGTAAACGGTGTATAAAGAGAATATTACTTACATTGCTTCACCCTGAAACCTAATTATGTTTATAATTCAATATTTCTGGGTATAAACTTGGGGGGTGGGGGGGGGGGGGGTTGCATGAAGGGTGAGACCAATGCCAGTGTTCAGATTATAACATGCTTGGACGACACTGAATATTTTACTTTATATCCTTTAAATCATTAATTATTAATATTTTTTGATTTTGTTATATAATAAAGTATACTTGTTTTTTTATTCGGTACTTAGCACTTAAAGTCTGTAAGCATTTTTTCAATACACCCTGTTGCTGCCTCAGAACACTGCATACTCGCTAGTCGAGGAGGCAGTACGTGTTCGTACGTCTATCAAAGTGGATTCTTTGCCGAGACCACTGCCAGCTCAGTAGAGGAAGTCCTAGAACCAGGCGCCCCGACGATCATCAAGCTGTACACAACAGATAGGCGAAGACAGAAGAAGAGGAAGAGAAGCCAGAGTCCTTCCTTGTCATTGGCATTGTGATAAAATATCAACACCTAAGAATACGCGAAGGAGATGAAGCTGGAGCGCATATTGTCGTATGCGTTTCAATACGTGTGATAGAGACTGATGGGAGAGTGCCTGACACCTACTGCAAGTGTCAGGAGGTGCTACAGGATGTCTAAAAAATATACTGCAGAAAGCAATGTGAATGAAACTACTTGGAGATTTTCTTGATAAACATGTTGAAGCATTGACCATTGTATTGACGGTATAAGGTGTATTATATTGAACTGATTGACATGTTGAAGTCATTGTACTAGCTGTGTGAGTCATTTCCATATTTACGAATTTGTGTTATTAACCCTTCTTATACCCCTTTCCCACATCTGCGACTTCATACGATTTTCATCGCCGAGGACATAGTCTTGTCAATTTGTAAGGATTCGTGTGCGACGTATACGATTTTGACCGTTACAAACAGATAACAAATTATACTCGGCGAAGATGTCGCCGATGAATGCGACGCAATCGCCGCCTTGTGCGATGTTATCTGTTATCGGCGAAGTGAGCGATGTTTCGCCGATGATCTCTGCGAGGAATGTCACATTTTCACAAATATCTTGCGATATCATGCGATGGTGAAAGAAAACTCGCCGAATGTTCTGCGACGTCTTCGGCGATTCAAGCGATGACACGAAAGTCTTAATATTGACAACGAAATGGGGTGAAATGTCTTAAAATCGCCAAATTAATAGGCCGAACGTCATAAAATATGAACACTAATGGGGTTAACCATGAGGAAGGAAGGGGACCAGAAAAACGACCCATCTCCCCTTAATTCGGAGATTGGCAATGCTTCGCCGGAGACATTTTTCTATCAAATAATGTACAAATTTAGCTTGCTCTCAAAACAAAAAATATATATGTTGGCTCGCTACCGCTCACCAGGAAAATATTGAAACCTGGATGGGGGTACACGTCTTAAAACAGTAGGCTGAACGGGGCCGAACGGATACAAGGCAAAGAGAGGGGGAGAGAAAGAGAAAAAAAAAAAAAAGGAGAGAGGGAGAGAAAGAGAAAAAAAAAAGGCGAGGTGGGCTCATAAGCCGTAACGCAAACATTGAGCCCACCTCGCCTTTTTTTGTTTTCTCTTTCTCTCCCTCTCTCCTCGTTTTTTTTTCTCTTTCTCTCCCTCTCTCTTTGCCTTGTATCCGTTCGGCCCCGTTCAGCCTATTGTTTTAAGACATTTACCCCCATCCAGGTTTCAATATATTCCTGGTGAGCGGTAGCGAGCCAACATATATAACAAAAATTGTTGAGAGCAAGCTAAATTTGAACATTTTTCGATAGAAAAATTTCTCCGGCAAAAGCCGGATTTCTCCATATATTGCTGGTTCGCTATCGCTTGCCAGGAAGATATCGATACTTGGATGGGGATAAACGTCTTAAAACAGTAGGCTGAACGGGGCCGAACGGATACAAGGCAAAGAGAGAGGGAGAGAAAGAGAAAAAAACAAACAAAAAACGAGGAGAGAGAGAGAGAAAGATAAAACAAAAACAGCGAGGTGGGCTCAATGTTTGCGTTACGGCTTAATTGAGCCCATCTCGCCTTTTTTTGTTTTCTCATTCTCTCCCTCTCTCCTCGTTTTTTTTGTTTTTCTCTTTCTCTCCCTCTCTCTTTGCCTTGTATCCGTTCGGCCCCGTTTAGCCTACTGTTTTAAGACACCCCCCATCCAGGTTTCAATATTTTCCTGGTGAGCGGTAGTGAGCCAACATATATAAAAACAATTGTTGAGAGCAAGCTAAATTTGTATATTTTTCTATCGAAAAATGTCTCCGGTGAAGCCGGATTTCTCCATATAATGCTGGTTCGCTATCGCTTGCCAGGAAGATATCGATACTTGGATGGGGATAAACGTCTTAAAACAGTTGGCTGAATGGGGCTGAATAGATACAAACCAGAGAAAGAGAGAAAAGGAGAGAAAGAGAAAAAAAAACAGGTGAACCCCCCAAGAGAGGTGCATAGACAAAATGGTTGACAGGTTCACTATAGGCCTAATCATTTTTTTTTACCCACCTCGCCGAAGGTGCTCTTTGGCATCGTCGATGTTCTCGGAACATCTGAGAGCATGGGCGAGCAGAGCATCTGAGAGCATCGGTGAGCATCCGTGCAGCGTTGCAATGTTTTTTTGTGCGAAACCCTCCGCGATGTCTCACCGATGTCGCCGATGATCTCCGAGGGCCTCGCAGATCTTTCTGCGATGTTCGACGATGCTTGCGAGGGCTACGAACCCTCGTGAGTCCTCGTCCAAAATTTTGAACAGTCCGAACATTTGCGACGACCCCCGAGGGCCCATGCGAGGCCTTGCGAGGCATACGATTATTATGCGAGGGTATACGATTTCTTTGCGACATGTCACGAATGTGCCAATTAATGGGTGTCGGCGATGAAAATCGTATGAAGTCGCACATGTGGGAAAGGGGCATTAATAACCCTTTAAATAACTGTGCTGGAGAGGAGGGTGTTGGTTACTGGCAGGTATTGGGGTTGATGTTGTTGACTGTAGTAGAGTTGATTGTAGACTTCTGGTAGATATTTCGCCGCCACCATATTTTTTTGTTAAATACTTATACTCAATTATTTATAGGTTGTGATAAATTATAATCAGGATAGCCAGCCACTAATAATTCAGGAAGAAAACTTTATATGCAGCGACAATCTTGATATGCAGGATTAATGTGAATTGTAATAAAGATGTATACAGCAAAGAAGTATTCATAATTAAATATCTCCTAAGTATGAAAAATACAAATATCCTATGCCTGCCTTGACACCCCAGAAGTTGGTGCCCATGTGTGTGTTATATCTCTCTCCGCCCCAAACCTCAGTGACTGGGGTGTGTCTTGCACCGTGACATAATAATGCTTTATACAGTGTTGTCAACTTGACACAGGGAACCAAAAGCCGGTGATGACCGTGAGATGAGTTTGAACTGAGAACGGGTACACAGTTGTCTTCTAAATTACTAATATAAGATTATTTCCACTGCAAATATATAACATAAACTTATGTGAGAGTATCTTTGTCTTTTTACCCATAGACATTTTTATTTAGTTTACTAGAGACCTACTGTTATCAAAGGAATACATCGATCTTATTCCATTCCTTCAGATCCACAAAGACGCTTTGATTGTATGAATTTTCCGCTAGACGAATTTATTTAAATTGGGGTGAACCTATCCATAGTGAAATCCAATGATCTTCCAGTACGGGTGACATTTTTCATCCTTATATTCTGGTTAATATTTGGCAGTTGTCTTCATATTAGGAAATACGAGGCGTATTCAAGAGGTTTATAACTATTTGGAATTACTCTTTCATTGCACGTATGCCTTCATGTTATTTAGTCTAACACACAACGATAATATTACGGAAAAACAAAATCCTTTGAGTAAATTATTAATCGATTCCAATGATGCCCTTTTCCTTTCATTCGAGTTGTTTGATGATAGTTTGAATACAATGAATAATTGCGTCATGATACTGAGTTAGTTGTACTGATCTCGAGTTACAAACCATAAATACCCAGTATATATCCATGAATCTTGGCCTTACAAATTCTTCAACCATGACTTTAATAACATAGACAGAGCAGAACGTATGGAGCTGGAATGTGGCTTATGAACTCCATTTTTGGTTCCATATTTCATCATGAAAGGTGAAAGGAATCATTATTCATTCACCAGGGGACAGCTTTATACCATAGGGAAGGACAGACTTGACGCAGGGTTTTTCATTATTAACATTTCATAACAATTAAGTCAATCTCTCAGTCTGACGAATTCTACTATTAACATGAGTGTACATTTTTGTCTATGTGTATGAAGGAGACAAGAGGCAAAGCTGTCTGTAACAAGTGTCTCTCCCAAAGTTTAATGGCTAAAGAGTCGCTATTTTAAACGTGTTTTGGTGTGTTGGAAAGAAGTATGGTGTGCGTATTTAGTGTAATGAAATTAATAGGGAAAGGAGGTGTTTGTGAGAGCTAGCTAAATTACTCTATGTCGGTGAGACACAAACAGAAACTGTAAGGGAAACCAGACCAATGAAACAAGAGTTCCAGCAATTCCTTAGCACAAGTCTATGCTGCCTATGAATACATGCATCTATATATTCATACAGATAACTTTGTATTTGGTTTTGTAATTCTTATTGCTTATGGCTTATATTTACATTTACGTTATGTATATGAAGAGTAAGTACTGTATAGTATGTCTCACAATAACTCCAGTGCCAGTGCCCTTTATTTACCTGGACAATGACGTCACAGGTTATAGTAACGTTATCCTAAAGGTCTCTTACACAAAATCTCAAAAATCCTCCACACACACTCACTTATACACGTATAAATAACAAGACGAAACACCCACGTACCACGTGCGCAATACCATTCACACACATACTAACGCACACAACAACAACAACATCGTCAACAAGTTCAACAATAACAACAACACAACCTCTCCCACACTCAACACAGCTTTCGTAAAAAACGTTCCTGTTTAACAAACCTCTTAGACTTCTTCCACGATATCCTCAATCTCTACGATGAGAGTAAAGCTGTAGATATTATATACCTTGATTTTCAAAAGGCCTTTGACAAAGTTCCCCACAAACGTTTACCGGTACTGCTAAAACTAAAGTGCATGGAATACAAGATGGTGTGTTGAAATGGATAGAAAATTGGCTCAGCGACAGAAAGCAAGGAGTAGTCATAAACGGTAAGGCATCTAAATGGACCAATGTAAGTAGCGGGGTACCCCAGGGATCGGTACTAGGACCAATTCTCTTTCTAATTTACATCAACGACATAGATGAGGGTCTCACCTGTACAATCTCAAAATTTGCTGACGATACAAAAATTGCAAATAGCGTACTCTCAAAAGAACAAGTTGACAATATGCAACAAAATCTAGATAAATTGTCATGTTGGGCCCAAATTTGGCAAATGAGTTTCAATGCGGATAAATGTAAAGTACTACATATCGGATACCTAAATGAGAAAGCAAACTATTCGATGAATGGCACTCAGCTTAAGAATGTAAACAGAGAAACCGATCTGGGAGTAACAATATCGAGTAACCTAAAACCGAGTCAACAATGTTCAGAAGTTGTTAAGAAGGCAAACAAAATAATTGGCTTTATAGGCAGGTCATTTGAGCATAAATCCAAAGAAGTTATCCTAACCCTTTACAATTCCTTAGTCCGCCCTCTTCTGGAATACTGCGTTCAATCCTGGTGCCCTTATTACCAAAAAGATATAAACAAGCTAGAACGAGTTCAACGTAGAGTTACCAAAATGATACCTAGCCTAAAGAACAAACCATACGAAGAGCGAAGAGCGTCTTAGAAAATTAAATCTATTTCCTTTAACCCAGCGCAGATTAAGAGGTGACTTAATTCAAGTGTTCAAAATCATCAAAGGCATCGACAATATGAACTGTAGTAAGTAATTCACTATCGACCAATCTAATTACACGCGGGGAAACGGTTGCAAAATTATTGGTAAATCTTTTAACTCACACGAATCTAAGAATTTCTTCTTCAATCGAGTTGTCCCCGAGACGTTATAGACTGTATCACCGTTGATTAATTTAAACTCCACCTAGACAAATATCTCTCATCAAACCCGCGACTGACTGCGTTTGTAAATGAATAACTATTTTATCCCCCCCTCAGTTACTAACCCATCTGTCCCCTACTAACTTCCTAATCCTGCCACGGACATTAGTTCCAGGGCAGAAATTCCCTTTCCAATGTTCCCTCACCCACTCTAAACCACTGTTTGGACACTTGATCCTCAGTGTTTTGGAGGAAAAGCAGCCTAGAAGGGTCACTAGATCTGTTGTTGCTTGATTTCCTTTGTACTCCTTTGTACACACACTAATTCACTCATAGGGTCAACATAGTGTTACAAACCATCTGTCATACATTGGCAATCATAGCAGCACATAATCTAAATTAATCCTCCACCACCAAATGTTTTTTTAATTTGGAGGGTTCCTTAAAGGTTGTCCCAAAAGTCCTTTAACACTTTAAAATAAATCTAGAAAATCAGCTAATCATAATTGAAAGTAGCGCCTGCTTTCTGGTAACAGTCAAGCCAACCCTTCACCACTGTTTTTCCAACACTTTCTAACAGCTCCTCTGAAACCGAGGTGCAGGCTTCTTCAATTATTCTTGCCTCCAACGTTGGAAGGTCCCGTGGCTAGCTGGAATATACCTTGGTCTTAATGTAACCACATAAAAAAAAAAAAAAAAAAAAAAAAAAAAAAACACACACACACACACACACACACACACCCACACCCACACCCCCACACCCACACTCACACCCACACACACACACACACAGATGGGTCAAATCCGGCGACCGAGGAACCCATTCGACAGGTTATAGTCGGCTGATCCAATGGTCCGGAAAGTTGGCGTTGAGGAAAACGCGAACATCCCGGGAGTAGTGTGAAGGAGCACCATCCTGCTGAAATAATGTATGAACCTTGTCGACGTTGGCCAGGGCTGAGAGGCGCGGGAGGAAGAAGGCCTGCAGCAGGACGTGATAATTTTATCTGTTGACATTCGTGATGTTTCCATCCTCCAAAATTGCTCCAGCAGTTCAAAGGAACTCGATGTTTCTTCTACACACTTACGAAAATGTGCGTGTGTTATCTTCATTGGTTATTTTATCTATCTATCTATCTATCTATATGCTCAGGCCCAATCCCCATTTTGGGGGTAGCCGACTCAAGACAGAGCAAGAACAGGAAAAACACAAAAACAACATAAAACAAAAAATAAACACAGATAAAAAACACAAACTCTCACACATCCAGGTCACCCAGGAGAAGACCCAGAGACCAGGGTTACCAAGGTCGCTCCAGCACTCCCCCGGCCCCTGACCACCCGGAGAGGTTCCGATCTCGGCAGGCAGACATGCAGCGGAGCCAAGACCACAAGCCCTCCCACCACACTTCCAGGCACACCCTTCATATTAATCGTCTCCACGGGCCAGGCGCCTGATGGACTATTATCTAGTCCAACTTGCGCCCAACCCCTTACTCCAAATGACCACGTGTTCACTCAACTATTCACAAGCATTCTCCATTCACTCCTGTCCACCACCACTTCCCCTGCCTGATCTATAGTCATTCCTCTATCATCCAAAGCCTTTCTTACACAGTCTCTCCATCTCAATGAGGGTCTTCCTGCCCTTCTATCTCCCCTTGTACCTCACTCACATATTCTCTTTGTAAGCCTTTCATCTCCCATTCGTTCAACATGACCATACCAGCTCAGCACCCTTCTGTCCACTCTGGCTGACAAATGTTCCTGCTGCCCCACTCTCCTATGTATCTCTTCATTCCTCAATCTGTCTCTACGAGTAACTCCACACATACTCCTCAAGCAGCTCATCTCCATCACATCCAGCCCTCTTTTCTCCTTTTTCTTCAGAGCCCATGTCTCAGCCCCATACATCACTGTTGGCACAACAATTCCTTGATACAGTGCACTTTTACTTTCACTCCGAGATTTCTCGTCTTCCACATACTTCCCATTGCTCCGAAAACCTTCCTTCCTTCACACAGTCTCTGTTTTACCTCCACTTACATACCTCCACTCCTGCTTATCGTTCCTCCTAGATATTTAAAACACTCTACTTGTTCCAATATTTCCCCATCCAGCCTCACATCTAGATTCACCCTATGCTCTCCCCTATTACACACCATTACTTTACTTTTATTGACGTTCACCTTCAGTTTCCTCCTTCCACAAACCACACCAAACTCTTTGACTACCCGCTGCAGTTTCTCATCAGAATCCGCCACCAATGCTGTGTCATCAGCGAACAGCAACTGATTCAACTCCCAATCTCTACCATTCTTTCCTACTAAACCCAGTTATTTTTTTATGCTTCTAGATGTGACATGCAGGTCAAACCATCTATTTTTGTTCACATGATTTTGATGGGTTTGTGGGCAAGTGAGTAATTTTAATGGGTTTGTGGGCAAGTGAGTAATTTAGTGCGTTGCAAATTGGCGAGCATACTGATCACCTTTGATTGTTCTGCTGTGGCCAAAGACGTTTTTTCAGTGATCATTTTCTAAACCTCTAAAAAGATAACAAATATAAGATGGTTTATGCACAGCTAACATTTGCAATGAATAGCTTCATTTATGGCTCACCCTGTTCATTAATGATGACGGATTATATCATGGTATTTTTCAGTTTGTTTTCTATGTGTATGAAGGACCCAAAATGCAGGTTGCCTATAACTAGTATCTCCTCTAGAGTCAAAAGAGTGACAGAGAGCCAAATTCAAGGGACGTTGGGGTAAAAATGCCTGGACACACGATCTAAGTTAGAGTGTATATACTCTGACTAAAACTATCAATACACGATGATACCTAATAATAAAATTAGATTTTTAGCGAAGGGGTTAATGAATTTCTTGCTAGACTATTATAGTGGCTTTATCAAGAACTATCGACAGAAGTTTACTTGAAGTGGATAATGTGCCTAGTATAAAGGTATAGTTGTGCTCGCCAGGGTGTGTGTATGTGGAGTTATTATTTATTTGCACAGTTTGTTGATGAAAACTAGATTAATTAGCATTTAACCCGTACAGCCCCAGCGACGCGCCTGACGCGTCGGCGATGTATGTAACGCTCAGCCCCAGAGACGCGCCTGGCGCGTCACCCTAATTGCGCCGACCGTAACCTCAGGTGTAGCCACTCAAGGGGGCTCAGATTTGTATGGGAACTGTGTACGTATCCCACGCAACCGTGCCGATGGTTGAAAACTCTCAAAGTCCACGTGCGTGCGCGCGAGCGCGCAATAACCTGTTTTTTTGGGATAATTGCCTTCAATTTTTTACTCTTGTAAAATCCGTTTTCGGGGGCTCTGTAGGACCATTTTTTAAGCTTTTTGAGCGGTTTTTCGTGGTTTTTCCTTCATTCCTAACCCATTCGCTATTGTTTCTGGAATAAAACCATTTTTTGAAAACCGGCCGGGTTCTGGTGCGCAAACATTACAAAACTAGCCGGGGCTCCACGGGTTAAATTGGCCGTGCGGGCTGCTCTGGGGTTTAATGCTCCAAAATCGCTTTAGTTTTATTCTCCTTTCCATCCTCAGTGTTTTATTCTACCTGCTATGCCACAATTGGGAATAGGGAAAAAATAATTGTGCTGCTCTTGTACCATATTATTTATTATTCAATTGGTATTGAGGGTTTAAGGGGACTACACACCCTCCGACACAATTTTTTTTATAAAAAAACAAATATTATATCTTTCATCTCGATACTTTTAGGGTATAATCAAATTATCAATGCCGACTTTGTGGGAGCATGAGAATGTGGTACGTCATGACATCATGACGTCATGATATCATGATGATGTCGCAACTTCCTGCGGTCTTATTATTTGTCCTAGAGACACCTGCTCTTACATGTAAATACTGGAATACCATACGAAGAGCATGTAATTTCGTTTTTCTTAACATTTCCAATACATCATGAGATATCGAGGTCATAAAATGTACGTCGTGCGCGACGTCGCGAAAATCGCGATTGTGTTTAATAAAACTCCCCCTGATACTCAAGTTTTTCACTTTATCGAGAAAAAAAAATCACACAATGAAGGCACAACCAATATTTGTTAACATGAGCGTTTACAAGCAGCTCCAATACAATACAATGGAGTCGTTACACTTGGAAGTTGCCAATATATGATTGTGGGAAATCGCAGACAAAAGTAAAATATATATAACATCTCAATTATTTGGTGGTGTGTCATGAAAAAATGGCTAAGTTACTCATGAAAACTAAGTTTTCTGATTTAGTTATAAGAAAAAAAACGTAAACTAGCCAGTAATTTAGGGTAAACTAGGATTTTTCTATATGTAACCTCCTCTTATACGTATCATTGATGTATGTCAGTATTTTTGGGGGGAAGGGGGGGGGGGGGGATTGATGTCATATAGGTGTTTATGCCCTCATATTTTTATTCTCCATTGTTGAAAGAAGCATTTTAGACGAACATTTTCCGGGGTATTGAGTTTTGTTTTACCGTATTATCTATTATGTGTAATATCTCTGTATGTGTCACATAACTACCAGTAATTGGGGTTCTTTGATCTTGCCAGTCTATAATAGAGCAATTCACTTTAAAATATATAGATAATTATGTTGGACAAATAAAGATGTAGGTTTATAGGATACGTGAACTTAGCTTAATTCTGAACATTATTATATATATATCAACTAGCAATTCATCACCAGGTAGCGCTAGTAAAATGGAGCATACATCAACATATTTGGTGTAACCCAAATATATTGGAAAATTGGAATAAATATTTGTGTTGGTCAAATATGTGCCTTGTGAGAATTACAACTGGGTTGTAGTTTAAGGAGGGGAAGGGGGGGGGGGGTTATAAGAGGGGACCTAGAACCTCGTATACATTGATTTTTGGGCTTCACCGCAGGCCTGGTATATATCTTAAGTTCTATAAATATAGTTGATCGCCTACTGTGATAAAATATGAATCATAAGTGTTTGTTAACAAAGAACTCCTAGCGTAAGGGAGAGTGGGCAGGTGAAGGTATTGAGGGATAAGCCTTTACAACAGCACTTCGTATCTACTTTCCGAGAGGAGTGTTGAGAGGGTAAAAGGGGTGTTTGGAGAGAGAGGAAGCTACTAGAGTGGCTTTGTTGTGCGTGTTATTACTCTGAAGTACTTGCCGATCCCTGGACATGGTAGGCATCGGGTTTACTAGAGGTCCGTTGCACAGCCAAAGTTTTGCGATAATAATTTCTGTATAATAACCTATGTTATGTTGTTTTTCCAGTACACTGAGTACGATCTGTGATGCACGTTAGTGGTGGCAATGCGGAACATTAGTCCTCAAACAAATACTGGCCTTTTTTTAAGAACATATTATCAACTGTAATAATATATGAATTAAATAATGTTCCCGTCACATCGCCTGTAAGATCAAACAGGATATAATATAATTTATTATTGCAAAGGTTATAACGTATGCCCCTTTTAGTACCTGATCATCAAGAACAACAACAGTAATACTAATAATAATACAAACTGGATGCAGTTAACTCTTCTATATTCAGGATTCCTATATATCCTAAGTATCTCTTTATTCAAGGTTAACAATTATTTTAATTTCATATTTACGAAACGTAATGTGTATAAATCTCTGCATCTCAAGAAACCCATTTCGCAGTCCACTAATCTAATAATATTGTAGTTAATATTGTTCCTCATGATACACAGGATTTTCTTTGATTAAAAAAACAAGTTTATACTACAAGTGTAAGCGTACACTATAAATACGTTATGAATAGCAGAGATGTATTACAAACAAAAATACATTTGTTGTCATACAATTGTAAACACTTTGCTCTCATGGATTCGTGAAATTTACCAATTATTTAGTATTTGTGTAGTGTTGGTAATTTGAGCAATATAAAATACCGTCCTCTTCTTTTACCGAGTGCACTTTTCTAAGCTTCATCTTTTGCCGAACCTTTCATTTTAAGGGGAGACTGGCCGTTTGTTTGGTCTATTAATTCATTAATTTTATTCATATATTTTTTTTAGTTTCCTCCCTAGACCTCCATCAAGCTTAGAAAAACACCCCCTAGACCCCCCTTCAAGATAAATTTGTAAATTTTTCAGTAGAAAAATGTCCCGGCCAAAGGCTGGTTCCTCTTAAAATTGCAGGCTCGCTATCGCTCGCCAGGAAATAATCTACACCTAAATCGCACGAAAGATCTTAAAATTCACAACGAAATGGGGCGAAACGTGTTAAAATCGCCAAACTAATGGGCCGAACGTCTTATAATTTCAAAACTAGTGGGGCTAAACATTAGGGAAAAGGGGGTCCAGAAAAACTGTCTGCCTCCCCTTAATGCACCAGTTCATGTCGTTGGTTATAATAATGTGGGTAATTAGGGTAAATGGTTGACCTAATATTAATTTTCACTTTTGAACATTATGGATGATTTTCGTATCACGATTTTTTCACATTCAATAATATGGAGATATTTAGTTGGGTATTTAGGTATATAAGATTACGTGTTGTTGTCATTTGTTGTTGAGTGTTACTTTGCCGAGTATCCTAGTAATATCCTGTGTATAACCCTTTCTGTACCAGCGACGTTTGTTATATTTTAGTCTTGCTATATGTAGACGATTTTATGAAACTTAGGAACGATCGGTGGTAGTTTAAAGGGTTCACTGAGAGAGTTCGAAGCATTTTAATTTCTAGGGTGTCTTCCTAAACTGAATAAAGTCGATTATTAGTAGCCAGAATAAGATTAAAAAGGATGTCAACTGTACAGAAGGAGTTAAGGGGAGAATTCCACTTGAGGAATTTTTTTCTTGACCCCTTTCTCCCTTATGGTTAGCCCCATTGCTTTTGATATTATAAGACGTTCGCCCCATTAGTTTGTCGATTTTAAGAACTTTCGCCCCATTTCTGTCAATTTTAAGACTTTGTGCCATTTAGGTGTCGATTTTTCCTGGCGAACGATAGCGAGCCTGTAATTTAAGAGGAACCGGCCTTCGGCCGGGACATTTTTCTACCGAAAAATTTACAAATTTATCTTGAAAGGGGGTTTAGGGGCTGTAATGTTAAGCTTGATGGAAGTCTAGTGAACTAACTAAAAACCTCCCCTCAAATGGATATCTATAAAATATTCGTGAACGAAGCTGAACACAGGTAGGTTACATACAATACAGGCAATTAAATGGTAACACATTCAGCAACGGTAACATTATTGCCATTATATTCTGGCAACTACTAGACCATTTTATACAGCTAAGGAAAGACGTCTACCTATTAAACAGCTACAGACTATCTCATATAATCCTCTTAGCTACCGTATAGCCTTCCTAAGCCTAAAACAATCGTCTTAATGCAGCTGATATTATATAAGGTAGGCTATACGTAGCTGGTACTGAAATGCTAAATTGTGCACAGCCTTTCAGTATTTTAGGAACTCTTGCATTTTCTTCATCTTGATATAATGAGATAATTTTACTTAAGGGTGGATGGTTGCTTTTTATGGGACTCCTTTCTCCCTCATGTTTACCCCCTTAGTTTTGAGATTTTAAGACGTTCTCTCCATTAGTTTGGCGATTTTAAGTCCTTTCACCTATTTTTTTTGTTTACAATATTAGGACCTTTTGTGCCATTTAGGTGTTGATATTTTCCTGGCGAGCGATAGCGTGCCTGTAATTTTAGGAGGAACCAGCGAAGGCCAGGACCCAGATTCACTAACGGTCGTAGCGTGCGATGTCGTACAGCGACCTACGATCGTTCCTAAGGGAGTGCGGAAGGTGTATTCACGAACGCATCGTTGAGCTCCCTTACGGCTCCCTTTCGGTTATTTTCACCGAGGCTTCTCTTGACCAATCAGGCGCTTGGCCTTTGTAAATAAACAATATGTCACCCACACCGAAGCGCCAAGAAGAACCTAATATACTTTAATTTATGAGCTTGTCATTGTTTAGCATGGCTAATTCGATCCACCACAGCCAGCAGGAAGAAGAATAGAGTATCTTGTGAATTGATGATAAGAAATTAGCCTAGCTAGGCTACAGAGAAGCCTGTTAGTGGCCCAAGTTAAAGGATTTTCGACGGATTGATCATTGATAATCATATGTTAGGCTAGTTGGGAGTGTATTATTTATACCTTAACCACAGTATATTGTTCTACTTTACCATGTCTACACCTAGACAGGGCGAGCCAAACCAAAATGCCAGACTTTACTATGTCTATGCCTACACAGGCAGTTCTAGCCAAGCCAAAATGCCAGACTTAGCCTAGGCCTAATTTTTCAAAATAGGCCTAGGGTAATATTTTTGTATTCACAACACCTCAAGGCCTATCTACCTTTTCAAAATAGGCCTAGCATAGGCCTCCTCAATCTATTATCCAACAGTTGGCCATGGGAAATAATGATAGGTTGAGGGGGGCTTTGTCCCCCTCACCTCCCATGACTTATTGCCATCATCAAATATATTACCAGCATGGGACTAATAACAGCTAGTTAACCTCTGAAGTGCGCATGGGGGTAATTAGACACCTCTCCCTGTGCGCATGTATTTGAGGTGTTTCCGTCACTAAAATATTCATTGTACCATTAATAGCAATAATACTTATCCATATGCGCCTATTATGGGTTGATTATAAAGGTATTAACCTGAAACAACAATAAAACGAGTGAAAACAGCGTTTGGATGGTCAAAATCGAAGATATAGCCCGCGAGTTGTATAATGTATGGGTGAGGCAAGCTGCTTTCCCGCCAATTTCCCCCAAGGCCACTGAGACACAGTCGATCGATACTCTCTCTCTCTCTCTTGCACTCGCTTGCCATCAGTGATGACAACACCCTGCTTGCAACTCGCTAATGTTAGCACGAAAATATACCTCAGAATAAGGAAATAACAGGGAAAATAGGTGATAACTGAAGGAGAGGAGGAAAGTGGGGGAGGTAGAGGACTGAGATTTTGCATGGCCCAGGGGCCAAAAATAAAAAAAAAATAAAAAAAATAAAAATAACAAAAAATAACAAAATTCGATGTCAAAAGTTGATTTTTTTTTTCACTCACTATTAAGAGTCTTCCCGCAGTCCGCCGGGGGAACTCTTAAGAGTCTCCCCGCAGTTCCCGGGTTAACAATGAGGACGGTATGCCTGCAAACACCATCTTAACCTGCTAGGCTTCTACTTTACCATGCTTTGGAAGGACCATATTACCAGTCTTGCTAAGGCAGCCTCCCAGAAGCTGGGTGTGCTCAACTGCCTTAGGGGGTTCTTTTCCCCTGCACAGCTTCTTGCTCTGTACAGGGGCATAGTGCGCCCTTGTATTGAGTATTGTTCACATGTGTGGGGAGGTTCCTCTCACACCGCTCTCCTAGACAAAGTTGAAAGGAAGGCCTTTCGTATCATTAACTCCCGTCCACTCACCAACTCTCTGCAATCTCTCTCTCTCCGCCGCAATGTTGCATCTCTCTCGCTATTCTATCGCTACTATAATAATCAGTGTTCCTCAGAGCTATCCCAGTGCATACCACCTCCTTTACGTAGGGCACGTGGTACCCGTCTTGCAACTCAATCCCACCCCTACTCTGTGCAACTCTCCAACCCAAGAGTGAAACGTTACTCTCAAACTTTCTTCTACTCAACATCTGAGCTCTGGAACTCTCTCCCAGAATCAGTCTTTCCCTCTTCCTATGACTTAAATTGCTTCAAACTCCGTGTGTCCAGGCATTTTGGCTCGAACGTCCCTTGATTTTGGCCCTGTCACTCTTTCAACTATGGGGGAAGGGCACTCGCTATAGGCAGTTATGCCTTTTGCCTCCCTCAATCACATAGAACAAAAAAAAAAAAAAAAAAAAAGGCTACACCAAGCTAGGCATTGCTAGCCTAACCAAAATACCATACGTAGGCCTAACTTTTCTAGCCTAAATAGCCCTAACTTTTTCAAAATAAACCTAGGTTATATCCTAGGCTAGGCTAAACAAAAATATTCACAACACCATAGGCTAGCCTATTATTTTTTGTTTAGGCTATGCCTAGGGTAATTCTTTTCATAATTTTTTTCCTGTGATACTTTCAAAGTTGTTGAGGAAATAGGCTACCCTAATCTAACCCAGCTAGGCATTGCTAGCCTAACCAAAATACCATACATAGGCCTAACTTGTCTAGCCTAAATAGCCCTAACTTTTTCAAAATAAACCTAGGTTAGGCTAAACAAAATTATTCACACATCGTTTATTATTTATTCATTTTTTAGGCTAGGCCTAGGGTAATTTTTTTCATAATTTTGTTCCTGTGATACTTTCAAATTTGTTGAGGAATAGGCTACCCTAATCTAACTCAGAGGTGGTGGGGAGTTGGAATAAAAAAAATCCGCAATAAATGAGGGTTAAAATCTACTAATGGTAGGCTACGTGTTGTCGCAGCACATGAATTTGTGCATCAATTAACCTTGACTAGGTCTAGGCTGGCATATGTAGGCTATTCATAGCTTAATTCGGCCTGTCATAAGACATTAAGGATACAAATATATTCATACTTTGTATTAAATGCCTTAATGGTGTTGTAAACACAAGTTAACATTCATATTGCGCTATTATTGCCTCAATAATGACTTAGTGTGTCATAAAGAGCTATGCTGCAGACGAATTTGTTATGGTCGCGGGTTGTGTTATCGATATTTGTGTACCTATATCCGGGTCAAATTCATGTAAGGGTGGTCTGGACCACCCTTTGCGAAAGGGGATTTTAGGGGCTTCCTACGATCAAAGATGGCCGCTACGACGCTTCGTGAATACCAGCGTTGAGACGTAAGGGAACGGTAAGGGAGTTTTCGGATCGTACGACCGTTAGTGCATCCACCTCCAGGACTATTTTGCTCCCAAAATTGTAAAATGTTATCTCGAAGAGGGTCTAAGAGGTGTATATTTATTTATTTATTTTTTGTAAGCTTGATGGAGATCTAGCGAGGAATTAACACATAGAATAGTAAATAAATATATACTGTATACCAACACACTAAACTCCCCTCTTCAAGGAAATAACCTGTGGGCTTCAGAGGGTTAATTTCGATAGTTGATTCCCAGAGTTCCTTCCTTACCAGCATGAAATCCTCTTGTAAATTGAAAGCAAAAAATACGTAATTTTAAACAAAAACATTATGTATTTATATGAGTTGCCTAGTTAACCCCTTCTGTATTCAGCTTAGGAAGGACGTCTGCCAATACAAAGGTGCAAACTATTCTCAATTCATCCCTTTAGCTACCTTATATCCTTCCTAAGCTTCACAAAGTCGTCTAAATGTAGCCGAAATCAAATACCAAAGACGTCACCGGTACGGAAAGGGTTAATAAGAACAGGCTATATTGGGGGAAAACTCCTTGTAATGTTGTAATTCCCTGCCTGTGTGTTTCAAAGGACTATAGGGAGTATACTTAAGGGGGGTGACCTGCTTTTATGTATCCTTTTCTCTCTTTTTCTAGCTTGTATCCATTTGGCCCCATTCAGCCTACTGTTTTAAGAAGTTTATCCCCATCCAGGTGTCCATTTTTTACTGGTGAGCGGTAGCGAGCTAGCGTATTTTTAAATGTTTTGACAGCAGGCTAAATTTGTACATTTTTCGACAGAACAATTTCTCCGGCGAAGCCGGATTTCTTCATATAATGGTGGCTCGCTATCGCTCGCCAGGAAGAAATGGACACCTAGATGGGGATAAATAGTTGGCTGAATGTGGCAGAATGGATACAAGCCAGAGAACGAGAGAACAGGAGAGAAATAAAAGAAAAACAGGTCAATCCCCTTAATTGATCAATAATATTGGTTTTGTCTGTCATCATCAATAGTCTAAAGGGAAGATATAATTCATTCACCAAGGTGCACGTTGAAGGAGAGAACTACACTCCAGCTTAGTTTTGTTTATTTAACCCTTTCACTACCGGTGCCGTCCTTTAAACTTTATTCTGGCTACTTTTAGACGATTTTATTAAGTTTAAATAGGGCCTCCAGTAATCAACAGGTCAAGAACTATCTCACTTGACCCCCAAAACTACCTCATATCCTGAATAAACTGCACACAATCGTCTAAATATAGCAAGCATATAATTAAAACAAACTTTGCCGGTACAGAAGGGGTTAAAGGAGATCATTCATATATTCATTCAGCTCACCCATATGTACACTAAAAGTTGCTCAGGGGTGGGTCCTTCCTTCCCCTACTCCACCCTGGGCAGGTGGAAGGGGGGAGTCGGGTCCAAGTCTACCCCAACCTTCCACCCCCAAACTATCCCTAACTCCCCCATCTTCCTTCTCTAGCTGGCAGTTAGTGATTAGCGACGATTGTTCTCATGTAATGCAAATTATTGTTTAACCATCATTGCACATGCTTAAAATGGCCAAAATGTAAAATATACTAGGACTGTATTTATTCAATATACTGCATAGTTGCATCCTCAAATTGAGTTCCTATACACAACGTGGGTTACACGAATCATGGCTGTAGTGGTCTTGCGCCTCTCTCTCTCTCTCTGCGTGTATTTGTCTCTCTCTCATTGCACGACTTTCTACGATCACGACTTAATGTCATTTGAATATAATAATACCGTAATTAAATCCAATCTCATACAGTATTCAGGATACTATGTTCACCATTATTGCAATGCACATCAACGTGCCCTGTATGATCTACTCCTAGGTTCTCAAATTACTTACATAGTCGGGCTTTTATATCATAAAAGGAAAAGACTAAAGGCAAAACATTGACTGGAATAGTGTTGCGACTGTTATTGATCGTTTCATTTATCATTTCAATCGTTACTCCCATTTATTCAATACCATACACACTATAAACGGTCTGTATTTAATTATATGTGGCCTATACACTTTTGTGTGTGCAATCAACTAAATGTAGAACTCGATACAACTTACGATCAAAGTAAGTGTTAACTTTGAGTAAGGTTTGAGTATCGACCCTTGAGTAGCAGGGCTCGCCTTCTCACTTCCCCTTTCTTTTTTGTGATCCCAGCCTATTACCTCTACAAACCCCATCAACTCTCCTCTAAGTGTATATAATGCAGGCAACATTCATCACACACACTAATAAGGGGAAATATAACCCATTCAGACCCGTTATATATTGGTTGTAGAAAATTTGTGCTATGAGAGAGTTACAAGGAGTAACAAGGAATTACCAGTATCTCGAAGACCTTGCAGTCCATTTAGGGGAAATATTCGAAGTGGAAGGAGAGATATTGTTCAGTGAACTACACTCATTACAGGGTGTGCAAAATACTATCTACTGACTACTGTCTTCTTGAACTGCTCAACTGAGGAAATGTTACAACTTCTGAGGAAAGATTGTTCCAGATAGAACAGATCTTAAATGGGAAACAGTTTCCACAAATACTAGTGCTGAACCTTTTCAATTCTAATTGCCAGCCATGGTTGTGTATTGTATTTATACTGAGGCTAAACATTTTGCTATGATCCACATTGTCAAACCCATTACATATTTTTAAAAACTTAAATGAACTGACCTCGTAGTCTGCGTGAGAGAGAGAGAGAGAGAGAGAGAGAGAGAGAGAGAGAGAGAGAGAGAGAGAGAGAAGCAGAAGCAGAAGATCACTACAGCCGAGATTTTTGTAACCCACGTTGTGTATGGAGACTCATTTTGAGAATACAATTATACATTAATACATTCTTAATAACATATATAGTATATGTTGGCCATTGTAAGCATGTGCAATGATGGTTTAACAATAATTTGCAATGCATGAGAACAATCGTCGCTAATCACTAACTGCCAGGTAGAGAAGGAAGGTGGGGGAGTTGGGGATAGTTTGAGGGTGGAAGGTGGGGTAAAGTTGGATCCGACTCCCCCCCTTCCACCTGCCCAGGGTGGAGTAGGGGAAGGAACTTTTAGTACGCGTGCGTGTACTGTACGTCTCTCTCTCTCTCTCTCTCTCTCTCTCTCTCATTTTTTACAAACAAATGCTTAGCAACCAATTCCTTATTTCATCAACAAGCACGTTCACAGTAGCCGAATGTCCGATTTATATTTATGTATATATTTGTCATTTCCATTTAGTTTGTATTGTTTTAATTCGTTTGATTGATTGCTAGATATGGGCCCCCTAGAACAATCTAAAACTCTTGCCAGAACTTATCAATGTGACGTTAATTCTCTACCGTTTCTGCCGGTTGATCTTGGATGCCGTCCGTGAGCAAATTTACATTGGTGAATAAGGTTAACAATCAGCTGTGGCACATTTCAAGCCACTTCATATTACTCGACCACCATGTCTCATTTGTGAAGGCGCCTATTAGGATACGGTGTGTTTCAGGATCGAATGCTATCTGTTCATGTTTTGACGTTGTACTTCTATTATGTATGTCATTCTTAACCCCAAGGGACTGGAGTTCTCGCAGAGAGGCTCCAGTCTTCACGTGATTCTTGACTTTCAGTGTGCTGGCTTAATAATCCAATAGGGTTGATAGCCTCTGAAGTCCTATTTTAACTAACTAACTTAACCCCTTTCGTACCGGTGACGTCGTTATTTTGTTAACTGCATTTAGACGATTTTATGAAGCTTGAGATTGATTATATGGTAGCTAAAGGATTGATTGCAATAGTCTAATGGCATTTTTCATTGACAGACGCCCTATAGGGGGTAGTGGTTATATGTTAACTTGTTTATATATTTATTTATATATTTTATAGTAATCTCGCTAGACCCCCACCAAGCTTAAAAAAACACCCTCTAGACCCCCCTTCAAGATACATTTATACATTATTCGGTATGAATATGTCTCGGCCGAAGGGCGGTTCCTCGTAGAATAATAGGCTCACTATCGCTTGCTAGGAAACATTTGACACCTAAATGGCACGAAAAGTATTTATATTGACAAAGACATGGGGCGAAAGGTCTTAAAATCACTATATATATATATACATACAGACAACCCTCTTTCACTGGCTTCACCATGAACTTCGACTCATTTATACCAATTCAGCATAACTTGTAATAGAAAAACCTAGTGTCAGCTCTGTTAATTCGCGCATATAGAATGTGTTCCAGCTACACTAATGTGCATTAAAAACTAGAATACATCAAGAACACTTTACATTTGTACGGTTTCCTCATTAGTTAGTTAGTTTAAATAGGACTTCAGAGTCTATCAACCCTCCTGGATTATTAACACATTCTGTAACGGGGACGTCCTCTTCATCATATTCTGGCAACTATTATATGATTATAAACAGAGAAAACCTTGTTACCTTTAATGCTTCCAAAACCTAATTTCTCCATCTATCTACCCGTAAGGAACTCCCAGCGGACTATCCCTTATTCTTCAATAATACAAAACTCAATCATTCATCTTCTCTCAATATTCTTGGTGTCTTTTTCTTCTGCTCTCAGTTGGAAGGACCATATTACCAGTCTTGCTAAGGCAGCCTCCCAGAAGCTGGGTGTGCTCAACCGCCTTAGGGGGTTCTTTTCCCCTGCACAGCTTCTTGCTCTGTACAGGGGCATAGTGCGTCCTTGTATTGAGTATTGTTCACATGTGTGGGGAGGTTCCTCTCACACCACTCTCCTAGACAAAGTTGAAAGGAAGGCCTTTTGTATCATTAACTCCCGTCCACTCACCAACTCTCTGCAATCTCTCTCTCTCTGCCGCAATGTTGCATCTCTCGCTATTCTATTGCTACTATAATAATCAGTGTTCCTCAGAGCTATCCCAGTGCATACCACCTCCTTTACGTAGGGCACGTGGTACCCGTCTTGCAACTCAATCCCACCCCTACTCTGTGCAACCCGAGAGTGAAACGTTACTCTCAGTCTTTCTTCTACTCAACAGCTGAGCTCTGGAACTCTCTCCCAGAATCAGTCTTTCCCT
The DNA here is from genome assembly GCA_032716605.1 of Paralithodes platypus. NCBI lineage: Eukaryota > Metazoa > Arthropoda > Malacostraca > Decapoda > Lithodidae > Paralithodes > Paralithodes platypus. Next base: position 24,411,287 of record CM064523.1, on the reverse strand, counting down.
CTTCCTACGACTTAAATTGCTTCAAACTCCGTGTGTCCAGGCATTTTGGCTCGAACGTCCCTTGATTTTGGCCCTGTCACTCTTTCAACTATGGGGGAGGCACTCGCTATAGGCATTTCTGCCTTTTGCCTCCCTCAATCACATAGAAAAAAAAACATCCGGTGTACAATGACATAGGCTATATAGAGTACATTGATAATAATTAAATTGTTTGTTTATTATGTATATACTGTAAGTCGATGGATAAGAAAGAAATTGGCATGGCAGCATGAAATGCAAACAGGTGTCCAGTGTCAATTATTTATTTTTGGATTATAACCAATACACAATACAACACTACTATACACAATATATTTTCATGTGAAAATATAATCACTCCCTTAGCAGCTGATTGTTCCATACTTATCGTCTTTTGGGAAGAAATGGAATAGTAGGTCACGGCCAGTTCGTTTATTTTTCCCGCATTCTACACATCGGTGGCCAACGTTGGGGGCCATGTTTGTTTATTCTGCCACACCCACTCTCATCGTTCCTGTAATTTGCTGTAAACAGACAGACGACACGCCGGCGATCACAGCGCCAAGACTACACATTGACCAAGCTATGTCATTAACTTGGTTTCATAATTCAGAATCCCCCATAAGACTTGACACTCCGTATATTTAGTCCTCTGTGATAACCATTGTCAACAAAGCTTTAGTAAGAAAAACCTCTTCCAATTTATGGTAACCGAAGCTTCATGAAGCTCTGAAACAAAATATAATATCTAGTACAAAGTTTCTCTACTTAAGTCTCACTAATAATTGTGCTCAAGGTTGACTTCACAGTATCTCACATGTTTTGTTATAAAGACCGAGTCCCTGATGTGTTGCAGTCCTCTAGTGTATACCAGTATCATAGACTACATAATACCAAGAGACGAGAGCGTGACGTCACACGGTTAGTTTGCCGCGCGTCCTAGGGAGTTGGTGGCAGCACTTTTGTACTGTACAACAACCAAAGCACCTCAGTGGCTTGTCCTTATTATAGATAGTCTGTGCGCCACGCGCGCCTGCCAGCTAGCTTGCTGCAATGTTTCCAAAGTTAAGGGAATATCCGCAAACCGAGGGAGCAATAGATTAACGAGGGAACGTATTTAACAAGAGTTAATTAATGTTGGTAAAAACACTTGTAAATTATTTAGTATAAATTTGATATATATATAACCAAGATAAAAACATTAAGTATACATATACACTATAAAACATAGGCTACTCATATATGATGCAAGCTGTATACCTTCAAGCAACACAACAAGAATTAAATTGTAATTTTGAATATATATTAGTATGTTACATGTTATGTAGATGTTAATTTGTCAAGTAGCACTAAAACTGGACATTTATACTTATGACATCTAGGGATATTTTGTCCCACCATTGACGTTGGCAACTCCCGAATCTCACATCAACAATGGCGGGTGTTGGAGGAGTTTTGCTTGTGTACCTCCTCATAATGACGACAATTACACGATGACTGGCCTTTACAGTAGCCTCTACTTATGTCTATTTAACTATGTCATGTCTGCAGAGTCTCTGGATAATGTTCAATTGATTATTAATAGCGTTATTAGTACAAGGTAGGGATTTTTACGAATTAATGAGGACCAAGGACAAGGATAGTCAATATAATGTCTTTGTGGGGACCCTTCCCTCCCATTGTCCTTTGCGATCGTGCTGCCATCTCTCGAACGCGCGGATCCCTATTTACAGATTTGTGGCATCTTCTTTTGTATCTTGGTCATATGTATTCTATGACCTGTATAAGTGTAATAGCGTAATGCTTCATATGTGGCCAATCGAAGCGGCAATTACAAACAATGATTTTCGAACACAGGTCATACCGTACAATAAAACCTCCAACCAAACCGGCATATTCTGCGCTTAGAGATCACAGTGAAGCCTCGGACCACATCATAAAAGCTGATAATTTTTCAGTATTGTTCACAAGGAACTTCTCGAAAAGAGCGTCGGGTCTTGACTTTCTTCTTGACTGATGCAGGCTTCATAATCTTCAAGGTTTGGTAGCCTGTGAAGTCCTATTAAATAATAAATATTGATCAGTAGCCCTAACACTAAGACGAGAATGATAGCAGAATCCCTCCTCACCCGCCATCTTCGACGACACGAGTACTTAACACCACTACTATGTTGTTAGCTGTGTTTAAGGTATTTAGTTTCTTACATTGTGTATGCATAGCATTTTTTTCAGGTACACTATTGTAATTCTCATAACTCATTACTCTACCTTTTATCATAACCATGGTACTTAGCTATTTTCGACAGCCAATTTTGTTTACTAAAGGATTAGGTTAGGCTAGGTTAGGTTCTAACCTAACCTAATCCTTTAGTAAAACAAAATGGCTGTCGATAACAGGAAAGTACCGCCTTAATTGTCAATGCTAACATTAAGTATTTTCTTATATTTGTTCATAGCAATATTTCTCGTAGTAATGTAAATTTAAAGCTAAGTTTAAGACAATTTATATCTTGCATATGTCTGATAATGGTCCAAGTTTAGGATTGAAACGTCAAAATATAGAAAACGTACTTCCTGGCATCGATTTTCCTCTTTATGGTCCACCCTCAGAGGAGAGTCAGTGGCTTCAGTTGTATAAATATATATATATATATAGTGCTCTCATCTTTTGTATCTCTAAATTTTTGAAACTTCTACATCCAAATTTCTTAAGCATTTCTCTTCTCATAATCTACTCTCAGATCGCCTGTATGGCTTCCTTAACGGTCGACCTACTGGTGATCTTCTTTCATATCTTACTAACTCTTGGTCATCCTCCTTTCGGGACTTCGGTGAGACCTTTTTTATTGCACTAGACATATCCAAGGCCTTCGATAGAGTCTGGCACAAATCTTTAATTTCTAAACTACCCTCCTTCGGTTTCTATCCCTCCATCTGTGCCTTTGTCTCTAATTTCCTTAACAGCCGTTCCATAGCTGCGATTGTGGACGGTCATCGCTCACTTCCTCATCCTATCAACTCTGGTGTTCCTCAGGGCTCTGTCCTATCTCCCATTCTTTTTCTAATTTTCATATATGATCTTCTCAACTGTACTTCCAGTTCCTGAACGCCCCAGCCAGCAATCCCTCAAAGACAAATGTAATGAAGCCATGCTACACTTATCTTCTGATCTAACTACTATTTCCACTTGGGGCAGAGAAAACTTTGTTACCTTTAATGCTTCCAAAACCCGATTTCTTCATCTTACTACCCGTTAGGAACTTCCAGAGAGCTATCCATTATACTTCAACAATACAAAAATCAATCCTTCATCTTCTCTCCATATTCTTAGTGTCTCCTTTTCTTCTGCTCTCACATGGAAGGACCATATTACTAGTCTTGCTAAGGCAGCCTCCCATAAGCTGGGTGTGTTCAACCGCCTCAAGGGGTTCTTTACCCTTGCACAGCTTCTGGCTCTGTACAGGGGCACAGTGCGTCCTTGTAATGAGTATTATTCGCATTTGTGGATAGGTTCCTCTCACACTGCACTCCTACACAAAGTTGAAAGGAAAGCCTTTCGTATCATTAACTCCCGTCCTCTCACCAATTCTCTGCAATCTCTCTCTCTTCGCCGCAATGTTGCATCTCTCTCGCTATTCTATCGCTACTACAATAATCAGTGTTCCTCAGAGCTTTCCCAGTGTATACCACCTCCTCTACGTAGTGTACATAGTACCCGTCTTGCAACACAATCCTATCCCTACTCTGTGCAACTCTCCAACCCAAGAGTGAAATGTTATTCTCAGTCTTTTTTATATAAATAATAAATATATAAATAATAAATAATAAATAATATAATTCAACTGCTGAGCTGTGGAATTCTCTCCCAGAATCAGTCTTTCCCTCTTCCTATGACTTATATTGCTTCAAACTCCGTGTGTCCAGGCATTTTGGCTCGAACGTCCCTTGATTTTGGCCCGGTCACTCTTTCAACTCTGGGGGAGGCACTTGCTACAGGCAGTTCTGCCTTTTGTCTCCCTCACTCACATAAAAAAAAAATAATAATAATAATATATAGTAAAACTAGCGTAGGAAGGAATGTAGAGAAACTCTTTGTGACAACTTTTCTATAAATCTATTCTCATTTTCAAGCCTACAAACAAAGAGGAAAACAAATATTTTAGACTAATATAATCATATCATGCAAAAAAAGTAAAATATTTTAATCGATAGGTTATATTACTAAATTTATTAAAGCTAAACAAAAAGTTGTTTAGGAAAAACAAAGTAACACACGTGGAGTGCATGATGTCGATAGATAATACATAGATGAGAGAGACGATATTAAATGGAAAATATATTGGAGAAAGAATATAATTCCGAAAATGTAAAATTCTTACACGAATTGAGTTGAGTATGTTTTTCTAGGTGAGAAAATATATATAATAACAAACTAACATAATATATTCTGTATATATATATATATATATATATATATATATATACAGTATATGTATATATGCTACAGGTGGGCAATGCCTAGTGAGTTAAATGCTCAATAGGTGGCGTTCTGAGAGTGAGAGTCCGAGTTGAGAAGGTGAGACAGTGAAGCATAAAGGTGAAGCAGCCTCAGAATTGGGACTGCTTCGAGCCAGAGTGGGCAACCAAGAGTCGCGCGTCTGCGATGGGAGGTTAGCGAGGGCTGGTTGTAGCTCGTGCTTCACTTGTCTCACTTCCTAGGCTGAAACAAGACATCACGGGTTTCACCGTGTTGAGCCGTGAATGTGCAGGTTCTCAGCCTATGCCCGAGAGGGAGTAGTTGGAACATAGAAAACAAAATATATATATATATATATATAAAACCTAGCATAATGTAAATTTGAATAAGGAGGGCAAAGCAAATCATAAGGGGGAAACAATTTGAAATATGAAGATTTTTTCAAGACTTTCAGTGTACAGAAAGCCTACTTATTATGGATTGACTACTGACTTTTCGACTGCTATCCCTATTCAATTCAAAAGTAAATTGATATCTACCCTTGTAACACAAGCTTATCATATACTTTTTTCTTCAAATTATATCACTCTACACCTGGAATTATAATAAATTAAGAATACCCTTTCGTTAAATGAATTCTCTACAACATTTATCGACACGTATATTGGTCAGGAACTGAAGACATTTGTTAATCCTTCACACTAAATAACCACTGTAAAAAAAGTCGACATTCATCATCCCATTCTCTTTCTTATGAAATAAATGCTTCAACATCTGAAACCAACTATCCCGACTCATGAAAGAATCTACCCTCAAATTTCAACTATGATCGTTTTTGTGTTTATTTAATTAATAATGATATATAGAAGAACATTTTTGTGTTCAAAGGTAAGATTCCACAAAGTTTTCAGTCGTCAGTTGTGTACCAATTATACGTGTAAAAGATGCAAGTCTTGGTAAGTCGGCAAAACAATTCGCAACCGGGTTCGTATCAGTGAACAGCCAAATGCTTCAAATTTCACCATTTTAGGCCATTAGAGATCACTCAAATGTCACGAACCCCCGATGAGTGATACCGTATTCAAAATTCTCGCTAGTTACCCTACAGACATGGAGTTGTGTATACCGGAAGCTCTCCATATTAAAGTTGTGCAACCCTCTATAGGTACCCAAGAATCTGCATGCGATCTACCATATTTCTAAACTGGTGAGTGTTCCCCCTAGGGTTTACAGTATATTTTATTATGTTCCCCTCCCCCTCCCCCCCTAAGATTTGCTTTGCTCTCCATTTTACATTTACATTATGCTGGATTTTTTTATAGTATGTTAGATTTTATTCCTATATTTATTTTCTCACCATCAAACCGCAAAGATGCCGAACAACAACAGCAACCCAAGGACCCAGATTCTAGTATATTAATTCAATGCATCTACAATCGATATAACAACATTTATGCAAATGGTTCAACCTGGAATTAAACTAGTCTATGCAGCCATGAAAGAAAGAGTATTGGAGCTCCGTGCTCAAAATTTGAGTTTAACTTTACTTTTATACCACAAATGTTGTTGATATATTTGATGACTTATATGGAATCTATATGCTCTAAATATCATATGAAAATTAGTTTTAACCCTCGGTAAAACCTAATAAAACATATTGGCACTGAAATTTCTTTTTGGTAACATGGTTGTCAATACTCTCCTATAGACGTCACCGATTTGTATATTCGCCACAAGGAACACTTACTACCTGGTAGGTAAGGGCTAGTATTGTATCCCACTTACTGGGTACTATGAACACATACTAGGTGTTAGGTGAGGGTTAGTCTTGTATCCCACGTACTGGGTATTATGAACACATATTGAGTGTTAAGTGAGGGTTAGTCTTGTATCCCATGTACTAGGTTAGGTTAGGTTAATGACAAGGGATCGGGTGGTAGGTATGGAATAAACTAGGTATTAGGAACATTTACTAGGTGGTAGGTAAGGGTTGGTATAAGTTTGCCAAAACTTGGCTCGGGTTTTCCAAATTTCGGGTTTTATGGGTTTCATAATAATGAAAACTCGAGCCAGACTTCACGTCAATACCTTATTATCGACTTGTTAGGCCTTTTACCCCGCAATTTAATTGATCTTCATAGCCTTCCTCACTATCGGGGTGGTGTCTTAACATTGATCGAAAATGGGGAAAATAGGTTTTCCCGAGATTTCTAATTAATTACAAACACTATACTGTATATTGATGCAAAAGAACAAAATAAAAATTAAACAACACTGGGAAAAATCGTGGGTTCAATGTTATTTTAATACCACGAATTTTGTTGATATATTTGAAGCTAAATATTGAATCTATATGCTCTAAAGATCATAAGAAAACTTGTTTTAACCCTCGGCAAAACTTAATAAAAAAGTATGGTACTAAAATGTCTTTTTCGTAACAAGGTTGTCAATACGGTACTTTCAGTCATCGATAGCTCTAAAGATCATATGAAATTAAAATGTGTTAAACCCTCGGAAAAACCTAATATAAAAGTATGGTACTAAAATTTAATTTTCGTAACAAGGTTGTTAATACGGTACTTTCCCGTTATCAATGTACAATCAAGCTGAAGATTGCAGAGTAAACACCATAGACTTCATCGACTTTTCTTTCACCTTCGTATAATCGACAGCCAATTTGTTTTATTTTTTATTAAGGGATTAGTACTCAACCAGCGGGGGTATGGGGGCGGCAGCCCCCACCCATAATACTAGGTTAGGTTAGGTAAGGTTGTTAGGTTAGGCTAATGTCTTTTCAAATCACTATCGGGGAGCGTGTCTCTCAACATCGATCGATAGGCCTAATGGGGAAAATAGGTTTTCCCGAGATTTCTAATTAATTACAAACACTATATATTGATGCAAATGACCAATTTTGTTTATAAAAAACACTCGGAAAATTCGTGGTATTAAAATAACATTTTTCCAAATCGTGGTATAAAAGTAAATATTTTCCAAAACTTGCTTTGTGAAATGCATTCAAATCCGCACTTGGGCCTATCGCAGAGTTGCAGAAGTTAAATTCTGTTAACTCTTACTGTACCAGCGACGAAAGATCGCCATCAGTACTATGCGGTACTTGTAAATGCCCGTATCGATTGGTACCAGGTACCGTGACTTGTACGCACTGTTTTGAAACCTTGGCAACACTTCTTAGCTTATATTCAAGGTCTCATAGCCTAGCTGGCTCAGTATTCCTCCAACAATTTTTGAGGTGGAAGGGTATTCTCTCTCGACTCTGAAACCATTTTGGCCTCATTGCCTGGTGCTGGAGGGTAAATTTATGGTAATACCCTCTTGTACAGTAGGGCGAAGTATAATGGTAATTTTGATGAAACACTCCAGCTATTCAGTAAATACGCCAATGAAACAACCTACAGTAACTGACAAATAACTCGATAAAACCATATATTAAGCACTTCATGCATGTGCTCCTTACATCAATCAGTCAACATTTTACCATACACGACCCTTTATACACTAAACGACATCATCATCATACGTAAACTGTTACTCACGAATATAATGCAGAAACAGTAGCTTATGTGCGGTAATTGGAAGAGTATCCACTAAAACCCAGTCCGAGCAGAACTGGAGAAACATGAACACCCACCAGCCCAAACCCCACTATCCTCAAACACCCCCCAAATGTCACCCCCACTTCTCACAACTCAAAATCCACTCCCCTTGCACCTACCAACAATCCCCACACTGCCCCTCCCGAGACCCACAATACCCCCATGACTTATTGTCATCATCATATAATATTATATTGCCAGCAGGGGCAAATTACAGAAGATAAAGTAGTCAAAATAGACGGGAACGTAACCGCGAGCGCATGACCTATGTAAACATGATGACCGTACGCCCGGATACTACATTCTTCCCGATGTTTTGGCCTACCACAAGCTCTACGTAGTGACAACACCCTCGAATTCTCTGGGAAAGTCCAGAGGGAAATGTCTAAAATAATGGAATATGCCATCACCCACTCATCTCCATACTAGTGAAGAGGTAACTCTCTCCGCCTAAGTAGTTACTGTTCAGTCGAAAACCAATTTTGCACTCTCCTACTTGCCAATAACTCAGAAGACTAGCCAGGTCAAAAATGATTCAGTGGGGACTGAACTCCTCCTCGCATGATGAGGACATCACCCCTCATGAACGTGCGTTTGGTACACCATTCTCCTCCCGAACCGCCGCCTTGCCCAAGAATCCACACTCACTGGTGAACAATCCCATACCCTCACACACATCAAAACACGCCTCTATCAATCACAAAAATGCCAAGAACTTCACAATAACACCCACCCCAAGAATATTCCTTTCAAGCTATGCTATAAAGTTGTTGTTGCTAACCTCTCCTACAAAAACAAATTACAATCAAAAGTTCTAGGTCCATTCACCAGCATTCACATTTTATACTAGTTTCAAATAATTGCAAACTATCACAGAGAATCCAGAATACATAGAAACCGAAATGACTCTTTCTCAACCTCTTAACCTGATCAAACCCCTCCAGAAACCCCTACTGAACCTTCCCCTCCTTTCCGGTATCTAGTTTCTTACCTTAAGCCTACCACACCACCTTCTCTCACTCCCCAAACCTCTCCTTTTCCCTTCCCCACTACCCCCATAAAACTCCAATCAAAGAGACACCGCTATCCCTAGATCAGACTGCCTTTCCACCCCTGCCGTTTAGGATTAGCACATTATATTTTTGTGTCCGCACAGCTCTGTCAACCCCAGTCTCAGGTCTAAGATCATAAGTCCTCTCACGACCATCGCAGTAGTCACTCCTCTACCTCCAATGCCCACCTGCTTCTTCACCTTCTCAACCACCAGCAAGATGATCTGTATGAGATATGTGTTCTGGCAGTCAGCGGATGGATCCACAGAGTGTGACGCCTCCCGGCGTTAACAGAATGGTTGCGTGGGGCATTGCAGCTCGCTAGCGCTCGCCAGGATGGGGGGATGGGCTACAGTTGTCCTAGAATGATCTGCTTTATTTTATTAGTGTCGTGTTGCCACAGACAGTCTAGAAATGGTCTTTGTTTTGGTCTGTGACCGCGCCTTATATTTTATATTCGCTATAATATAAATGTTGCTTGTGTGGGAGGCGAGCGAGAGAGGGTACACCTGGCAGCGGGGTGAGCTATGACGCGGCTCGCTTGGGCGCTGACGGCGTTGGCGGCCGGGTGGTCAACTAGTCCCTGCCCATCGCGGCCTCGTGTTTTTTACCAGCTCAGAGCTTGCCTGACATGCGTACCACCTATATCCTTTGCAATTCTGTCCCCCATACTCGCCACTTTGCATACTATTTCTCTCTCTCGACTTCTCCTTTCTCATTCTCTAATCTTTATTAAACTCAACATCCCTTCTGGTTTCAGCATAGACGTTCACCGTCGACCAGTCGTATTGTACGCGAAGCTCTCAGATATTTCCCTGTATTAGGTTAAGGAGGTATTATGCTTTATTGAGGTTGGAGAGACGGACTTTTCCGTGTGTGTCCTCTCTCGGGAAGGTTGTAGACCGGTATATGTCTCCCTGGCAAGGTGTTGAGTGATTCTGCTTGGTTATCTAAAGCTAGACTGGGGGTAAGGTTACTGTGTCGTTGTCTCCGATGTGTGCAGTGTTAGCTAAGCCCTGCACGACATCGACAGGTACTGTGGGAGCCTAAGTTGTCTTCGGGTGGGTTTACTTTGCGAGCACAGCGCTGTGGTGTGAGAGGGCTATAGCCTATCCCTTACAACATAGTGCTGCCTCTTTGTGTTGACTTCTGAGGGATCGCCAGGATAGAACTAGGTACTAGAGACCTAGATTTATCAAGAGAGCATCCCCGTCATATAACGTAATCTTCATTATACCACCTTCGGACAACGTTAGGCTACGAGCCGCATGCTCGCCCATTGTTGCCCTGCCTTGATACCCCAGCTAGACTTTATTAACTGAGCAGACACTGGTTAGAGATAAGCCCCCATTATTATATGTATGCAACATTATTATTCACTGCACTTTTGAGCCGAGGTTGTTGTTGAGTTGCACAACCCGAGTAGGCTGTTGCGTTGTGTCACGAAGCATTTCTTTAGTTGTCGAGCATTACTACCTTTGCGCAGTCTTTATTATTCGCCTGCCTATTATTACTATATGTCCTAGTATTTATTGTGACCCGTATTCTGCATTATAATTGTTCAAGGTTCTTTACGAACATCTTCCCAGCATCAGACTTATTTCAGAAGTTTCCAGTTGATGTTGCAGGACTAGCATTGCACTTTCTTTAATACAGGAGTGCCAGTTATTTGAGTATCTACCGTAACGTTAATTAATCACGTTAACTATCTTTTCTTTGTGTAACCTAATCGAGTAATCTTTTACTGTTTGAGAATAGGCTGTTTCATCGAGCGTCAGCCTAGTGTGTGTGCACCAGTTACCGAGTCATAGGATACCTCGTTGTCCAGGCACGACTCAGGGCGGTAATGGTGTTTTGTTTTCCAGTGTTTAAGGCAGGGGTTGGATCTAGTGTTACCGTTGTTGCATTTTGCCATTATCTAGTCCAATGTTGAAGAGCCCTGTGTCTTTGAGAACCTGGATCGTAACAAATGGCGACCTAGCTCAGGATCTTGTGAACTAAGAGATAATTGCAGGATTGTTGTGGTCATTTGTTTTATTGAGGAATATAGTGGGCACGTTAATTTTTTTTGGCAAAGTAGTATAGCACTTGAGAGTCTTCAGACATTTTTGGCAAGTGAATAGTGCTACATAAGAGTTTGGGGTACTTCTTTTCTGAATATTGTGGTGAGAAATTTTTGTGAGCATCATGTCTTATACCGGGTCAGAGGAGAATGGAGACACAGTACGTAATGTCGAAACTGAGGAACAGCAGCATGATGAAAGGGTTAATCGGGTGAACTGTGAGGAGGATGCTAGGATATTTTTGCAATGGCCTGTTACTGCCGAGCGGTTGGAGGGTATGGATCGGTACGGTCTTCAATGCCTGGCCACAGCTATCGGTCATGCGGTTACTAGCAGCATGACCAAGGATAACTTGATAACGTGTGTACTGGGCAGGGTGACTGGTGAGCGAGATGGGTTGAGTGCTCAGAGCCCTTCGGCCATGCTTCCCCTACACTCGACTCCCAGCCATCCCAGTAGTTTGCCGACCCCGGGTACGCTTCCGCAGTTGGGTGGTGACTGGCAAGGTGGGTTGCCCCTGGGGGGACCACCGGTAATTTCAAACATTGTAGCACCTTCACCTCCTCAAGGGTTATCTCCAGAATTATTGTTTAAGCTCGAATTAGCTAAGCTTCAGCATCAGCAGCAATTAGAATTAGCCAAGATAGAAGAGAGAAAAACTATCAGTCAAGCAAAAATCCAAGCTGAGTCGACTAGGTACTGTGCCGACATGGATGTAGAGAAGTCGCGAGTAGAGACAACGGGACAGCGACTTGGGGCTGGTAACTGTGTTCATGAGCAGTCTCTCTCGCACTTATTGAAACTGGTTCCGGTGTTTGATGAGAGTGGTGTAACAGAATTTTTCACACGCTTTGAGAAGAAGTGCCAGATCCACCAGTGGCCTAGGGAGAAGTGGGCAGCCCTTGTTTCCTCTAGACTTGTGGGCAAGGGACTCAGGGCTTATGATGCATTGCCGATAGAGTCGTGTATTATCTATGAGGAACTCAAGGAGGCTATCCTGAGAGCATACGAACTACAACCAGAGACGTACAGGTTGAAGTTCCGGGGTGTTACCAAGGGTCGGGAGAGCACCTTTTTGGAGCATGCCCGGGAGCTGTCCGATGCTTTTGGGAATTGGCTGAGGTCGGAGAAAGCTACTACGTTTGACGACATTAAACAGTTGGTGCTTTTAGAGCAGTTTTTCAAATGCACGGGCGGCGACCTAACGTTAAACCTTAAAGAAAAGCAACCAAAAACTCTACAGGAGGCAGCTGAGATGGCTGACCTCCGGCTATCACTAATTCGTGGGTGCGGGTCTGCCCAGCGTAGTGAGGCAGGTAACAAGGGGCGTGATGCCCCACCCCCCCGAGTTAGTGATATACCTTATGCAAACAAGTACAAGAGCCATGATACCAAGACTGACCACAAGACTAGCACCGTCCCATTTAAGAAGGGGCCGGGCCCTTCCCAGTACCAAGGGAAGCCCAAAGGGGAGTTGGAGTGTTATCATTGTCATAAAAAGGGGCACTTTGCAAGAGTCTGTCCTAGCAAACCACCTACAGCAGCTGTGTCTTTGGCCTGCAACATTGGTGTGTTTCCGAAGTCATCTGAGTTTGCCCGGGGCAGTTCGTCAGAGGCTGAGGCACAGCCAATGCAGAAGCACCTGGGAGGCTCGAACCCTGCTCAGGATGTTTTTTGCGACCATAGAGGGCGGGGTTGTGTGATGTGGGCGGGGCGCAAGCATGGAGTAGAGGTCTTGCGTGATACAGGTGCTTCCCAGACTCTGATGAAAAACTTGACTGGCTACCCTATAAACGCGGCTCGGGTGGTGGTGGTGCAGGGTATTAATGCAACTCGGTCATACCCGCTGGTGCGGTTGGAGTTGGAGGTGGATGGTGTGGCACGTGAATTGGATGTCGGGATTGTGGAGACACTGCCAGTGGAGGGCGTCGACCTTCTTCTCGGCAACGACTTTGCAATGCCCGCTTCTGAGGTTCTACCCTTAGTCGTTGCCGAGAGGCCGGCCGACGTGAGTAGGGAAGAGCAAGAGTGGGTTGAGCAGTGCCAGACACAACCCATGACGTGTGTTGTCACCCGAGCTCGGGCAGCTAAAGTGTCACAGCCTAGTCCTCCGTCTTCAGACCAGCGGAGGAACGATCAACAGGAGGAGGCTAAAGCTGGAGTTGGTTTTAAGAGGTTTGACTCGGCGGCTCTCCTGGGTGATTCAGTATTAGCACCATTACTTAATTCTGGAGTAGCCCCTGGGCCTGTCATCGAGAGTGACGAGGCTGGGCATGACGAGTCTCCACGACAGCAACGTTATGTACATCGAGAGAGACAGAGGGAGCAGCCCAGTATCGGGGAAGGTCATGCATTGCTCCGGGAGCAGTTAGATCGCTTGGCACCCTCAGATATACGTCGGTTGCAACTAGAGGACCCTGAGCTCCAAACGTGTGCTAATGGAGCTGTAGAGCTCGACGAGGATGGCGATGCACAGCCAGGAGATTGTTTTATTTAGAAGGCATCCTCTATAGGCGTTTTCAAGACCCTAAACGAAGTTGGCAAGAGGGGTCCGGAGTAGTGGACCAGTTGGTGGTGCCACGGGAGTGCAGGGATAGCCTACTGAGGTTGGCGCATGACATACCACTGGCAGGACATCTAGGGGTGAGAAAAACGGTGGCGGCTTTAGAAAAATTGTTTTGGTGGCCGGGGTTGAAGGGGCAGGTGGTAACCTGGATAGCAAGGTGTCATACGTGCCAGAGGGTTGGAAAACCTAACCAAACCATTCCGAGAGCCCCGTTGCACCCCATTCCTGTCAGTGGACCGCCCTTCAGTAAGGTCATCATTGATATGGTCGGACCCCTAACCCCTACTAGTGCCGGTAATAAATTTATATTAACTATCATGGATGTGGCCACTCGTTATCCTGATGCATATCCAATGAGAAATGGCACGGCGAAAACTGTTGTCCGGAACCTGCTCTTGTATTGCTCACGGTATGGTTACCCGCAAGAGGTGCAATCGGACCAAGGTTCTAATTTTACCTCTAATCTGTTCAAACAAACTATGATTCAGCATGGCATCAGCACTGTCGTCTCTTCTGCGTATCACCTGGAGAGTCAAGGGGTGTTGGAGAGGTGGCACGCCACGCTGAAAAGCATGCTTCGATGTTATTGCGCAGAGAACGGAAAGGATTGGGACCTTGGTCTGCCGTATGTTTTGTTCGCGGCAAGAGAAGTACCTGGAGAGAGTCTCGGTTTCAGTCCGAATGAGCTTGTTTTCGGGCATCAGGTGAGGGGCCCTCTCCACATGGTGAAGGAGATTTGGGAGGGTACCGCTAAGCCATGTTCTATGTTGAGATACGTCCTCGAGAGCAGAGAGAGAATGCTTAGAAGTCTGGAGCTGGCCGGGCGTAATTTGGTGAGTTCGCAGGCCCGTATGAAGGACAGGTACGATACTAAGGCGAAACTCCAGGAGTTTCAGGTAGGTCAAGAGGTGTTGGTCCTGTTGCCTTTGGCAGGTCATCCTCTGGCTGCCAAGTACGCTGGGCCTTATCGGGTGGTGTCAAAGATCTCCGATCTAGATTACCTCGTTGCCACTCCAGACCGGAAGAAGCGTAACCAACTATGCCACATTAATTTGTTGAAGGAGTATGTGAGGCACCCACCTGAGTCACTAGCTGTCCCTGTGTTGACCTGCTGCGGTCATGGTGGAGAAGGAGAGGGGGGCAGCAATGATCAGGTGGATGATAACTGGGATTTTCATGTCTCGGCTGATCAGTGGGCGGGGAATTCGAGCCAATGTGCGCATGATGCTCTGGCGCACCTGCCGGAGGAACAGCAGGTGGCAGTGCAGCGCCTGTTCGATTCATACCCCACTGTATTTGCCGAGCACCCAGGCCTCACTACTCAAGCGGTGCATGACGTCGATGTAGGAGAGCACCCCCCCTTCAAGTCGATACCTTATCGGGTGCCACCCATTAAACTCCCAGCGCTCAGGGATGAGCTGGAGTATATGCTGGCGAGAGGCTTGATCGAGAAGGGGGCAGTACGGTGGACTTCTCCTGTCACTCTGCAGCCCAAACCTGATGGAAAAGTTCGGTTCTGCATTGACTTTAGGCGGTTGAACGGGTTGACCCCCACCAATGCATATCCTCTTCCCCGGGTGGATGACAGTGTGGATAAGATCGGGAAAGCAAGGTACTTGACCAAGGTAGACCTCGTCAAAGGCTACTGGCAAGTACCACTTTCTGAGCGGGCTAAAGAGGTGTGCGGGTTTGTGGTGGATGGCAGTACTTACCGTTGCAACGTGATGCCATATGGTCTGAAAAATGCACCGGCCACTTTCCAGAGCTTAATGAACGACATCGTAGCAGACATCCCAAACTGTACTGTCTACCTTGATGACGTGATCATTTATGACAACGATTTCCAAAGTCACTGTGAGCACATAGAAGCCTTATTTAGTCAACTTAGTAAAGCAGGCTTGGTGGTTAATCTGGGCAAGTGTGACTTTGTGCAAGCCACGGTGCAGTATCTGGGTTTGTGGTTGGGTTAGGGCAGGTGAGCCCGCCCCAACAGAAGATACAGGCTATCGACTTGTTCCCCAGGCCGACCACCAAGCGGCAGATCATGAGATTTTTGGGCATGATTGGGTATTACCGCCGCTTTATAAGAGGTTATTCTACTGTGTTAGCTCCTTTGACAGATCTACTAGCTAAAGATAAAAAGTTCCGCTTGGCACCTGAGTGTGAGCAGGCGTTTCGAGTAGTTTAAACACCTTTTATGCACTCACCCTATCCTCAGGGCCCCGGACTTTGAACGACCATTTCAGTTGGCGACTGATGCCAGCGGAGTAGGGGCTGGTGCCGTACTTTTGCAGACAGACGAGGAAGGTCTTGAGCATCCAGTCAGTTTCTTTTCAAAGAAATTTAATTCAGCACAGAAAAACTATTCGGTTGTTGAAAAGGAACTGCTGGCAATCGTGTTAGCGCTCAGACACTTTGAGGTCTATGTTCCTGCCTATGGGCCAGTCGTGGTAGTGTATACCGACCACCACCCGCTTAAATTCCTCAATCAATTCCACATCCGGAATATGAGGCTGACCAGATGGTCGCTCATGTTGCAAGAGTACAACTTAGACATTCGCCATATTGCCGGTTGTGAGAATGTGATTGCGGACTGTCTGTCGCGGGTGGAGGATCCGGGGTAGGCTACCACTGTATGTTGGTATAGCCTCCTGTCTTGGCTCGCGGTGTATTTTTGCGCTGGTGCTTGTTGGCTCGCGTGTGTAGCATCAGCGTAGGGTCGCAGGGCAGGAGTTGTTGGCTTTGATTAGACGAAAATTAGGCTACATCTATAGCAGCCGCCAAAAAACAACATTAAAATAAAATATGAAAAATTAAATATAAAACTCTTTCTTTTTGATAATTAATTTTAAGATAAAATTGTAGCTGAGTACTGAGTGCAGATGATTTTCCGTCAGTAGGCTGTGCTTCTTAAAGCTCGCTCTGGGAGCACAATGTTATGAATTAATGTATTATATTTGGGAAGGGTGATAAGATTTGTTTTTATTTATAAATGTTGTATTTTTTTTGAGGAGACTGAGCTTGCATTTCATGAGTGGCAGAGTGGTTAGGAGTGGCAGATTCTAGCGACATTCTGTCTGTTCAGATATGGGCCCATGGTTGAGTGTCTCATATCTTGGGGGGGGTGTGACGCCTCCCGGCGTTAACAGAATGGTTGCGTGGGGCATTGCAGCTCGCTAGCGCTCGCCAGGATGGGGGGATGGGCTACAGTTGTCCTAGAATGATCTGCTTTATTGTATTAGTGTCGTGTTGCCACAGACAGTCTAGAAATGGTCTTTGTTTTGGTCTGTGACCGCGCCTTATATTTTATATTCGCTATAATATAAATGTTGCTTGTGTGGGAGGCGAGCGAGAGAGGGTGATGGGGTACACCTGGCAGCGGGGTGAGCTATGACGCGGCTCGCTTGGGCGCTGACGGCGTTGGCGGCCGGGTGGTCAACTAGTCCCTGCCCATCGCGGCCTCGTGTTTTTTACCAGCTCAGAGCTTGCCTGACACGCGTACCGCCTATATCCTTTGCAATTCTGTCCCCCATACTCGCCACTTTGCATACTATTTCTCTCTCTCGACTTCTCCTTTCTCATTCTCTAATCTTTATTAAACTCAACATCCCTTCTGGTTTCAGCATAGACGTTCACCGTCGACCAGTCGTATTGTACGCGAAGCTCTCAGATATTTCCCTGTATTAGGTTAAGGAGGTATTATGCTTTATTGAGGTTGGAGAGACGGACTTTTCCGTGTGTGTCCTCTCTCGGGAAGGTTGTAGACCAGTATATGTCTCCCTGGCAAGGTGTTGAGTGATTCTGCTTGGTTATCTAAAGCTAGACTGGGGGTAAGGTTACTGTGTCGTTGTCTCCGATGTGTGCAGTGTTAGCTAAGCCCTGCACGACATCGACAGGTACTGTGGGAGCCTAAGTTGTCTTCGGGTGGGTTTACTTTGCGAGCACAGCGCTGTGGTGTGAGAGGGCCATAGCCTATCCCTCACAACATAGTGCTGCCTCTTTGTGTTGACTTCTGAGGGATCGCCAGGATAGAACTAGGTACTAGAGACCTAGATTTATCAAGAGAGCATCCCCGTCATATAACATAATCTTCATTATACCACCTTCGGACAACGTTAGGCTACGAGCCGCATGCTCGCCCATTGTTGCCCTGCCTTGATACCCCAGCTAGACTTTATTAACTGAGCAGACACTGGTTCGAGATAATCCCCCATTATTATATGTATGCAACATTATTATTCACTGCACTTTTGAGCCGAGGTTGTTGTTGAGTTGCACAACCCTAGTAGGCTGTTGCGTTGTGTCACGAAGCATTTCTTTAGTTGTCGAGCATTACTACCTTTGCGCAGTCTTTATTATTCGCCTGCCTATTATTACTATATGTCCTAGTATTTATTGTGACCCGTATTCTGCATTATAATTGTTCAAGATTCTTTACGAACATCTTCCCAGCATCAGACTTATTTCAGAAGTTTCCAGTTGATGTTGCAGGACTAGCATTGCACTTTCTTTAATACAGGAGTGCCAGTTATTTGAGTATCTACCGTAACGTTAATTAATCACGTTAACTATCTTTTCTTTGTGTAACCTAATCGAGTAATCTTTTACTGTTTGAGAATAGGCTGTTTCATCGAGCGTCAGCCTAGTGTGTGTGCACCAGTTACCGAGTCATAGGATACCTCGTTGTCCAGGCACGACTCAGGGCGGTACTGGTGTTTTGTTTTCCAGTGTTTAAGGCAGGGGTTGGATCTAGTGTTACCGTTGTTGCATTTTGCCATTATCTAGTCCAATGTTGAAGAGCCCTGTGTCTTTGAGAACCTGGATCGTAACAAGAGTGATTAGGCAACCCACAGAAACTATTGCAATACCTGCAGGACTATTCATGTGCCAGCCATCTCACCATCGTCCGTCAATAAGGAGAACTTAATGATGCACTAAGACTGCAAACACCTGACGGCATACTCCACTACATCAGAACATAAGAAGTATGTTCTCAAGCCATGGGGCTGTGACTTCTATGAGAGCGAGGGATGTGTAATGCCAGAATCTGCAACAATATGCCACATATCCACAATCGCCACCACCCGTGCAACATCAACAAACAGCAACAGACCAAGAAGACCAATACTACCATTGCCCTTACCATTTATGACGTCCCTACCAGACACCCTGCCCTTCATCTCGTCCCTCCCGAGCACTCTGAAGAAGAGAGCAGAAGAAAATCACGAACATCACCAGAATACAGCAGCCTCCCAGGCCCGCCACCACCAAAGAGACAAACGGCCAAACAGACAAATAGCCAAGCTGGGCGAAAATGCACACCTCTTTTATCTGCCCAACCTGCAATTATCCATTTATCTGACCTCTCTGTGACAGAAGGGCCCAAGTTCCCAGCAGGAGGCTCCAAAATCGGCTAGAGGCGAGAATGCTGCAACTACCCAGCAGCTTTACAGCTTTGCGCTTCCTAGTGTTGCAAGATTATTGCTTAACCAGGGTCACCCTAGTTCTCTAGTTGTCCAAGGAGAACATGTGTCCCCTCTTCAGGACTCTTGCCCAATTTCATTTCCCCAGGATATTGGACTAATATCGCTTCCCCAGGATATTGCAGCAGTATGGATTCCCAAGGATACTATAACATTGTTGCTTCCCCAGAACACTGCGTACTCGCTAGTCAAATAGGCAGTGCGTATTGATACACTTGTCAAAAAGGCTTCTTCACCGAGACCACCGCCAGCCTAGCAGAGGAAGTACGAGAAACAGGTGCCATTACAACAAGCCCAGAGAACAAGAGACAAGAGAGAAGAAGAAACCAGAGATTGCAGGGAATACTATCGTTCCGAGATATAGGAACAGAATATTTTGTTGCTAATTGTTGGCTCCCTACTTTCGAGATCCCTTTATAATAATTAAACTCAACAATACACACCATATTTCCTCCTGCTTGCACACCGTAAGAATATTTATGTGTTGTGCATATTATAGTCTGCTCTGTTTATGATATTTTACATAAACACATCCTTACCTTAATGTTACAATATATAAACAACACCAAAATTAAACACTTAGCATAATCCCTTGCTCCCTCTTCTCCCTTCCATTTACGTGTTTGCCTCTTTTTTCAGGTTCACCAATACTCCTCCTGCGTATATGCTATCCATTTATCAACTTTAGGTATAATTATATATTCAGCACTCGGTATATGTTTGATTTACTCAGTTGTAATTATAAATACATAATCTAATATATTATCTTGTGACTGTATACTCTCAACTAGATCTAGTCCCCCCTTTAATATAAGATAAATTACACCACTAAAGAGTTATTGTACGGATACCAGATCCGTGTCGTTTTAAAAAGACCAGAATATTATAATAACTTATTTATATATTCTGCGTGTTTCACATCGTTTCCCACTGTGTGCGTCTAAATCAAATATTTAATACAATATTCTATCTTCAAACTAAATTTAAGAACCAATGCAAAATGGCCTCGAAATATTGCCACCACATAGTGACAATTAAAGCTTGCCAAAAGAAACCTCTGGTATGTTTGTGCATAGACTACAGTAGATCTGGACTGGACACGAAAATGGAACTTTGCAGTAAGGGACCCACAATCGGAGAATGAACTCCCATGTTCGAATCTCGAAACCGCGAAAATATGATTTTGGGTCCCTTACTGCAAAGTTCCATTTTCGTATCCTTTCCAGATCTACTGTAGTCTATGGTTTGTGCTATTATGATATACTGTATATATTAAAGGAAATATGGCTGTGTAGTTGTAGTACTGTAATAATAACTACGAGGTTCCAGGTACAAACCCCGATATAATCAAGGGAGATATTGTTGAAGGTATCCAACCAGGCGACCATTGTGTGGTAGTGGGTCGTGTTATGGAAGAAACTCCACAACAGCTTCCTTCCTTTTCTCCTCTAAGCTCTCCACACCCTCGTCCCGCTCCACCTCCCCAGCTTCCTCGGTATCTTAATGCTCTACTTCACACCCATGAATATATCATCATGATGCTCCGGTTCTCTCCCACCTACCCTATTTCCTTCACTCGGTCTCATTTTGGTGTACCCTACTTCTCTCTCTCTCTCTCACACACTAACTCCCTCTGTCTCTTTGTCTCTGATAGCCTATTCTCATATCAATAGGCCTATTACACTTTTTCTGGCATATTATACAGTTCACTATTTCATCGTTTCACCACTGTATATATTAACTACTACTGGTTTTATAGTTTCTCACTAGGCTAATATAACCCTCTCTCATTCATTTTGTTCTACTTTCTAGTAAACCTTGTGTTGTGTTTGTCTTCATTACTTTCCAGGTGTATTATTGTTTTTTTGCTTTCAAGCTTATTATGCTGTGTTTATAGTATTTGTATGTGTCATATTGCTAACGTATGTTGTGTTATGTTTCGGCTTATTAAGATTAAATCATCATTGCGCCGCAACTAACCTACATGAATTGTTAGGTCCGTGCGCAGCGAGAACCTCTAGTCGCCACTCATATCATTGTTGTTGTTGTTGTTGTTGTTAGGGCTAGCGATATCAAAAAGGGCTATTTCTCGGTTATTACTGAACCAAATTTAATTGTTTTTCACATGCATATACGCTGTAATATCCTATAGGCAGTAACGGAGGTCTTTTTTTTAAATTTCGGCCTCGGCGCCCCTCAAATCGCAACCTTCTGCAGTAGGTAGATGTTTATAAATAATGGCTATTTCTCGGTTATTACTGAACCAAATTTTATGAGCTTACACACGCATATACTCGAATATATTCTCTAGGCCGTAACGGAGCCCTTTTCTTAAATTTCGTTCTGCTAATCGGCGCCTTCTGCAGAGTGGTGAAAAATGAAATGGCCACCTGTTTGGAAATTACTTAGGCATATTTCATAAAACTCTTTATGCATAAACCCTTGCTTATTGATCAGGCTTTAACACTCAAAGAGCGGGTGGTTGAGTATATTTGACTGTGCCGCCTAGCGGGGGTTTTTACCACAAACGAGCTTGTTTCCGTGCTCGTTTTCATGCATAAACAAGAGCCAGAGCGTAATACAAGTATGTATCCCTCAAAGGGCGCTAATTCAGCTTTCCAATGACACAGAACCATCCTTCTACGATCACTGGTTGTCTTGGAACCGAAGGGCAAAATCGGTAAAATACGGTCATTGTCTTACATTATTATGTGTGAAACGGGTGAGAGAGGGTGGAGTACAAAAGAGTACATTCAGTAGCTCCACGGCCACCGTGGCGAGCGGTCATGAGGTAACCTACGCTCCTCCCACCGCTCCGCTCTCTCTCAGAGCACATTACGTGCTCAAAATTGCACTCGACAATAGCCGTGACCCGCCACATAGGCCACATTTATTTCACTCGACAATAGCTGTGCGCCGCCAGTTAAGGGTTAAGAGGGCACTTTAAAATACTTCGCCCTAGGCGGTTATCTTTAGGGCCCCTTCTACAGGAGTAGATAGAAAATTCAATCAGCTGTCTTTTGGGGTCTTTGCTAATTTCATTCACATGCATACTGTATACTGTAGCGTGATCTATTCCCTGACCATAACGGAGTCCAATCTCTTTTACTTTAGCCCAGGGCGCCTCGCTACTGTCTTCCTTCTACAGGAGTTACGAAAAATTAGATCGGATATTTCTATGTGATTAATGAACCACACATATAAGGTACATACAGATACTTTCAATTAATAATTGGATCCAACATGTCGGCCATAGCACCCTACCACAGGCCCCCTTCTACAGGAGTGACTGAAATTGAAAACGGTTATAGTTTAGGGATAGTACTATTTTTATTTATTTATTTTTTGTATATGTGCGTTAGTGAGACAAAAGGCAGAACTGCTTGTAGCGAGTGTCTCCCCCATGGATGAAAGAGTGAGAGGGCCAAAATCAAGGGACGTTCGAGCCAAAATGCCTGGATACCCGGAGTTTGAAGCAATTTAAGTCCTAGGAGGAGGGAAAGACTGATTCTGGGAGAGAGTTCCCGAGCTCAGCTGTTGAATAGAAGAAAGACTGAGAGTAACATTTCACTCTTGGGTTGGAGAGGGATGGAATTGTGTTGCAAGACAGGTACCACGCACCCTACGCAGAGGAGGTGGTATACGCTGGGAGAGCTCTTAAGAGCACGGATTATTGTAGTAGCCATAGATTAGCGAGAGCGATGCAACATTGAGGCGAAAAGAGAGATTTGCAGAGAGTTGGTAAGAGGGCGGAAATTAATTATACAAAAGGCTTTCCTTTCTACTGGTGTATATTTGTTTACCAAATTTATTTATATTCCATATGCATGTACTCTAATTCATCCTCTAGTCCGTAGCAGAGCCTATTTTGTTTACATTTCATCCTGAGCATCGCGCCACGCGCCTCGGAGTTAACACGGCCGCAAGGAGCTATAGTCCAGCTTGGACTTGTTCCAGTAGGTTTGGCCCTAACATTTTTGTTGATACCAATGTCATTATTTGTGCTCCCCCTCCCCCCCCCCCCCCTGCGCCCCCTCCTTTCTCTCTCTCTCTCATACACATATATATACTATATATATATATATATATATATATGTTGTTACGACCGGGGCTCGTATAAAACAAGGGCTCTTAATCATTGGACTAGAAAGGCACACAGCCACAACGGTAACACTAGATCCAACCCTCGAACTTATAATGCCGGCGCACAAAAAACACCTATACCCTCTAGAGTTAAATCTGCGATAACTGGGTATCCTATAACTCGGTATAAATGCACTACTACTACAGGCTGATGATCTCTGATACAGCCTGATCACAACAACATACAATTACGTTAATAAGGGATGGCGATGGGCTGGTCTATCAGAGTGAGACCTGAGCGATCTCTGCCATACCCATAGCTTACTCTGACTGTTCCTTTTACTTATATATTTTCTAGATCTCAAGTGACGGCGTCTCTTCCGTGAATTGACCTCCCAATCTACCAAGATTGGGAGCTAAAGCGTCACATTATTCCATTGCCCCTCAACTTTCTCTTCATAATTGCTGAGGGGCACAGGGCCCTGGGTGGGGCTTTGGTTTCCCGGGCATTTACACACCCTCTCAGCTCCCCGCCATGGAGTGGCTTCGGTCACCCAGGCTTTATTGTGGTCGGCAGGGAGGGTTCTGTGGGGGCGCTCGTTTATGGCCTTGGCCTTACTCGGGGCCTTGGGGATGTTCGGCCAGGCAGCTTGGGGAACAACAACAACAACAACGTTAATAAGGTATACAAGGAAAAGATAGAGATCTTAATTAAATCACTGCAATGATTTAATGCAAACTAGAAGAAGGTATATTTAAAGTTACTCTTGTTACGAACTGGCACTCGGATACACAAGGGCTCTCAATCAGGACTCGAATACGGCTCGCTGCCACAACGGAAACACACGATCCCAACCCCTGAGTACTGCCAGCCGAACAAAAAACACCAATACCCTCCAGAGTTCAATCTGCTATAACGGGGTATACAAGGACTCGGTACTAGTGTTCAACAACAGACTAATAAAGAGACAGGAATTATCTAGTCTGGTCAACAATCAAACAATGAAGTAAAAAACAACAACACAAAAGAATAGTGTTGGCCGAAGCCGAAGTAATCCACCCTTGACTATGAACTTAAGAAGTCCACCACCCTCTACTTCGGATCGGCACTATTACGTTACGTTAACACGTTAAGAGCGGCCTATGCGGTTTATTTATATGTACCGCCCAGCGGGGTGTTTTTAGCCAAAATAGGGCTGTTTACGTGATCATTTTCATGCCTAAATAAGACCCAGAACGTAAAACAAGTATCTATCCCTGAAAGGGCATAAACAGAGCTTTCGAATGACACCATAACGATCCTTTTATGATGGCTAGTTTTCTTGCAATAACCGTGCAACGCGAGTGCAAAAAGCATGTAATTAGGCACTTTCCCCATACAATTCCGTATATAGCGAGTGAGAGAGAGGAGGTGAGATTCGTGTCAGTAGGTTCGCCGCGGTGGTCTGGAGCAGTCATACGCTCGCTACTCTCCTGCCACCACTTGTCTCTCTCTCTCAGCAACATTACGTG
This sequence comes from Paralithodes platypus, assembly GCA_032716605.1. NCBI lineage: Eukaryota > Metazoa > Arthropoda > Malacostraca > Decapoda > Lithodidae > Paralithodes > Paralithodes platypus. Next base: position 24,386,416 of record CM064523.1, on the reverse strand, counting down.
CTGAAATTGCCACTTGACCTATGTCGAGCGCCGCCACATAGTCCAGCTTTATTTAACTCTACTTATGTTGCTCGCCGACAGTTAGGGGTTAATTAATAGTCCTTAAGCATCGAGCAAGTAATCTTCTGAAAAAAGTTAGATGCTTCTCGGATGCTCGTAAGAAGTACATATCGGATTTTGAACAGTAATTCAATAAGCAAAAACACTGGCAATTAAATACTATTAAAGGCTTAAAATGGCATAAGAATAATTAAAAGAATATGCAATAGTAAATGGCAAACATTAAAAGGAAGTACTCTGCAAATGCAACGGCAATAGCCTACTCGGATTGTGCTCGTGGGCCACTAATCACTAAAGTAGCCAAGCTTGCAACACATGAAATCAATAGTGCATAAACAATATCATACATAAGGAAAGCTTCAATACGACTCTGTATCTACTAATCGAGTAAAGTCTAGCTGGGGTACTGTAGGCAAAAAGGTAGCAGTGACTGAGCAAAAACGGCTCGTAGCCTAGCGAAGTTAAACAGGGCAGGGAAAAGAGGAAATAAGAATGTAAGGTAGTAGAGAAAGTTCCCATCAGTCAGAAGAATATAAATAGTTAGCAAGGGAAATGAAAAGTCGCTCTGCCTAATGAGTTCTGATGAAAAAATGGCTAGACTTCCCTTTTATACCCGGCCCTCTAGTGAGCCCAACGTGAACTACTAAGGACCGCCCACTGACAACCATTACGTAATTTCTCTCTCTCCTCTGGGATACACAAAGGCTCCCCTAGCACTGAGGGAGGGAGGAGTGCTAGTGAGTTAGGCCTACCTCCTGCCTGGCGTACCCACTGACACCTAACTGTGGCTGTTTCTCTTCCCATCATTACAAATAAGTTTTACACACAATACTTATAACTAATGATATAAAATAGAGCTCGTTGACTCAGATGAAAACAAAATACATATTCATAATACTTATAGTACAACGGCTCACAAGAACTAAGTTAGGAAACTCTACATAGACTACAGCCAAAGTTCCTGCCCTGACGATCCTAGCGAGAGTGGGGCATGACTAGGCGTTCTGTACAGCATGCTCACACGTGGACATGCGTCACACCTCCCCCAAGATTTTACTCGCTCAACCCTGAACTAAAATCTGACACACTCAGAACCCCATCAAGCCCCCCACACCTAGCGACCGCATGGCAGTAAAACAAAGCTGAGTTTATCACCAAAACACATCTTATTATTAAAAACAAAAAAAATCACATTTTATAACTCCTCCCAACAATAGCAAAAAGACACAATATCATGCTCCCAGAGCGAGCTTACAGCAGCTCAGCCGTTTGATAGTTCGTGGACTACTCAAACTCTATAGGCTATGACAAACTTATACGATTACCTATATCAAAAGAAAGAGTTTTTATATGATTTTTTATATTTTAATATGTTTTTCCCGGCTGCACTATAAGGGCAGCCTATTTTCCTCCACTCAAACCCACACACCTGGGATAGCCTACGACTGATCATCCACCCTTGATAAACAATCCGCGATCACATTGTCACATCCAGCAATATGACGGATGTCCAGGTTATACTCCTGCAACATCAAAGACCACCTGGTCAGTCTCGTATTGCGATTGTGAAATTGATTCAGGAATCTCAAAGGGTGATGATCAGTGTAGATAACCACGACTGGGCCATAGGCTGGAACATACACCTCGAAGTGCCTGAGCGACAGCACAATCACCAGTAATTCCTTTTCTATTGTAGAATAGTTCTTTTGTGCAGGATTGAACTTCTTAGAAAAGAAACTTACTGGGTGTTCCACACCTTCATTGTCTGTCTGTAGCAAGACGGCACCAGCCCCTACACCACTAGCATCTGTTGCCAGCTGAAAAGGCCTGTTAAAGTCTGGGGCCCTGATTATCGGGTGAGTACATAGCAAATGTTTCACCAAAGTGAAAGCCTTTTCACACTCAGGTGCCCACAAAAACTTTTTGTCTTTAGATAACAAATCTGTGAGAGGTGCCAACACCGTTGAGTAACCTTTTATGAAGCGTCTGTAGTAGCCTATCATACCCAAGAATCTCATAATCTGCTTCTTGGTTGTTGGGTGCGGAAATTTATTGATAGCCTGTACCTTGTTCTGAGGAGGGCACACCTGTCCCCTTCCCACTACAAACCCAAGGTACTGCACAGTGGATTTTACGAAGTCACACTTTGCCAAATTTACTACCAGACCTGCTTCACTAAGTTTCCGGAACAAGGTCTCAAGGTGCTCACAATGGCTCTCAAAGTCGTCATCATAAATGATTACATCGTCCAAATATACGGTGCAATTCGGAATGTCCTTTACAATTTCATTCTATCAGGTTCTGAAACGTTGCTGGTGCATTATTAAGTCCATAAGGCATAACATTGCACCGGTAGGTACTCCCGTCCACAACAAAACCACATACCTCTTTAGCACGCTCGGACAAAGGTACTTGCCAGTAACCTTTTACTAAATCTACTTTAGACAAAAAACGAGCATTACCAATTTTGTCAACACTATCATCAACCCGAGGAAGAGGATATGGGTTAGTTGGAGTCAAACCGTTTAACCTACGGAAATCAATACAAAAGCGTACCTTGCCATCTGGCTTAGGCTGCAGTGTTACGGGGGAAGTCCACTTAACTGTGCCTTTCTCTATCAACCCTCTACCGAGCATATACTCCAACTCATCCCTCAGAGCTGGTAGTTTTATGGGGGGCACACGGTACGGGATTGACTTAATGGGTATATGGTCCCCCACGTCAACATCATGCATAGCCTGAGTAGTGAGGCCTGGGTGTTCAGCAAATACAGTGGGGTATGAACCGAACAACTGACGGATAGCATCAAACTGCGGCTCAGGCAAATGAGCTATAGCCTCGTCAGCCCTTAGGCTCGAGTTCCCCGCCCACTGATCCGCTGAAACATGTTGATCCCAGCTATCCTCCTCCGAAGCTTGACTGTCCCCCTCTCCTTCTCCACCACGGCCGCAACAAGCCAACACAGGGACAGTGAGAGGCTCAGAGGGGCGCCTCACATACTCTTTAATAAGGTTCACGTGACATAACTGGTTCTTTTTCCTCCTGTCCTGGAGTAGCAACAAGGTAATCTAAGTCTGAACTTTTTTCTACAATTTTATAAGGTCCAGTGTACTTCGCAGAGAGGGGGTTACCAACCAAAGGCAACAAAATTAATACCTCTTGTCCTACAGTGAACTTCCGGAGCCTCACTTTGCGATCATACCTGTCCTTCATCAAAGCTTGTGATTCTGTCAAATTTCTACCTGCCATCTCCAGACTCTTAAGCATGCGCTCACGGCTTTCAAGCACATACTTTAATAATGGACAAGGCTGCACAGTCCCCTCCCAAATTTCTTTCAGCATGTTAAGGGGGCCCCTGACACGGTGTCCAAAAATCAGCTCGTTTGGACTAAATCCCAGGCTCTCACCAGGTACCTCCCGAGCAGCAAACAGCACATAAGGCAATCCAAGATCCCAATCCATACCGTTGTCAGCACAATAACACCTGAGCATGCTTTTAAGTGTAGCATGCCACCGCTCAAGCACCCCTTGACTCTCAGGGTGATACGCTGACGATACTACTGCTCGTATCCCATGCTGTTGCATTGTTTGCTTGAACACGTTGGAGGTGAAATTAGATCCCTGATCAGACTGAATCTCCTCCGGGTACCCGTACCTTGAGAAGTACCACAACAAGTTACTGACTACCGTCTTAGCCATTCCATTTTTCATAGGGTATGCATCGGGGTATCTAGTGGCAACATCCATTATGGTTAACAAAAATTTATTTCCAGCCTTAGTGGGAGGGAGTGGACCAACCATGTCAACAATAATTTTACTAAAGGGTGGCCCAATCAGAGGAATAGGGTGTAATGGAGCCTTAGGAATAACTTGGTTCGGTTTCCCGACACGTTGACAAATATCACTTGAGTTTATCCATGACTGCACATGAGACTTTATCCCCGGCCACCAAAACAATTTCCCCAAAGCCGCCACCGTTTTCTTGGCACCCAAATGTCCTGATAATGGAGAATCATGAGCCAACCTAAGCAAACTTTCCCTGCAGCCCTCTGGCACGACCAGCTGGTCAACTGTACCTGATCCGCCCTCCCAGTTCCTTTTAGGATCTTGATATCGGTGGTATAAATTTCCATTAAAGAAAAAAAAATCCCCTGCCTTTGCATCCCTATCTTCTTCTAACTCCACAGCCCCATCGGTACACTGCAAAACCTCTGGATCCTCTAATTGCAACTTTCGAATGTCTGTGGGAGCCAACATGTCTAACTGCTTGGTCAACAACTCATGCCCTCCCCCAACATCCAACTTAGACATCCGGTTTTCTCGCTGCAGGTAACGGTGCTGTCTCTGAGTCTCTGCCTCCTCCACTACTTTATCAACTGTGTTAGGCACTGGAGTTACAACAGACTCGGTCAAAGGTCCTGCTATTGGGTCTTTTGGGAGAGCCACTGGTTCTAAACTCTTCAAACTTTTCCCAGCCTTCCGCTTCTCCTTAATTCCCTTCCTCCGCTGTTCTGTGGCCTGGGAAATAGTCTGTGATACCTTAAATGCTTGGGAGCGAGTTACCACACATGCCATCTCTTGGCGTTGACAACTCACTACCCACTCTTGTTCCTCCCTACTCACGTCGGCCGGCCTCTCGGCAACGACTAAGGGTGGAATGTCTAAAGTAGGCACCGCAAAGTCGTTGCCGAGAAGAAGGTCGACGCCCTCCACTGGCAATTTCTCAACGATCCCAACATCTAAGTCCTTAATCACACCATCAACTTCCAGCTCCACACGAACCAATGGGTATGACCTGGTCGCATTAATACCCTGAACAACAACCACCCGTGCCGCATTAATTGGTCGCCCCGTGAAATTCTTCAAAAGTGTCTGTGAAGCTCCAGTATCACGCAAAACTTCCACCTTATGCTGGCAACCCGCCCAACTTACCCTACCGGTCCCTCTATGGGCGCAAAAGACATCACGGACAGGGGACGAGCCTTCCTGAGTCTTATACATAGCCTGTGACCCTGCCGCTGGCAAACTACCCTGGGTAAATCCAGACGACATTTCAGCCACACCTATGCTGCGCACCAAAGACACGGCTGCTGCCGGCTTACTAGGACAAGATTTTGCATAATGCCCCTTCTTTCTACAATGAAAACATTCCACTTCCCCTATCGGTCTCTTCTGATAAGGGGCGGAGTTCTGACCCTTCTGTAATGGGACGGCTGTAGTCTTTGGTCCAGTCCTGGTATCTTGGCTTTTAAACTGAGGTTTATATCTATAGTGATTGTCCTGAGCTCGAGGGTTTGGAGTATCGCACCCCTTGGGAACTGCATCAACACGCTTTACAGATTCACATCCCCTGATTAGCGACAACCTGAGGTCAGCCATCTTAGCTGCCTCTTGAAGAGTTCTTGGGTTCTTTTCTTTAATAGTTAAAGTAATTTCTGCACCAGTACACTTATAAAACTGCTCGAGCAGAAACAGCTCAGTCAACTGTTCTGCCGTCTCAGCTTTCTCAGAACGTGTCCAGTTTTTAAGTGCATCTTTTAAGTCCCGGGCATGTTCAAGAAAGGTCGCCTCCCTAGTCTTTGTAACACCCCGAAACTTCAATCGATATGTTTCCGGTTGCAACTCGTATGCCCGTAGGACAGCTCTCTTCAATTCTGGGTAGTCAATGCAAGACTCTAAAGGCAGTGCATCATAAGCCTTCAGACCCTTACCCGTAAGTCTTGAGGAGACTAGAGCTGCCCACTTCTCTTCAGGCCAATTATGCTCCCTACACTTCTTCTCAAAACTATTAAAAATTCTGTGACTTCAGTTTCACTAAATACCGGCACCAATTTGACTAAGTGGGCTAAGGACTGTTCTCTTACTTGGCCCTCACGGCCCATCTGAGTCCCTGTCGACTCTGCACGAGTCTTATCTAAATCTAATTTAGCACAATATTTCTCTGAGTCGTACCTAAGCTCAGCCTCATGCCTCCTGGTCTCATCCTCCTGCCTCCTAACCTCAATCTCATGCCTCCTCGTCTCATCCTCCTGCCTCCTAGTCTCATCCTCCTGCTTCCTAGCCTCAATCTCCTGCTTCCTAGCCTCAATCTTAGCAAGCTCAAGTCTAAATACCATATCTGGAGACAGGCAGGAAGAGGGGGGGCAAAAACTGGGGAACCACCACGTGCACCACCCGAGGGCACTACAATCTGCCAATTCTCATCCCTCTGTGGGAGAGTGCTAACATCCGGTAACTCAGTGGACGGCACTGTGGGAGTCGAGTGAGAGGGGATCTGGCGAGGAACCCCCCCAAACGCCCTCTCCTCCGAAACCCCATGTCGCCCACGCAACACCCAGGAAATCAGCTCCCCCTTGGACATCCCTGCTACATTGGAAATGCCCAAAACCTTGGCTATCAGGTGCAAGCCACAAACATCCACCCCAGTCAGCCTCTCCTCTGTCACGTGGTACCGCTTACTCACAAAAACTTTAGCATCCTCCTCACTGGTTACTAACGGCACACCTTCAAATGACATCTCTCGCTCATCGTCAGTGCTAATGCATGACATACTGAAGTCCACAAAAAAATTCTCGAGACAAAAGTGTTAAACTTCCTATGCAAGCACTAATTACTAAATTAACTGGAGTCTCTTAAATGCTTTACTAATTGCCATACAAAAAAATATTCTTCAATATGCACGCTAAAATACAAACAAACAAATGTTGTACAACTCTGCAAAAATGTATACTGTTCACAAAATCCTAAGCAAGGTCGCTATTTGTTACGAACTGGCACTCGGATACACAATGGCTCTCAATCAGGACTCGAATACGGCTCGCTGCCACAACGGAAACACACGATCCCAACCCCTGAGTACTGCCAGCCGAACAAAAAACACCAATACCCTCCAGAGTTCAATCTGCTATAACGGGGTATACAAGAACTCGGTACTAGTGTTCAACAACAGACTAATAAAGAGACAGGAATTATCTAGTCTGGTCAACAATCAAACAATGAAGTAAAAACAACAACACAAAAGAATAGTGTTGGCCGAAGCCGAAGTAATCCACCCTTGACTATGAACTTAAGAAGTCCACCACCCTCTACTTCGGATCGGCACTATTACATTACGTTAATTAATAGTCCTTCAGCATCGAGCAAGTAATCTTCTGAAAAAAGTTAGATGCTTCTCGGATGCTCGTAAGAAGTACGTATCGGATTTTGAACAGTAATTCAATAAGCAAAAACACTGGCAATTAAATACTATTAAAGGCTTAAAATGGCATAAGAATAATTAAAAGAATATGCAATAGTAAATGGCAAACATTAAAAGGAAGTACTCTGCAAATGCAACGGCAATAGCCTACTCGGATTGTGCTCGTGGGCCACTAATCACTAAAGTAGCCAAGCTTGCAACACATGAAATCAATAGTGCATAAACAATATCATACATAAGGAAAGCTTCAATACTATTCTGTATCTACTAATCGAGTAAAGTCTAGCTGGGGTACTGTAGGCAAAAAGGTAGCAGTGACTGAGCAAAAACGGCTCGTAGCCTAGCGAAGTCCTCACGACTGTTTAAAGTATTACGTTAAGACTAACAAGTGCACTTTGAGAAATCCAGTTCCCTTGTATCTGGTTTTCTCCCGGCTCCTTGACAAAGTAAAAACAAACTGTTAATTAAATACAGGGTGGTTAGGCTCTTGCCCTCACGCACTGTAAATTATTAACTCAACACAGTCAGCCGCGAAGACAACCTAGGCTTCACTGAACCGAAACGAGTATGCAGGTTTATCGCTTAACCACTGCATAAAACAACAACTCGTAACACAGAAAAGCCTTACCCCAGTCTAGCATTACCTAGACTAGCAGAAAACAGGAATAATAATAATAACACACAGGGAAATGCATCAATGGAAGTTAAACAGGGCAGGGAAAAGAGGAAATAAGAATGTAAGGTAGTAGAGAAAGTTCCCATCAGTCAGAAGAATATAAATAGTTAGCAAGGGAAATGAAAAGTCGCTCTGCCTAATGAGTTCTGATGAAAAAATGGCTAGACTTCCCTTTTATACCCGGCCCTCTAGTGAGCCCAACGTGAACTACTAAGGACCGCCCACTGACAACCATTACGTAATTTCTCTCTCTCCTCTGGGATACACAAAGGCTCCCCTAGCACTGAGGGAGGGAGGAGTGCTAGTGAGTTAGGCCTACCTCCTGCCTGGCGTACCCACTGACACCTAACTGTGGCTGTTTCTCTTCCCATCATTACAAATAAGTTTTACACACAATACTTATAACTAATGATATAAAATAGAGCTCGTTGACTCAGATGAAAACAAAATACATATTCATAATACTTATAGTACAACGGCTCACAAGAACTAAGTTAGGAAACTCTACATAGACTACAGCCAAAGTTCCTGCCCTGACAATCCTAGCGAGAGTGGGGCATGACTAGGCATTCTGTACAGCATGCTCACACGTGGACATGCGTCACACTCTAAACAATAATGAACTGTCACTCCTATACTAAAGAAAGTGAACGAAAGTCCCAAAGCATCGAGCAGGAATCTTCTGAAGAAAGTCTGATGCTGGGGTAAGATGATCGTATCGGATTTTGAACTGTTATATAAAGCAGGGACAATATAGGACAAGTGTAGAGGCAGACAGTGTTAACTGACACGGGAATAACGATAAATGCACACTAGTATTATCTCCAACAACAAAAGAAGTACTTAGTCAGGCAACTCAAAAAGCCTGCTCAGGTTGTGCAACTCAACAACAACCAAGGCTTACTGTCAACGTGAATAAGAATGCTGCATACATAACATAAGAGTTTATAATTTTAAACGGGTGCCTGCTAGGCTAATAAAGTCTAGCTGGGATGTCGTAGGCTAGGAAACAATGGCTGAGCAAGCGGCTCGTAGCCTAGCGAGGTCCTTAAGACTGTGCGGCCAAATTACGTTAATTGACGGGGTCCTCTCTTGAGAGATCCAGATCGCTAGTATCTGGTTCTCTCCTGGCGACCCTCTCCAAGTCAAAACAAAACGAGTTAGCACAGTGCTGGGTGACAGAGGCAAAAGCCCTCACTCACAGCACAGTGCTAATCTCACAAGGTACACAATCAGAAAGACCACCTAGGCTTCCCACGTCTCCGTTGCGATTGTACAGGTTCAACAAAAACCTGTTACACATCGGAAATCACAACACATGTAGCCCTACCCCAGTCTAGCATTAAATAGCCCAGCAAACAGCCAAGGAATAGATAGGGAGACACCGTAAGTGTGTCGAACCTCTACAGACAAAATGGGAACCCCTCCAAAATGCCTAACTAAACATATAATATCCGAGAGCTTCAGCATATAATACGATGGCCGATATATGAAATCGTGCAGAACCAAAGGGGAGTTATGATATTAAATAGAGAGGAAGAATGAGAGGTAAGAAGTTGAGAGAGAGAGCGAAAGTGCTCTATAGGTAGAAGTCTGTGACAGGTGGCAAGGGATATGTTAAGGGTATGCTGGTCAAGCAAGCTCTGAAGAGAGTAGCTCCTCGGGACCCCTCCAGGATTACACACAAAGGCATGGTGGTCAACCAATCACAGGCCGCTACGTCACCAGACAGCAGGCCTGCAGAAGGCGCCAGGAACCACCAGCCAATCAAAACCGAGAGAAAGCCACGTGGGCGAGGGACTCCTCCGGGAGGGAGGAAGGAGGAGGGAAAACAACACTCTCCTCCCACGCTGCTCGCTTGCTCTCTCTCCTTCACTACAATGCATCTTATGTTCAACTCATGATATAAAATATAATGCATTGTCACAGGCGAAAATAAAGACCACTTCTATACTGCCTGTGACATGACGATTCACAAGAAAGAAAGTACAACATTGTAGATAGACTGTAGCCCATTTCACTGCCCTGGCGAGCGCTAGTGGCTACCGGGAGGCGATTCTGCCAACGCTGGCAGGCGTCACAATATATATATATATATATATATATATAAGGATGAAGGTATTTGTAGTAGTTATTGTAAAACTTTGCCTCTTTGAACCACCAGATGTCACACCCAAGTTATCCTACTAACAGTTGCTGCCGTTATCAGTTATTCCTGTTACAGAACATATTATATTTTGCTGCTATATATTATTATTTGGTATACAAATAGTAGGCATTTACACTGAATTTAGCTATACAGCTTAGCATAGGCTAGATTTAGTTTTTTTTTTTACCCTAGGTACCTAAGGGGGGGAAAGGAGAGAGGGGGAGAGGGAAGAAAAAAGGAGGAAAGTTTGAAGGAAAGTAGGAGAGTAACAGTTGGTGGGCAGACCACCTTGCTATGTTGTGTGTTTGAAACCTATGTTTTTGTGTTGGGGCAAGTGGTGTATTTTATTTTATGTTTGCTGTTTGGTAGCTAGCTAAGGTACTAAGGTGTGATTGTTATTATTATCATTATATTAACTGATATAAAACGTTTTTTATTTTTTTTTTTTTTTTTTTTTGTTTTTTGTTTTTTAATAAATTAGCTGTGGTTCTTCTTCTGTGTTTATTTTATTTAGACTGCTTTTAAACCAGTTGTTGAATCTTAAATTTGGTTGTTGAGCATTATTTTCCTTAATTTTCTCTAGAGTTGGGTCTTGTGATAGTTCTAGTTTGTGCCATATTTGTGTTGCTTGTCTATGGAGTCGGATATTTAATGGTAGTGTGTTTGTGTATTCGTGTATTTGTTGTGTCGTCATTGTATAGGGTATCTTTGGTTTGTGGCGAATCTTAGGGCTTTGTTTTGTATTTTTTGTAAGTGTGTAATTTGGTTTTTGCTCATGGTGTGTGTTGGAATAGGGGGGTATTCTAATATTGGGATTACATAGGCTTTTACAAGGTGATTTTTTGTTTGTATGTTCATATCTCTGAATCTGAATAGTTTGCCCAGAGCTGCTATGGCTAGGCCTTTTCTTTCTGTGATGTGTTGAATATAGCCTTGGGTAGTTATGTGTAGCCCGAGTATTTTTCCTTTCTGTGCATCTTCGATTCTGTTGTTATTTACATATATAGGTGTTTTGTTTTTTGCTCCTAGTTGTAGTATTGTGAATTTGTTTATGTTGGTTTTTATTTTCCATTCTTCTTCATATGTATTGATTGCTTCTGCTTCTCTTCCTGTTTTTCTGGCTATGATTCCCTTTGAGGGGCCTTCATAACCAATGATTTGTGTGATGTCGTCTGCATATGTGATGTTTGTGCCTGTTTGTGATGATGGTATGTCATGTGTGTATATTGTGAATAGGCTTGGGGAGAGGACTGATCCTTGTGGGACACCGTAGCTTATTGTGATGTTGTTACTCAAGACTGCCTTTATTTTTATTTTTGCTGTTCTGTTATCCAGGAAATTGCATAACAGTGTTTCTGTGAGTGGGGGTAAGCCTATATTGAGTAGTTTGTATTTTAGTCCTGAGTGCCATACCTTATCAAAGGCCTTGGATATATCCCTCAGGACTATGTGGCATTGTCCTTTGTTGACTTTGTTTTTGGCTATTATTTCTGTTGTCAGAGCTAGTGCCTCCCTTGTTCCTCTCCCTTCCCTGAACCCGTATTGTGTTGTGTTGTATACGTTTTTTGTGTTTATGAATAGTCTTAATCTTTCGTTTATTATTATTTCATATATCTTTCCTGGCACTTCTAATAATGCTATTGGTCTTTGATTCTCGGTGTAGTGTGGGTTTTTAATGGGTTTGGAAATCAGTCTGATGGTGGCTTCTTTAAATTTATTTGGGAAGTGTCCTGTACAGTGTGAGGCATTTAATATGTTTGTTAATTTAGTTACTGCAGAGTCAGGGAGATTTGTCATGATTGTTTTATTTATTCCGCTTTTTCCTGGGCTTGTTTTCTTTAGCTTTTTTATTTTTTTGTGTACTTCTTCTGTTGTTATTTTCCTTATTAGGGGAGTGGCATTGTATAGTCTGTTTATGTCTATGTTCTGGTGAGGTGTTAACCTGTGTCTGTTTTCTTGCAAAAAGTCTTTTATGTGATCGTGTCTGGGTCATTATCGTTAAGAATATTTTCTCAGTGTTGTTTGTGTATGTTGGCTTGCTCTTGTATGCTGTGTATTTTGTTGCCTTGTGCGTCGAATGTGTATGTGGGTTCGTTTGTGTCCTGTCCTTGCATGAGCTTGATTTTTCTCCAGAATACTTCTGGGTCTTTATATGTGTTTGAAGTTTCTATTAATTTGTTTGTCCATGCTTTTGTGTTGTCTTCATTTAGTATTATTCTGAGTCTGTGTTGTAGTTGTTTATATAGTCTGTAATGGTTATAGTCCCAGCCATGTGTTGTTGCATGCTGTCTTAATCTGTTGTGTTGTACTATAATTTCTTTTGCTTGTTGGCTTAATTTTAAGTTATCTATTTTGATGTGTTGTGTGGTGGGTATGTGTTTTCTTGTGTTGTTTAAAATTATGTTGTACCATTTTTCTAGTGTGGTTTCTATGTATTGTGTGTTACCTTCAGTTAGATTGTTTATTTCTGACATTTGTGTGTCTATATCTGTTTTGAATTGATCCCAGTTGGCGGCTTGGAATTTTAGTCTTGGTGGGGATGGTATAAGTATGGGTTGTGTAGATATTGTGGCTATTATTGGGATATGGTCACTTGTGGTGATGGGTCCGGGGGTTAGGTGTATGTTGTGATAGGCTTTGTTGTTAGTTAATGCTATGTCGGGTGTTGTGGCGGAGTTGTGACTGTAATACGTCGGGAAGTAAGGGCCTATGTGTCTTATTAGTCAGTCTCCTATGAGTCGTCCTAGTTGTCTTCCAACAATGTTTTGTGTTGTAGTGTTTATAGTCTGGTGTTTTGCATTCAGGTCCCCTATTAAGTACACAGGAATATTGTGTCTGAAGAGTCTATAAAAGTCGGGTGTGGGTAGATATGGCCTGCTGGGGGGTAAGTATACTGTAGCTATTATTATTGGGCCTGTATCCGTTTGTATTTCTACTGCAAGTAGGTCTGATATGAAATCATCATATAGTTTATGTGTGATGTTGTTTTTTATTGCTATGGCTGTTCCGTCTACGTGTCTGTTGTTGTTGTTTTTCTTGTGTGTTCTGTATCCTGTTATTTTTAATGATTAATTTTCTGGTATGCCATGGCTGTTAATTAGTATTATATGTGGGTTTATGCTTGAGTATGTGTTGCTTAGTGAGTAATTGCGACCGCTCCAGTTAAGCACATTATGTTGTAATATTTTAAGAGTAATTTTGTTTTATTGTGTTTCTGTTTCTGAGAGTGTGGTGTGAGTGGGGAGCTGTTTGGTTATTTTGTTTCTTTGTTTTGTCTTTGTTTTGCAGAAATATATCGTTTTCTTTGTCGTTCCTTGCATATTTTATAAATAACTTTGATCCTGCTTTAGGGTCTAGAGGGGTTTCATTAGTGCTGGCTTTGATTTTATTGTCGAGGATGTTGTTTCTGAGTTCCTCATTTCTTCTAGAGGTGAAGGGGTCCGTATAGTATTTCAAGTGGCTCTCATTGTCGAACGTGAGTGTGAGGGGGGCCAGGGGTATAGTTTCTTTTTCTTCTAGGGCTTGGGAAGATTTTGCTGATTCTTCTGTCTCGTCTGTTATGTCCGTGTCGTTCCCATCATCTGAGTTTGCTGTTGTTTCAGTTGTGTTTTGGGGAGTTTGATTGTGTTCTAGTTGGGTTTCTTCTGTATGTGTGTTTTCATTTTGGTTTCCTTGGATCTGGTTGTGGGTGGGATTTAGGTTGTTGAATAGTTTCAGTATTTTTACTGAATCCTCTTTGGAGTACTGGCAAGGTTTGTATGTGGGAAGGTTGTTGTTGGTGATACATTGCTCAAAGGTTGTTGAAAAATCTCTAATATTTGCTGCATTGTTTGTGTGTGCTTCAAAGAAAGCGGTTATGTATAGCGAGCTGTTGATTGGGTTTTGGGGTGGGGGAGGGGGGTTCTGGGGGGAGTGATGGTTGGTGTTGGTTGCTGAGACATTGGCATATGTTTGGGATTTTGCTTCTTTGTTTTTTTTTCCTTTTTTCCTTTACTATTTCTTTCCTCTTGTCACATTTCATGGCAAGAGTGCTATGGTTGCCTGTGCAATTGATGCATGTTTTGTTGTTGTTAGAGTTTTCGCATTTCTTCCAGTTATGACCCTGGGCCCCACATTCCGAGCAGATTAGGTAGTGTTCATCTTTGGGGCATTGTGAGGTGACATGTTCTTCTATGGCATAGCACCTCATGCATGTGATGATCGGGATATATTCATCAGCCTCTATATTCCATTTAGGAATGGATAGGTTGAATAGCCTCAGGCCTTCTAAGGCCTTTTTTGCCATGGACACATCTAAGAATTCAACCTTCACAAAGTGAGTTCCGAATTTGAAAACTTAATTTATTTTGGCAAATCCGTTCTTTTCTTCTATTTCCTCCTGTATTTGTTCAGGTGAGTATTCCAGAATTAATGGGTCCACCTTTGAGCATATTATACTCCTTTTTGATCTGATGTTGGGGGGGAGGATTGGGGTGAAGCCTTCTTGCTCGAGAGTTTCAACTGTGGGGCTTGTGAGGAGTTTGTCAGAGTCATTGTCGCTTTGAGTATTAACTATTAGGAAGTCATTGATTTTCTTTACTGCACATATTAGTACATCAGCAGAAGCAACAGCATTGAGAAATCTCTCTTTTGGCTGAGCTTTTTCAGGTTCCTTGAGTTTGATCTTTATCCTAGTAATTTTGATATCATATTGGCTCTCTACCTTCCTAGAAACCTGGAGTTGTAAGCCTATGGCCTCAGGTTGCCTTCCTCACCGTCTACACAAGTGTCGGAGGTCCCTTGGCTACTTCAGGTTTCCCTATTCCTGTCAGAGTTTTTGCTTGCTTGCCACAACTACATTTATATATAAACTCACTGAACAGTTGTTTTGTGTAACAGACATCGCGGTTTAAGGGTGTGCGACCGGGTTTATATTCTAGATTTGTGAGTCAACAAGTCAACCAGGCGGACATCTAGTAAGTGTTGTAGTACGTCCTAGCATGTTTCACATGCTTGCACCCAGTCGGGGGACACCTCGACGACGTATATAGACTAATAACACACATAACAAAGCCACTCCAACAGTTTCCTCTCTCTCCAACATCCCTTCTCCTCTCTCTACACTCTTCAGAACAATAGGAAAAGTAGAATGTAGATACGAGGTGCCGTTGTAAAGGTTTATCCCTCAATACCTTCACCTGACATATTGTTACATTATAATTATGGCATAAGCTTTCTGGAGGATGTCATTCCCATCTCTCCTCCTCTCCTCTCGAATTGTATAGCAACTGAAACTAGTCCTCACAGATCCCAATAGATTAAGGTGAGGTCAATGGATTGTCCATGTTTTCCTAAAGAAAGAAACAAAGAAGAAAAAGAAAAAAGGTAGCAATGGATACTATTCTATTTATAAATCCCATTGATTTAGTTTTCTACTGGTTTGGTCCTCGGATCAACACCAGGTATTGTTCTCACTTGAATAGACTATTTGTATTTGATGCCATAAGTGAAAATAATAGTTAGAACGTGGTCCCGCATAGTCAGCCAACTTTGTCACTACCTATTTTCTGTTTATTTCCAACTAATAGTAAAAGTATTTAAAAATGTGTCTGCATCATACTAATATAATGTGTCTGCATCATACTAATATAATGTGTCTGCATCATACTAATATAATGTGTCTGCATCATACTAATATAATGTGTCTGCATCATACTAATATAATGTGTCTGCATCATACTAATATAATGTGTCTGCATCATACTAATATAATGTGTCTGCATCATACTAATAAAATGTGTCTGCATCATACTAATATAATGTGTCTGCATCATACTAATATAATGTGTCTGCATCATACTAATATAATGTGTCTGCATCATACTAGTATAATGTGTCTGCATCATACTAATAAAATGTGTCTGCATCATACTAATAAAATGTGTCTGCATCATACTAATATAATTGGTTTCATAATTTAAAAAATACAGTAGGCTAACTTGTTGCAAAGTCTTTGTAATAGCCGAGTAGCCAAGATGAGAACATGGCAATTTACCGTCAGCTCCTTAACAAATATATTACAATTAGCTTCTTATCTATTCCTTACCAACCAACCACCTACCACGCAACCTACCAAGTAACCTACCTACAAACCCACCTACTAAGCAGCCTACCTACATTCTCTCTGTCAAGCTATCTGTCTACAGTATTTAACAACTGCTCTATCTTCTTCGTAGGTCTCGTGGGTGCGGCGTCGACGTACAGTCGAGACCAACGCTTTAATCTGGCGAGGTCGGGCAGCAACGAGACCTGGACCCTGGTCATCAAATACGTTGAGAGGCGAGACCAAGGGTAAGTGGTATTTCTATTATATATTTTCTTATTTGTACATCTTATTGTAGCCCCTTTTCACGAGAATAGTGTTCTGAGTATTAATAGACTGTATTTACCAAATTTCCGAAAGTGTAGACACCCGATTTGCATGGTTGTCCACTTTGGACAAAATATCCAAAAACACGTGATTTGCGGTCTTGAGCATCAGGCGGTTAACTTGATACTTCTATGATGTGAATCATATACTAAGTAGTGTTAGAAATACATGAGCACTACCATGGAAATTAAATATATTTATGATAGTGAAGTGATAGTACACAATTATAAGGAAGCTTACTGACTGCTACTTGCCTTAGATTATATTCATGTTGGTAAGGAACAATAATTTAAAGGCGGAAATGTTAAGACATTGTTTTACTTATTGTCCTGCTACCACACACATTTTTGTATAACTGATGAAGATTAATTATTGCATTTTGTGTATCAATAATGTGGCTTCACATTCGAGGAAATTAAAAACTAAGATGTTTATACAAATGAAATAAATATACTATATTACTTTTGTTTTGTATTGTATTACGAAGGATTGTAAAAGTTCATCATAGAAATGTTTCATTTTGCAATCTATTTTTGGATGATAATCTATCTCCTCATCCATCTTACGTAGTTTGGATTGAATTTTAATGTCTCCGAGATGATTACTCAGCCTTTGAAATAATATATTTAGCCTCTACATAAATACAATAACCAACCATGAATGTTAGAGATAGTTCGGTGCACATTAAAATAGATTATGTCGTACATTTTGTACATAGGGCGCTAAACTTTGAAGATGTTTTTTCTCGGAAATTATCAATTACATTTACACTAGATAAAGGAGAAAGTAAATACTATTTTGCACACACGGCCATCTACTGACTGCTGTATATTGTCTCTATCCATCTACAATATCTTACTGAAAATAATCAAAACAGTTCTATTAAAAGTATCATTTTCTCTCTCTCTCTCTATCTCTCTCTCTCTCTCTCTCTCTCTCTCTCTCTCTCTCTCTCTCTCTCTCTCTCTCTCTCTCTCTCTCTCTCTCTCTCTCTCTCTCACCATCAGGCTAGTACTCCCAGCTCAAACGTCAATACAGAAAACAAAATACCAACTGTAATTATTTCGAGCTTGGGATAAATCACCAACTTCATCATATTTGATGTTTCCACAAATTGGTTTTCAAATATTTTTACTCCTAGATCTGTCAAACACATAATAGTAGTGTGACCTCTGGTTCAGCCATGATGGTTAACGCCTTCTGTACCAGGGACGTCCTTTTCATCCTATTCTGGACATTATTAGACGATTTTATTCAGCTTAGGAAGGACCTCCAGCAATAAACAGGCTTCAAACTATCTCATCCAACCCTTTTGACTACCACATATTTCCTCAGTTGCATAATATCGTCAAAATGTAGCTAGCATAAAATATAACACGTCGCTGGTACTCAAAGGG
The DNA here is from genome assembly GCA_032716605.1 of Paralithodes platypus. Taxonomy (NCBI): domain Eukaryota; kingdom Metazoa; phylum Arthropoda; class Malacostraca; order Decapoda; family Lithodidae; genus Paralithodes; species Paralithodes platypus. The sequence goes on along the minus strand of CM064523.1, from coordinate 24,368,526 downwards.
TTAACCCCTTCTGTACCGGCAACGTATCTGTATCTTTATTTTGGCTACTATAAGACGATTTTATTCAATTTGAAAAGGGCCTACAGGAATTTATTACAGGCTTCGAACTATCTCACTTAACACTTTTTACAGCCACAGATCCTTCTTAAACTGCACAAAATCGTCTAAATATAGCTAGAATTTAATTAACAAGACGTCGCCGGTACAGAAGGGGTTAATTACAAGAACACCTTTTATGTTACAGTTAATAAGGGTTATTTAGTCGTGTCTGTGTATCTATTTGTTTGATGCGGGTTTAGAACATATCTCGAAATCGAATAAATGGATTTAGACTAAATTTGCTCAGCACCTTCCATTGGTACTTTAATTTATTTTATCGTTCAATAAACATATATATGTATAATAATTGTATATTTTAATTAACATCAGCGAATTTACACCACATAGGAAGGCTCTTTAGGGATCAAAGGGAGTCAATACCGTCTCTATTAACCCTTTCTGTATCACTGTTTTTTCATAACGTGAAGGAAATCGTCTAATGGTCCCATGCTCCCCTGAAAACGACTCACCAAAATGCTTTGGACTACCATCTTCTACTCTTAATATTAATTTCTGTAATATTCGTGGCCTTTCCTCTAACTTCCACTCTGTGGAACACCACCTCTCCTCTGCCAACCCTCATCTTCTCTTTCTCAACGAGACACAGTTGTCTGGGACTACTGACTGCAAACCCTTCTCTGTATCCTCCTACTATCCCTATCCTCTGTTTCGAGCAAAAGGTGGATGTTGCGTCTATGTACGCAATAATCTTTGTTTCTCTCGTGTTCCCAACTTAGATTCTTCTGAATTTTCAACTCTCTGGCAAAAGCTTTCTTGTCACTCTCGAACTAAATATTTCTGCGCTGTCTATCTCTCCCCTAATTCTACTGACTATCCAAAATTCTTTGACTATTTAACTTCTAAAGTGGAACACATTCTATCCATCTCTCCTTTCGCAGAAATCTCCATCTTAGGAGATTTCAATGTTCACCACCACCAATGGCTCTCTTTTGTTTCCACTGACCAACCTGGTGAACAAGCCTACATCTTTTCTATCTGAAACGACCTAGAGCAGTTAGTCCAGCAACCCACCTGTATCCCGGATCGCTTCGGAGATCGGCCAAACATTCTTGACTTATTTCTAACCTCTAACACTTCTGCTTATACTGTAAATCTTTTCTCTCCTTTGGGACCCTCCAACCATAAACTAATATTTGTCACCTGTCCTATCTCTCCGGTACGGCCACCCGATCCTCCCAACCGGCGGCGCTTTTGGCATTTTAGCGCTGCCGACTGAGAGGCTCTTCGGCACTACTTCTTTGATTTCCCATGAAATTACTTTTGTTTCCGTAGCCGGGGAACCTCGGAGAGTGCCGAACGCATTACCAAGGTAATCCTCTCAGGCATGGATCGAGCATACATTCCATTTCCTTTCTCTCAGTATAATGCTATTTTTTTTGGTTTACTCACACTTGTTCTACTGCTGTCCGCAACAAGTAGGGAGCATTCAAATGGTACTGACGCCTTAAGACTCAAGAATCTCATTCTTCCTATGTTTCTGCCCGGAATCAAGCCAAATCTGTTCTTCAACTTGCCAAACACTCTTTAATCAATAAATGCACTGAATCAATCCAACTCTAGCTCTTCCCACGCTTTCTGGTATCTAGCCAAAAACCTCTCCAACAATTTTTCTTCCTTGTCTTTCCCTCCCCTTTTCCACTCTGATAGCACAACCATCACTTCTTCCTCTGGCAAAGCTGAACTCTTCGCTCAAACATTTGGTAGAAACTCCACCTTAAATGATACCGGTGCTATTCCTCCCTCTCCCCCTCCCTCTCTCCTACTTATGTCTAATATCCTAATCTCTTCTAAAGATGTATTTTCAACCCTCTCTGGGCTTAATACTAAGAAGGCGTATGGTCCGGACGGTGTTTCTCCTGTTGTACTAAAAAAATGTGCTTCCATATTGACTCCCTGCCTAGGCAAATTCTTTGTCACTCCTAACTTCTTCCCTTCTTTCTGGAAGTTTGCTTTCATTCAACCTGTCCCAAAGAAGGGTGACCGCTCTCAACTCTCCAACTATCGTCCAATTGCTCTTATCTTTTGTATCTCTAAAGTTTTTAAATCTATCCTTGCTTCCAAATTTCTTAAGCATTTCTTTTCTCATAATCTACTCGCAGCTCGCTAGTTGGCTTCCTTAAGGGTCACTCTACTGGTGATCTTCTTTCATATCTTACTAACTCTTGGTCATTCTCCTTTTGGAACTTCGGTGAGACCTTTTCTATTGCACTAGACATATCGAAGCCCTTCGATAGAGTCTGTCACAAATCTCTAATTTCCAAACTACCCTCCTTCGGTTTCTATCCTTCCATCTGTGCCTTTGTCTTTAATTTAATTTCCGACCGTTCCATAGTTGCGGTTGTGGACGGTCATCGCTCACTTTCTCATCCTATTAACTCTGATGTTCCTCAGGGCTCTGTCCTATCTCCCATTCGCTTTCTAATTTTCATAAATGATCTTCTCAACTGTACCTCCAGTCCCATCCATTCTTACTCAGACGACTCTACCTTACACTACTCAATTTGTTTTCCTGAATCTAACTTCCATTTTACATTGGGTCAGATCTGCCTGCAGCCAGTGCCTCCCCAAGAGTTGAAAGAGTAACAGGGCCAAAATCAAGGGACGTAAGAGCCAAAATGCCTGGACACACAGAGTTTGAAGCAATGGAAGTCAAAGGAAGAGGGAAAGACTGATTCTGGGAGAGAGTTCCTGAGCTCAGCTGTTGAATAGAAGAAAGATTGAGAATAGCGTTTCACTCTTGGTAGAGTTCCACAGAGTAGGGGTGAGATTGTGTTGCAAGATGGGTGCTACATGCTCTACGAAGAGGGGGTGTCATACTCTGAGAGAGCTCTGAGTAACACTAAAAAAATAGTGAGAGAGATGCATTTACAATTTACATCACAATTACCTGGACCTCGGCCTGTTACTCTTTCTATTAATTTCTGCAACATTCGCGGACTTTCCTCTAACTTTCACTCTGTTGAGCACCATCTCTCCTCCTACAAACCTGATCTTCTCTTCCTCACCGAAACTCAGGTGTCTGTAGCAACTTCCAGCAACCCCTTCTCTGTATCCTCCTACTTTCTCTATCCTAGTTTCAAAGCCAAAGGCGGATGTTGTGCATATGTGCACAACAAACTCACTTGCTCTCGTGTTCCCGATTTCGACTCCTCTGAATTCTCAACTTTATGGCTCAAACTTTCCTGTCATTCTCTTACTAAATATTTCTGTGCTGTCTATCTTTCCCCTAACTCTACCAACTTTCCGAAATTCTTTGACTATCTAAACTCTACAGTGGAACACATTCTATCCATTTCTCCTTTCTCAGAAATCTCCATCTTAGGAGATTTCAACGTTCACCACCGCCATTGGCTCTCCTCTCACACTACTGATCCACCTGGTGAACAAGCCTACGTCTTTTCTATCCTAAATGACCTAGAGCAGTTAGTTCAGCAACCCACCCGTATCCCGGATCGCATCGGAGATCGGCCCAACATTCTTGACTTGTTTCTAACTTCTAACCCTTCTTCTTATACTGTCGATCTTTTCTCTCCTCTGGGCTCCTCCGACCATAAACTTATCTCTGTCACCTGTCCTATCTCTCCAGTACAGCCACCCGATCCTCCTAGCCGGCGGCGCTTGTGGCACTTTGGCGCTGCCGACTGGGAGGCTCTTCGGCAGTACTTCTTTGATTTCCCATGGAATGATTTCTGCTTCCATGGCCGAGGACCCTCGGAGAGTGCTGAACGCATTACCGAGGTAATCCTATCGGGCATGGAAGCATACATTCCATTCTCTTTCTCTCAGACTAATGCTAAAAAATCTTGGTTTACTCACGCCTGTTCTACTGCTGTCCGCAATAAGGAGGAAGCATTCAAACGGTACCGACGCCTTAAAACTGAAGACTCTCATTCTTCATATGTTTCTGCCCGGAATCAAGCCAAATCTGTTCTTCGACTTGCCAAACACTCTTTCATCAATAATAAATGCACTGAACTATCCAACTCTAGCTCTTCCCAAGCTTTCTGGCATCTAGCCAAAAACCTCTCCAACAATTTCTCTTCCTCGTCTTTCCCTCCCCTTTCCCACTCTGATGGCACAACCATCACTTCTTCCTCTGACAAAGCTAAACTCTTCGCTCAAACTTTTGCTAGAAACTCCACCTTGGATGATTCCGGTGCTATTCCTCCCTCTCCGCCCTCCTCTCTCTTACTTATGCCTAATATCCTAATCTCTTCTAAAGATGTACTTTCTACCCTCTCTGGGCTTAACACTAATAAGGCGTACGGTCCGGACGGTGTTCCTCCTGTTGTTCTCAAAAACTGTGCTTCCGTGCTGACTCCCTGCCTAGGCAAACTCTTTCGTCTCTGTCTATCCTCTAACGTCTTCCCTTCATGCTGGAAGTTTGCTCACATTCAACCTGTCCCAAAGAAGGGTGACCGCTCTCAACCCTCCAACTATCGTCCAATTGCTCTTATCTCTTGTCTTTCTAAAGTTTTTGAAACTATTCTTGCTTCCAAATTTCTTAAGCATTTCTCTTCTCATAATCTGCTCTCAGATCGCCAGTATGGCTTCCTTAAGGGTCGCTCTACTGGTGATCTTCTTTCATATCTTACTAACTCTTGGTCATCCTCCTTCCGGGACTTCGGTGAGACTTTTTCTATTGCACTAGACATATCGAAAGCCTTCGATAGAGTCTGGCATAAATCTTTAATTTCTAAACTACCCTCCTTCGGTTTCTATCCCTCCATCTGTGCCTTTGTCTCTAATTTCCTTTCCGGCCGTTCCATAGCCGCGGTTGTGGACGGCCATTGTTCACTTCCTCACCCTATAAACTCCGGTGTTCCTCAGGGCTCTGTCCTATCTCCTATTCTCTTTCTAATTTTTATAAATGATCTCCTTAACTGTACCTTAATTCCCATCCATTCATACGCAGACGACTCAACCTTACACTACTCCATTAGTTTTTTCAGAACGCCCCAGCCAGCAATCCCTCAACGACAAACGTAATGAAGCCATAGAACTCTTAAATTCTGATCTAAATACTATTTCCAATTGGGGCAGAGAAAACCTTGTTAACTTTAATGTTTCCAAAACCCAATTTCTCCATCTATCTACCCGTCAGGATCTCCCAGCGGACTATCCCTTATTCTTCAACCATACAAAAATCAACCCTTCATCTTCTCTCAATATTCTTGGTGTCTCTTTTTCTTCTGCTCTCATTTGGAAGGACCATATTACCAGTCTTGCTAAGGCAGCCTCCCAGAAGCTGGGTGTGCTCAACCGCCTTAGGGGGTTCTTTTCCCCTGCACAGCTTCTTGCTCTGTACAGGGGCATAGTGCGCCCTTGTATTGAGTATTGTTCACATGTGTGGGGAGGTTCCTCTCACACCGCTCTCCTAGACAAAGTTGAAAGGAAGGCCTTTCGTATCATTAACTCCCGTCCACTCACCAACTCTCTGCAATCTCTCTCTCTCCGCCGCAATGTTGCATCTCTCTCGCTATTCTATCGCTACTATAATAATCATGTTCCTCAGAGCTATCCCAGTGCATACCACCTCCTTTACGTAGGGCACGTGGTACCCGTCTTGCAACTCAATCCCACCCCTACTCTGTGCAACTCTCCAACTCAAGAGTGAAACGTTACTCTCAAACTTTCTTCTACTCAACAGCTGAGCTCTGGAACTCTCTCCCAGAATCAGTCTTTCCCTCTTCCTATGACTTAAATTGCTTCAAACTCCGTGTGTCCAGGCATTTTAGCTCGAACGTCCCTTGATTTTGGCCCTGTCACTCTTTCAACTATGGGGGAGGCACTCGCTATAGGCAGTTATGCCTTTTGCCTCCCTCAATCACATAGAAAAAAAAAAAAAAAAAAAAAAAAATTAGAATAGTGAGAGAGATGCAACATTGCGGCGAAGAGAGAGAGACGGCAGAGACTTGGTGAGTGGACGTGAGTTAATGAGACGGAAGGCTTTCCTTTTTACTTTGTCTATAAGTGCTGTGTGAAAGGATCCTCCCCACACATGTGAATAATACTCCATACATGGGTGCACTGTGCCCCTGTACAGAGCAAGAAGCTGTGCAGGCGTAAAACCCCCCAGAGGCGGTTGAGCATACGCAGCTTCTGGGAAGCTGTTTTAGCAAGAGTGATAATATGATATTTCCAAGAAAGAGCAGAAGAAAAAGAGACACCGAGAACATTGAGAGAAGATAAAGGGTTAATTTGTATGTTGTTGAAGAGTAAGTCATAGTTTTTTGGAAGGGGGTGACGAGTAGACAAATGGAGAAATTGAGTTTTGGAAGCATTGAAAGTAACAAGGTCTTCTCTGTCCCAGTTAGAGAAAGTAGATATATCAGAAGATATATGTTTTATGGCCTCCTTACGTGAGTTTTGGAGTTCCTGCTCTGAATGATTTTGTGGAAGTCTAGTGGAATAGTGTAATATAGAGTCGTCAGCATACGAGTGAATGGGGCTGGAGGTGTAGTTGAAAAGGTCGTTAATGAATAATAGTAAGATTATAATTGGAGATTGGATAGAACCCTGAGGAACACCGGAATTGATAGGTTGAGGAAGTTAATGGTGGCCGTCCACAACCGCAGCTATGGAACGGTCGGAAAGGAAATTAGAGACAAAGGCACAGATAGAGGAATAGAAACCGAAGAAGGGTAGTTTGGAAATGAGGGATTTGTGCCAGACTCTATTGAAGGCCTTCGATATATCTAGCGCAACAGAAAAATTGTCACCGAAGTCCCGAATGGAGGATGACCAAGAGTTAGTAAGGTAAGACAGAAGATCACCAGTAGAGCAGCCCTTAAGGAAGCCATACTGGCGGTCCGAGTAGGTTATGGGAGGATAAGTGTTAAGATATTTTGAGGTAAGAATTGTTTAAAAAACAATTAAAGCCCATTATAGCAATTGGACGATAGTTGGAGGGTTGAGAGCAGTCACCCTTCTTTGGGACAGGTTGAATGAGAGCAAACTTCCAGCAAGAAGGGAAGACATTGCATTCAATGCTTCCATAACTCAATTTCTTCATCTATCTACCCATCAAGAACTCCCAGATGACTATCCCTAATACTTCAACAGTACAAAATTCAACCCTTCATCTTATCTCAATATTCTTGGTGTCTCTTTTTCTTCTGATCTCTCCTGGAAAGACCAAATTGCCACTCTTGCTAAAACTGCTTCCCAGAAGCTGGGTGTGCTCAACCGCCTCAAAGGGTTCTTTACCCCTGCACAGCTTCTTGCTCTGTATTATGTACAGGGGGCACAGTGCGTCCTTGTATTGAGTATTGTTCGCATGCGTGGCGAGGATCCTCTCACACAGCACTTCTAGACAAATTAGAAAATAAAGCCTTTTGTCTCATTAACTCCCGTCCACTCACCGATTCTCTGCAAGCTCTCCGCTGCAATGTTGCATCTCTCTCACTATTCTATCGCTATTACAATAATCAGTGTTCCTCAGAGCTTTCTCAGTGTATACCACCTCCTCTACCTAGGGTACATAGTACCTGTCTTGCAACACAATCCCACCCCTACTCTGTGCAACTCTCTAACCCAAGAGTGAAGCGATTCTCCCAATATTCTATTCAACATCGGAACTCTGGAATTATATCCCTGAATCCATCTTTCCCTCATCCTATGATTGAACATTTTTCAAACTCAGTGTGTCCAGATATTTTGGCTCGAAAATTCCTTGATTTTGGCTCTGCCACTCTTTCAACTCTGGGGGAGTGCGGCACCCGTTACAGGCAGTTTTGCCTTTTATCTCCCTCATCCACATTAAACAAAAATATATATATATATTTATATACAGTATATACCGGTATATATATATTTATATACAATATATACCGGTATATATATATATATAATTATATATATATATATATATATATATATATATACAGTATATATATATATATATATATATATAAACTTGTCCTATTTATGTATTAACCCTTGTCTATCGGGGCCCGACTTAAGTCCGTATCGAAAAATTTGGACTATGTGGCGGGGCCCGACTTAAGTCTGTGAGCAATTTTGGCGCAATATTGGCTCTGAGAGAGAGACGAGCGACGGGAAGAGTATGGGTTACCTCATGACCGCTCGCCACGGCCGCCGTGGACCAACTGAGATGTACTCCACTTACATCCACCCTCACTCCCTCGCTACATACGTAATTATATAAAGAAATTTCCGTATTTTAGCGATTTTGCCCTTCGGTTGCACGATCGTTGCAAGACAACCAGTGATCGTAGAAGGATGGTTCGGGTGTCATTGGAAAGCTCAATTTACGCCCTTTCAGGGATACATACTTGTATTACGCTCTGGGTCTTGTTTATGCATGAAAAAGAGCACGGAACAACCCCATTTATGGTAAAACCCCCTGCTGAGCGGCACAGTGAAATATACTCCACCACCCGCTCTTAAGGTGTTAAGTTGATTAAACAAATCAGTAAATATTATATATAAAATCTTATTATTCTCAATTACAGGAATAATGCAAAACAGTCTGATCATAGAGTCGGCGCTATAAAGCAGACGTAGTGCTTATTAATAAGAGGAAAAGTATCACAAGGGTATAGGTAGCGAACATCTTTATTTTGGATCCAACGTTTCGACATATCAACTTATTGTCATCATCAGGGTCTAAAAATTATTTATGTTTACTCACGATTCTAAATCCAGACATCCATACTCCCCAGGTAGTTGACAACCGGTGTACCACATCACATCTTCCTATCCCGCATACACAACAATCACTCAGTCATTCCTATTATGATTTTAGTCCTCACAGCTTACCTTTGATTTTTAGGGTAGGCATTGCGTCATCCCTGCCCAATCAATCCTTGGGGGATAGGCAGATTCAGAAGCTCATGGTATAAACGTCTTTTATATACAGTGGGCTGAAAATGCAAGCCGCATAATCTTGCATAACTGTCATTAATAGTAGATTTGCGGCTGCATAGATTAATCCACTGTTTTTGGAGTTTTTCATTCTTCGGAAAACGATGGAATTTGACTTTCTTTCTCAGTTCGTCTCTGGTTATATTAGCAACCATTAACAGCACTATAGGCTATCCTGTATCATAGTGTAGCGCCTCTCCCAGTACCCTGACTGACCGCATCTCCTGCTCTAGCTCAAGCCTCAGTGGCATTCGCTGCCCTTCAGAACTTACCCTGACACGGTCAGCCTTTATCTGACGTGGTACCTTAATTTGAAGGCGTTCCCATACAGCCAAATGACGTAGATGCGTAGGAATGCCCTATTTCAGTCCTAAGTGAGTAGGCCTCCTCTACTTTATAGATCTTGGCGGTGGTCACCTCAAAGAAGGGGTAGGGAAGTCTCTTAACCTTTTTTAGACAAAATTTGAACTGGTAAGGAGATATAGATTAGACGGTGCTGGGATAATCATTATGATAAGTGACCGAATTGTTGAGGGGACCCATGGAAAGAAGCAATGGTGAGTTATATTTCGGTACATAAAAATAGCGTACCGTACCGGCATCTCTAGTATTCTGACATTTCACGACAATTATTATATTTTATTCTTTTCATTTTAAGTTTCTACTCTTTTACTGATTGCTTGTAAACATCACTGGACTCACACACGTAGCGAAACATCTATATATATTAATCGTCGGAAAATGTCTAATCCAAAATATTGTGATATTTTTTAAATTGCACATGTTAAACAAAGTGTTTATAGCAAAAGATACTCAACATAAATTTTCATATTTAACAGTAGTTAGAAAAGGTATGACTTAAGATTTTGCTGAAAGCTGATTGGTTAGCTCGCTCAAATGCTAGCTTAAAAAATGCCTAGCATGTTCATAATAGTTTCGTCGGGTTTTTTGCCGATGTAAGTCATAAAATTTGAGTTTTTAGCACAGCTTTGAAATTCGGCCCCAGGTACTATAGGCTACTTGTGTTGTTACTCACTCAGTTACTTGTTCGTCAAGGGGAATCCACGCAATGCGAGCTAAGCTCATTATTATCGCGCCTCCTTAACTGGGAATGTATTGCGTGAAATGCATGTTAAGTGTTTTATGTACTGTTGAAATGGCTGTGGATGTGTGTGTAGTCTGTATTTTAGCCAATTGGCGACATCGGAAACGAAGGCTTTGGGTGGATCTGTATGGTACCATTCTCACTATAGACGGTACCGTCTCGCCCGAAGGCTTAGGTAGCCATCAGCTTAGGTGAACCATTTGATACCCATCTCGCCTTGTACCATTTGTGTGTGTGTGTGTGGGTGTGGGTGTGGGTGTGGGTGTGGGTGTGTGTGGGTGTGTGTGGGGCATCATTTGTAAACATCAAACTATTTATAATTTCGTAATGGGACTCTAGTAAAGCGTTACATACACAAATACTTCATCTATTAAATGTCATCAATGAAGTCGCATATAGGGCCACATTGTTTTCAACCGTATTTTCCTTATAGTAATTACAAGCATGTATTTCAACCGAGGATTTTCTTGATGTGCATAGTTTATTTCCAACTTTGTATCGTAATTCAAAAATAAAACAATGGAAGAGAACAACAAACAAGATGAAGGAAGTTCAAAGTGACATACGAACTTATTGGGAGGATAAGCCACACAAAGAATAGAAAGGAGAACTACAAAATAGTAACCCTTATAAAGCCCCTGTTTTCTCTCCACCAACCTTTTGAGAAAACGAAGGGAAGCAAACACAAGGGCTGTAACACCCCCCCCCCCCTCTCTCCCTCTTACCCATCACCAGTGACCTACCTAGGTACCCAGATAGCCAGATTAACAACTCCATGGAAAAGGGGTCTAACTATACTCGGCAACAATCAAGGTCCGCCCTCCTTTCCCTCAACTATCAACTATTCTACAGACAAGGAAGACAGTAAATCTACCTACAGTACACCCATTGCAGCCAGTTCTTTTTGTTGCATGCCCATTGCAGCCATACCCTCCAGCCTGGGCACGACCATTGCAGCCCAACTTCTTTCCTTTAGCACGCCCATTGCAGCCAAAACCCCTCTCAGTGACAAGCCCATTGCATTCATCTTCACTCTTTCCTTTGGCACGCTCATTGCAGCCAAAAGAAATAAACAGTGACACACCCATTGCAGTCACCTACACTTGCCCTCTTGGCACGTCCATTGCAACCAAAACCAGTAACACACCCTTTGCAGTCACTCTCCCCTTTCCTTTTGGCACACCCATTGACCGTAAAACTTGTGACACGACCATTGCAGTAACTCTTCCCCCTTCGGGCATGCCCCATCGCAGCCAGCATCCAAACCTATGTTAAGGTCGAATAGGAGAAGAAGACTAAGAAGAAGAAGGTATTCATGGAAGATAGGAAAATAGTCGAATGTCCTCACTACCACGCCAAAGAAAAAGGAAAGAAATCGCCTTTGCCATGTGACTCCGGGGAAACTCATTCCCCTCCTTGGACTTTCGGAGAATGTATACGTCTCGTTTGTTTAAACCCTTACAAAATCACCAAATACGATAAACTACAATAAGCACACTATGGTATCATAAATGTAATTTATAATTAGTACCAGGATCTTACGATACACTTACTGTTCCGTGTTTGTATTGGATTCAGAATATTATCCTTCTTGCTTTGCAAATTACAAAACAGCACTACAGATACCTTAAAAGATACGTTCAGCTAGCTAAACACTTGCTTATTTTATATAATTTTGTTTTTAGGATTTGTATGTACAATCGCGCTAATAAGTGAACTATCGACACCAAGTATGTTTTGATTAATAATTGGTATCAGCAATATCTAAGCTTCATTTCTTTATATAGAGTGAAATATACAAACATGTTCCTACACCTTCCCGCCCTATTCAACATCTGGCAGACATTAATAAAGCACAGAGCAAGCCAAACGTAATGACACCTGGGACATGACTTATTAGCGCGACCGTACAGTATATTTCCCATGCATTCTGATTGTATCAATGTTTTTTATTTATTTGTTATTTGTTTTATACAAGTCTCGCCAATTAAAATTAATAATAATTTGTATTGATCACACCTCAGAGATATCTTGCTCACATACTGTATATAAATAACTTCACTACCCTATGTAATTGTGATTCATTAATTCTTTATTTGTATGAGTGCTCAGCCCTCCGCATCTTTTTCCTTTGATTTTTACTAATTATAATATTTAGCTTTTATTTCAACTCTTAATGTAAACCTAATCTACATATCACTATCTGGGACATATTTAAAAACTATTAAATATATTTGGGCTCTACTGCACTCTTGTATTATTCAATGAGGCCTTAAATGTGCCCCAGATTACAAGTATCCTTCTCTAGTACATAGCTGCCAGTGTTTGTGTGTGAAGTGTATGTGTGTATGGCATCGCTACTGGCCGGGGTTCGAGTCCTGGTTAGGTCATATCACAACAATATTAAATCATATACAGTACTGTTCAGTCTTCAGTAGATTATACGTATAGCCTTCAGCATCTACTTTGTAATTGAACTACCACACACACACACACACACACATATATATATATATTATCTTATAGCTCAAGTCACCTATTATTCATGATCATTTATAGCCTTGTCTTGTTAAATGAATTATCTTATGTTAATAAACTTTTTTTTTTTAAATTTGGACTTTGTATTGTTATGTAGAAGTAATTGATTTGTTGAATTACCTATCGCCTATTGTACGACCCTGTTCACTAATTACGGGGTAGTAATTATCCACAAAACATGAACATGTGTAATACAGTGCATTACTACTAATAGTATATAGTACACTCAAAACTGTTGCAGGGGCGACAAGTCTGACTGAATGTTTGGCCATTACTCCGCCTACCAAGTTTCCAGAATGTGTGCAGTCCAGTTCCCTGGCAAAGCCTCACATAAAATACACGGTCTCCATTATGTTCCACCTTTTACACCTTTGACCCCACTGTACTGTATATGCAAACAAACCTGATGCAAACTGTATTACACTGTTTTATTCAATTTCCACCAGGTGTCTCGCTTTTACTCCAATATTAGCCAATCTGTAAACATTTATTTCCCTACGTACCGATCGCAGTGTATTCCCCCCCCCCCCCCCCCCTCTCTCTCTCTCCTATACTTCTTGTTCTCCAGCACATATCGCCTTCATACCGTCGTCTGTCAAGCCATAGTATTACACTAAGTCTTGTTCTCCTTGTGGTTCTGCGGTGGCGGATTGGTTACCGTTACAAACTATAAATCTATCATCCCAGGTTCCACTCCCGGCCTGGACAACTGACAACCTACTGGTTTGTTCATCTGTAATGATATTGAAGTTGTGGAGGTAACCATAGGATAACAAAATAAATACTAATAATTAATAATAATAATAATAATAGTAATAAAATAATAATAATTATAAATAATGATACAAATAATATTAATAATATGAATAATAACATACAATTGAATAATTATAATGTGGTAACCAAATTATATAATAAGTCATGGGTACCAAGTTAGGTAACGTAGCCACTACATGGCATAGCCCTACTCCAATAGACACACAAGTACAAAGGAAGTACAAAGGAAATCAAGCAACAACAGGTCTAGTGACCCTTCTAGGCTGCTTGTCCTCCAAAACACTGAGGATCAAGTGTCCAAACAGTGGTTTAGAGTGGGTAAGGGAACTACTGCCCTGGAACTAATGTCCTTGGCAGGATTAGGAAGTTAGTAGGGGACAGATGTGGAGAGAGAGAGAGAGAGAGAGCGAGAGAGAGAGAGAGAGAGAGAGAGAGAGAGAGAGAGAGAGAGAGAGAGAGAGAGAGAGAGAGAGAGAGAGAGAGAGAGAGAGAGAGAGAGAGAGAGAGAGAGATAGAGAGATGAGAGAGAGAGAGAGGAGAGAGAGAGAGAGAGAGAGAGAGAGAGAGAGAGAGAGAGATGTAGAGAGAGAGAGAGCAGAGAGAGAGAGAGAGCGAGAGAGAGAGAGAAAGAGAGAGAGAGAGAGAGAGAGAGAGAGAGAGAGAGAGAGAGAGAGAGAGAGAGAGAGAGAGAGAGAAGGGGCAATGTATTCTACTCACTTTAAATGCATCCGTTTGACAGGTTCTGTTATCATGACCAGTAGGTTCTATTTGTGTACGCCATTGATCACACACACACACACACACACACACACACACACACACACACACACATAAACACACGCAGAGCATCAGGAACAAACACCATACATCAGGATTAGTTTCAGCTTTCTAGGGATTTGTTGTACGGTCCGTTACGTATTTTCCTTTCCTTTCGCCCCTTATGATAAATGAGGCTATATATTTCATACCGTTTTATCTTTCTGCAATTGGTAAATAGTGTTGCATGTACGGTATTGCCGGAATATATAGCTGGTGACATTACTACTATTGTATTAATTCTGCACTGTACAGTCGCTCACATATATTCGTTACCACTATGTGATTCTATGTTTGGAAGTATGACTTCTATGATTTTCATATACTGTACATGTATACATTAATAACTAACAAACCACACGATCTAATTTGACTGCTCAGACAAGTTCGATCACTGTACCACATAAGGTATAGTTTGGCATACTTCAACCACTTGACCCGATTTGAGAGCTTGAAACAGCTTGCATGATCTTGAAACTTCCTAAGGTGTACATACATGGTGGATATACCTACTCTACTGTTATTATTGAGCTTGTTTATATAACCGTATGTTAATATATTTGTTTTTAGTTTGTGGTTACTTATAAAGCATAAGTACAGTATAATCAACGTGCGTATATACAGGTTTCTCTGATTGTCGGCGCTCATTAAGTTTGGAAATAAATTGTGCATAGAAAATGGTGTTTGTGTGTTTGTGGATAAGCATTGCATGTACAGTATTTGTGTGTGAGTATATAATATATACTGTATGTTCTAACGAGAAAAATAGAAATACAAATAACGGAAAGACAATAGAAACACCATTCTTTCAACATTATGATTAATATTAGATGATTATATAGCAATGGACAGATCTCTAGGTATCTAAGGGGTGCAAACTATCTCAATGACTATCTATGTCTTCCACCCTAAATATAAAATCCCTTTCTCACCTACTATAACCTTGCGCCGACTTTCCACGAAACGCACTTCTTGGGCAATTCGGTATCCAATTTTGTATATGTTCAGGAAACTCTTTGAAGTCTTTCAGTGTATCTTATCACTCCGTGGTGATTCGTCAAGCATCACAAAGTTTGTTGACATATTATAAAATTCCGTGGATACTAATAGTTTGTGCCACTCCATAGCAGCTTATCCAAGCTCATCTATAGTTTTATAGCGCGCGCGTTGTAACAGACTGTGGTATTACAAGGAACTGTAGGAACACACAGGAGTCCAAAGAATGGTCTCTCTCTCTCTCCATTTTACATCATAACTTCGCCTTCCTCATAAACCAAATGTCAGTTGTTGTTAATACATTCTTCTCACTCCAATACTCCATTTTTTACTTCTCAATTTGCTAACATTCTGACATTTTAGATAAATATTGTTTGCAATATGCAGTGCAAACTTCACTATTCTTATTATTGCAGCTACTGTTTTTTACTTTCATTTTGTAATTATATATTCTCACTCTTAATAATAATTTGTTTTTCATATTTACGATTGTTCGTTGTTTGAGTGAATGTCTTGAGAGAGAGAGTAGCTTAACTAATTCTACATTTATTTGTAACAGCTATATATATACCTGGTATGAATGTGAGGTTTATTTGAGGTTACAGGACATCACTCATACTCTATACCAAACACATTAGTTGCTAAAGTGATGCATTATTTCATTAAGCTATTGCGAGCATAAGGTTATGAAGGATGAAGACAGAGACAGCAATAATATGCTCGATGAGTGGCCACTCGCTCAGATGAGGAAGAAACTGTCAGTCGCTATTTCCAAGATCAGTGGGGGGAGGAATGAATGACTGAAGAGTTTCATGGAGAGTTTTCGGCCACTCGCTCAGATGAGGAAGAAACTGTCAGTCGCTATTTCCAAGATCAGTGGGGGGAGGAATGAATGACTGAAGAGTTTCATGGAGAGTTTTCGACGCAATATTTTCATTGAAACTTATTTGATTATGGTCAGGACCATGGAGTTCATTGGAACTTATTTGATTGTGGTCAGGACTATGGATATGGTGCTAGGCTAACACATATTGAGCAGAAATAGTGGGGAAATTTGCGCCTGGGCGCATTCTTTAACTCACCACAATAAAAGGGTAGGCCCTGCGCAAGTTTGTAACCCTTCTTAACAATTTAGGTGATGCAAGTGATGATTCATGAAAAACTGTTAATAAAGGAGCACAGGTAGATGTGGTAGAACTGTGCTGGTCAATTAGCCTGGCCCTCTTTATATAGTGTTCGGAAGCTTATACCAAGGTTCATCTTGGCATTCCCTGGGATTCCATAGATGGTTCTTTTTTTGTTCCAAGCTTATCTTTGTTGCCTCGTGGGTTGTTTTAGGTCTCTGTAAGCTGTCAACCTTCAAAATATGGGTCAGATCACATTGCTCCACTGCTGCTCTGTAGGTACGTTCGTGTTGTTCTGTGGTATTCCATAACTACTCCGTAGCACCTCCGTCGAACAGAGAAATCTGGGTCATTATCTCAGAATTCATCACCCCAAGCCTATATAATAATTTAATGATTGCCAGAATTAAAGGAAGAAGCGCGCCATCGGTTACTGGAAGAATTTAAGCACATACGAGTGACATCATAGGTTCATTACATGCTACTGCCCTGTTCTCCTATGCGCCTAACCCTGTATCCCAAGTCTTCCAAAGATGTTCACAACAACGGATCGAATGGGACACTTTATATAGATCTGCTTCACAAGTCTATTAAAATTGTTGGTCCATAATAGGTCATTAATCTAATGTCTCCAAGTAATCAAAAGTGCTATTATCATCTCCCATTAGGTAACCACATTTCTGGTGCCCTAAGGTATATAGGTAGAATTGTAGCATTGTGTCCAAATTATCAAAGGCCACTCAGCATCATACATCCATTATATCACACTTCTCTGATGTCCAAGGTATTCCAAACCTACAGTATAATGCTGTCTCCCATCATCAAGAACCGTTCCAGTATGATTTTTTTTTCTGTTTCTGCTGTACTGTAGGTGTAATTCTAATAGACTCTAAGATATGTTCTTTTTCTTGAATCCCAGGGCAGATTCTAATTATAGTTCAAGATTATGTGCCTCTTTATCGGGTGTCACAATTGATTGTTCGTGTTCTGGTATCCTAATTATCCATATTTTGTTTTCCTGTGTCCTAAGGATAAGTCTATTGAAACAGAAAATATTGTTTCTAGTTAATTTCGTACAATAGATTATTAAAACAAAAATTGTATTTTTCCTAATATCTTCCATTTTTTTCTGGATCAGTGTCTTTATATAAGTTGAGTGCCATATACAGTATTGTATGTAGGATTGTCTCAGTTTGATGAGTTTAGAAATTCCGACCCTCAACCTCACATAGCTAGAAAATTTAGAGACCGTGGCGGTTCCTAATAACTTCTCCAAAGGTCCATTTGTGTGGTAGTATAGGCCAGCTGGCAGGTCAGGTCAACTAAGGGAAAAATCTCGCCTAGCGGTACTCATAGCCTCAGGGCACACACGCGATGGTCCTACCAGGTGTGTCCTGTTGCCTAGGCGGCAGCTTCTTGTCTCTTTGTTGTTGTCGTGGGCGAGTCTATTCTTCCAAGATAGGGGAATTAGTACGGCGGATTAATGTGACAGTATCTGCCCAGCCTTCAATGGGGAGAGTTACATCAATTGGGAAATTAGAAGGGAAATACCATGAGGGACTTGGTTATTCCAAGGGCATTGGTGTCTGGGTATCTGAGGGGAGGGGGCTTGGCCTGCCATGACGGAGTCCAAGGATCTACTGACGAAGGGTGAATCAAGGTGAATAATGAGAGCTAGGGGCCAGGGGTGAGGTGCTGTCTCATAGATCGCTCCTCTGACCTTCTAGTCACCAGCTGCTAGGGGCACCGTGCTACTGGCTCTCTCGAGAAGGCAGTTTCTCCATAGTGCATTTCGCTCCTCAAGGGCTTTGGCTTGATTCGTTTTAGTGAAGCATTTCTGCCACTCTTGAATGTTTCTGGGTAACTCCTCTTGCCACTACCTGCTGATTTTTTAAAAAGTAGTGGTTGTGCGGATTGAGCAGGTCTTTTAGCTACTGCAGGTCTACGCAATCTTTCCTCTCTTTCTGCAGGTCAATTGGCGGCAGACTTGAGATATGCATAATCTTTCTCTTAATGGTTTGTCAGGCCCGTCTATAACATTTGTATTTCTTAAAAGAGTTCTTGTAAGTGACCAATGAATTCTGACCCAGGAGAGAGCTGGGTCTGCTGAAGATGCAGAGGGGAGGAAAAGGAGTAATTTCTATGTTCATGTCGAGAGTAAAAAAATTGTGCCGTTTGAAGTTTGGGGGGATAGACAGGCTGGGGAGATGAGAGGTCTCTAAAAATTAGAGAGAAGTAAAGATGGAAAAAAAGAGCAAAGTAGAAGAGTAAAAGGTGGAGGGCCGTTCTCCTTGCAATTCTTGGGTAATACATTCCTCATTGGTGTGTCAGACATGAGCATTTCATGGACAATGGGGTGATGGTGTGGAAAGGCAGCGATGGAGCAGTTCTTGATTTATTTCTTGGACTTTTTGAATGATAATCAACATATTTCCCCTTCAGCATCCCTATAAAATCCTGACTTCCGTGCTCGTCGTAAATAAGCCTCCTGCTATATCTTCATGCCGGGGAAAATTTCTGGACTACAAGATGATGATGCCGTATCCTCTTCCTCTTCCTCTTCATGTTCATAAGTTTCATCTTGATCTTGGATGTCTTCTTCATCTTCTACATGAGTGGCGAGGTCGATGGAGTCTTCTACTGGAGGATCGATGGTATTAGGAGATTGAGATGTGGTACCCTTATCTACCTGCAGAGTTGGATGTGTAGGAAGTTCAGCTTCTTCAGATTGTAGTGCTGATGCGGTGCTCCTTTGGACAATTCTTGGCATAAGGGAGATCTTCTTCTTGGGTGTCTTCCTAGGACCTTTTCTAGGGACATCTTCCTTTCGATGTTGGGGATTGGCCATTTTCAGAACTGGAGAGGGTGGAACTGATGCTTCTGGTGGGATGTTAATGACCGGTAGACTGTTATGTTGTAGAAGCTTGGGAATTAATTGGCACAGATGATATTTGTTGGCACCTGCAATAACTGATGCAGATTGTATGCATGCATATATAATTGCGTGTGTGTCAACAATCCCAGCTTCTTTGGTCTTTGGTGTTGGCTTTCTGTTGATGTTGGTGTGTTTTATAGCAGCTCCATTAGGTCCAGTGATTTCTTGAGCCTCTGGCTTCCCCTTCCTCCCCACTCTCGGTTGACATTCAACCCGATCACCTTCCACAAGAACTGGAGAGATCCTAGTGTCTTTAGTAGTAATAGCTGATCGGTGCACAAAGACATCCTTCTTGCCGTCATTTCTTGTAATGAAGCCATATCCTGTCTTCTTACAGAACCACCTGATCTTGCCTGATATCTTGAGGTCATCCATGGTAATCATGACGAGCAGAATAGAATTAGAGTGATGGAGTAGGGAGGACGATTCTGATTGGTCGGCGAATTCAGTCGAATCGAATCCGTCTGGGGCGGGAGAATATAGAAATGGTGAGACAAGTAATCAAATTTACCCCAGGATACGACCATGCCAAGGCCGTTTTTACACTCCAGGTACCCACTTTTATGTCTGGGTGGGACAAGGCTAACACGAGAGCAATGGAGGAATATAGAAATGATGAGACAAGTAATAATTTTGATCACCCCAATGCCTTGAATACTAGAGTTGGGACAGAGGAAGTAGTAGGGGGTGAGGAAGTGAATTGTAGTAGGAGATGAAGGTGTCGGGGCTTGACCCAACCTGCGTGAGCTGTGTTCTTGGGCTAGGATGGGGGGACAGGCAGGACAGACAGACACTTATGAACGGAGGAATATAGAAATGATGATACAAGTAATCAAATATATCCCAGGATACGACCATGCCAAGGCCGTTTTTACACTCCAGGTACCCACTTTTATGTCTGGGTGGGACAAGGCTAACACGAGAGCAAGTCAGCCCAATGACTTATGAGCAATCCTGGTGGCTAGCCAAGTTCTCATTCTCGTGTGTTTGATTGGTTGTAGGAAAGCCACCAATCAGGTCCCTGGATTAATTTGTGCCACAACGATTCCAGGTACTCGTTTTCGTCTGAGTGAGACGGAACTACACAGGGATTGGAGTTTGTTCAACACTCCTGGGCTACTTGGACCCTGGTGGCAAGCCAGGGAAATTTTACCCACCCCATGTATGTGTGGCAACATCTGATCTGTGTTGGTACTGGGCGTTCACCCGTCCAGCTACTGCCTGCTGGTACAAGGCCCCGAACCCACCCAGCAGCTGTGTGCTGGTACCAGGCGGTCACCCATCCAACTACTGACCAGACTCCACGTTGCTTAACCCCACTGATTGAAACCAGCGTTGCCAACAACATCGGCCAGGGTTGCCACTCCGTCTGGTTTTTTTTAAGGTAGGGGGGGGGGGGGGGGGAAAAGAGGCACCACAGAGTTGGTTGGGGGAAGAGAAAGTAGGAAAGATGAAATACAGTGGAAGAGTAAAGTTGGTGGGCGGTGGGCCGGCCACCTTGCTGTTTTTGTTTATTTATTGTTCATATAATTTTACAATATAATTTTTCTGTGGCAAAATACAATGGTGCTGAGGGCTGTTTTCTAAATCTAATCTAGGATATATAATTTTTCTATGGCAAAATACAATGGTGCTGAGGGCTGTTTGCTAAACCTATTCTATGCCCATGTTGCAAGATGGGCTTAAGCTGTGGTAATTGCAGGTTTGAGGACTTATGGTCATAGCTGGTGACAGTGCTGTAAATTTCCTGCATTTATTTAGTTACATTTGTAGCTAAGCTAAGGTGGGTCCTGCTGTCAGGATAGCTAGCTAGCTGATAAGCATTTAGGTATAAATAGGGCCTGGTTCCTCTTCGTTTATGATACTGAGGCTACTTGGAAAGTTTCTGTTAAAAGTGTCTTATGTGTTGTCTTTTGTCTATTATTGTGATGTATGTGTTTTCGTCTATGGCTTCTATGGTCTGCCATATCTTTTTGGCTTGGTAATATAAATTTATATTAAGTGGGAGAAGGCCGTTTGCCTGGTGAAGTTCTTGGGTGGTGTGAGTGTAAGGGTAGCGTGTGTTGGTTGCGAATCTCAGGGCTTTGTTTTGGACTCTTAGACTTTTTATCTGAGTTTTGCTTAAGGCAATGGTGGGGATTGCGGGGTATTCTAAGATTGGAAGTACTAGTGCTTTGATTAGATGGAGTTTTATTCTCGTTTCTAAGTTTCTTAGTCTAAAGAGTTTGCTGAGGGCGTGGATTGCTTTGCCTTTTCTCTTACTGACGTTTGATATGTAGCTAGTGTTTGAAATTTTTAGGCCGAGGGCCTTGCCGTAGGGTTGGAACTGTATTAGTTCTTGATCAACGACAAGGTCCTCGTTTCTCTTAGATCCGAGAGGAATGACTGTGAATTTATTAGTGTTTGTTTTGATCTTCCACTGTTTATCGAAGTTGTTGACTCTTTCGACTTTCTTCTGGTTCTGGAGTTCATCAGATGCTTGGACTTCCCCTCATAACTGATTATTTGGGTGATGTTGTCGGCATAGCTGATGTTTAGACCTGTGAGAGATTCTGGGGTGTCGCGGGTGTATATTGTTAATAGTGTTGGGGACAAGACACTTCCCTGAGGGACGCCGCAAGTGGTGACAAAGTTGTCTCCGATGAATGAACCTATTTTGATCTTTGCCTCTCTATCATTGAGAAAATCGCATAGGAGTTTCTCAATGATAGAGGGGAGGTTGAGCTGAAGTATTTTTTGTTTTACTCCTTGGTGCCAAACTTTATCAAATGCTTTGGTTATGTCCCTCAGGACAAGATGGCATTGTACTCCGTCTGCTTTGCTGTTTGCTATTTCTTCTGTTATTAGTGTTAGTGCCTGTGTTGTTCCTCTTTGGCTTCTGAAGCCGAATTGATGCTTATAGTGAAGATTGTTTGATTCGCAGTGTGTTCTGAGGCGTGTGTTAATGATTCTCTCAAAGGTCTTTCCAGGGACTTCCAGAAGAGAAATGGTTCGGTAATTTGTGGGAAGGTGTGGGGTTTTTCTGAGTTTTGGAATGAGTTTTATAATTGATTTTTTGAAGGCATCTGGGAAATAGCCTGCCGATAGCGATGCGTTAAGGATCCAGGTGAATTTTGTGATGGCGGGTTTGGGATGGTTTGACATTATGACTTTATTAATACCGCTTTCACCTGAGCATGTGTTTTTTTATTTTATGATGGTTTCGATGACTTCATAATTGGTGATGGGTCTAGTGAGGGGGCACTGAATTTGAAGTCTGGAAAGGTCTGAGGTATGGTGGGAGGTTGTTCTTTGCCAATTGTTTTGAATGAAGTTGTCTACTATGTTAACATTATCATCTTCATCATCGCTATCTTCCTCTTCTTCGTTTAGTACTTTTTCCCAGATGTCTCTGAGTAGTCTTTCTTGTTGTGGTATGTCAGTGATTTTGTTTTGTTGTTGGTCTAAAAGGTAGTGTGCTGTGGGGGGAGGTTCGCCAGTGAGAGACTTTATCATTCTCCAGAATGTTTGAGAATCGGGGTATGCATCGGAAATTTGTACAAGTTTATTAGCCCAGTTGGTGTTGCTTTCTTCTTGGAATGTTTGTTTTAATCTATGTTGGAGATTTTTGTATCTGTTATAGTGGTTTGCTGTCCATCCGTGTATGCTTGCATGTTGTCTTAACGTGTTGTATTGTTGGATTATTATTTGAGTGTTGTGAGAGTTTTTTTTTTTCCTGTGAGTGTTTTGTGATTTGTCATAGGAATGTGTTCTTGGGTAGCTGATTGGATGTTGTTATACCATTCTTCAATTTCATGATCTATTTCTTCTAGAGTAATATGTTCTGGTGTGTTGTTGTTTGTATGTGTTGTTATGTGGTTTTGAAATTCTTCCCAGTTGGCTGCTTTATAATTCGGTCTGTCAGGGATTGGTATTATAATGGGATAGCAGTTTATTTCTGTGATTATAATTTGATGGTCGCTCGTGGTTAGTGGTCTTCGGCTAGCATGGAGATGATGGTAAGTATGATAATTGCTCAGCATAATGTCCGGTGTTGTATATGTGTTTTGGTTGTGAAATGTGGTAAAGTGTCGTCCAATGTGTTGTATGATTCGTGTTGTGATTAGGTTGTGAAGTTGTCTTCCTACAGTATTGGTGTTTCTGTATCCGAAGTTTGGGTGATTGGCGTTTAAGTCGCCGAATAGATATACTGGAGTGTTTTTTTCTGAATAGAGTAATATAGTCGGGTGTTGGGATGAAAGGTCTACTAGGAGGTATGTAATCTGTGGCAATGGTGATTGATCCTGTGTCTGTCTGTACTTCTATAGCTAGGGTGTTGGCAAGGAAATTGTCTGTGATTTTGTGCTGTAGTCCATGTCTAATAGCAATTGCTGTACCGTCTGAGTGGCGTTCATATATGTTTGATTGAATAACCTTAAATCCGGGAATGTGCATGTTGTCTCCAGTTTTAAGGCCATGGCTTTGAATTAATATTATGTCTGCATGTAGATTTAGGTAGGTATTAGATAGTTCATGTTTTCTGGTGTTCCAAGAGAGTACGTTATGCTGAGCTATTAAGAGTCTTTGAGCCATTTTGTTAGTTTGGTTGATTTGTTGTTTGTTTTGTGTTACTTTTTTGTTGTGCATGGGAACCTGTCCTATGAGATTGGTCTGACTTGATTATTTGATCTTTTACGAAATCACCTATTTTCTGTTCTATTTCTTGGTTGTTTGTTTTGCTTCTGAGTTTGTTTTGATATGGGGTGCTTGTTTTTGATGGGGTTGTTCCTTCTTGAGTTTCGTTGTTTTGTTCCATGGATGCTTCTGAGTGGAGGCTAGTACTGGCCTGGCTGTCCGTGTCTGTGGTGTAAACCGTTCCTTCTTCTTCTTCTTCTTCTTGCCTTTATGATAATACTGTAGGCTGTTTCCTTGTCCAGGTTGTATTTGTTGAGTATCGTTGGTGTGTTGGTTGCATGATTGGGTTGTTGGTTGGCTGCATTGGCGTATGTTGTCTTGGTCTTTTGTTTTTCTTGTTGGATATGTTCTTTTTCCTTGACGACGTCTTTCCTTTTTGGGCATTTCATGGTGAGGGTGGAGTGTTCTCCTTCGCAGTTCACGCATTTCTTGTATGTGCTTTGGCAGTCCCGCCAGGTGTGGGAGCTGGAGCTGCATTCGGAGCATTTTGTGAATTCTTTTGGCTTGGGACATTCCATGGTGTTGTGGTCTTCCATCATGTAGCATCTCATGCATGTTTTTATAGGGGTGAAACGTTCTAGTTTGATACTCCGTCTGGGGCGGCGGAGGAATATAGAAATGATGAGACATGTAATAATTTTGATCACCCCAATGCCTCGAATACTAGAGTTGGGACAGAGACAGTAGTAGGGGGTGAGGAAGTGAATTATAGTAGGAGATGAAGGTGTCGGGGCTTGACCTAACCTGCATGAGTTGTGTTTTTGGGCTAGGATGGGGGGACAGGCAGGACAGACAGACACTTATGAACGGAGGAATATAGAAATGATGAGACAAGTAATCAAATTTACCCCAGCATACGACCATGCCAAGGCCGTTTTTACACTCCAGGTACCCACTTTTATGTCTGGGTGGGACAAGGCTAACACGAGAGCAAGTCAGCCCAATGACTTATGAGCAATCCTGGTGGCTAGCCAAGTTCTCATTCTCGTGTGTTTGATTGGTTGCAGGAAGCCACCAATCAGGTCCCTGGATTCATTTGTGCCACAACGATTCCAGGTCTTCATTTTCGTCTGAGTGAGACGGAACTACACAGGGAATGGAGTTTGTTCAACACCACTGGGCTACTTGGACCCTGGTGGCAAGCCAGGGAAATTTCACCCACCCCATGTATGTGTGGCAACCATCTGATCAATGTTGGTCCCGGGTGCAATCACCCATCCAGCTACTGCTGTGCTGGTGGAGGGCCACCAAACCTACCCAACAACTACTGTGCTGTTACCAGGAGGTCACCCATCCAACTACTAACCAGACCCCACGTTGCTTAACCTCGCTGATTTAAACCAGGGTTGCCAACCCCATAGGCCAGGGTTGCCTTTTTAGTTTAAGTTTAAGTTTATTGTGAGATAGAGGGTCTCACTAGTGATGAAAGAAGAGGTTGAAGTCCAAGATTAAGTGGTGAGTATGAAGAGTTGAAGGGATGAAAGCTGGTGGGCTAGACCACCTTGCTATTTTTTTGTCTTCTTTCTTAGCATCTGTCGTTTCTGCCTCTTTGGTTCATGTGTCTTGCTGTTTGACGGGCAGGAGCCTTTAACCCTTAATTAGCGGCGAGCAACATAAGTCGAGTTAAATAAAGCTGGACTATGTGGCGGCGCTCGACATAACTCGAGTGGCAATTTCAGCACGTAATGTGGCTGAGAGAGAGAGACAAGTGGTGGCAGGAGACTAGCGAGCGTATGACTGCTCCAGACCACCGCGGCGAACCTACTGACACAAATCTCAGCTCCCTCCTCCCTCTCTCACTCGCTACATACTCAATTATGTACCGAAAGTACCGAATTACCTGCTTTTTGCACTCGCGTTGCACGGTTATTGCAAGAAAACTATCCATCATACAAGGATCGTTATGGTGTCATTCGAAAGCTCTGTTTATGCCCTTTCAGGGATAGGTACTTGTTTTACGTTCTGGGTCTTATTTAGGCATGAAAATGATCACGTAAACAGCCCTATTTTGGCTAAAAACACCCCGCTGGGCGGTACACATAAATAAACCGCATAGGCCGCTCGTAAGGTGTTAAAGGGAGGGTTCCCGGCCCTTATAAGGTGCAGCATGGATCGCGAGGTCTTCCTGGTCTTCCTCACTGGACCAATCACAGATCGAGGGGAATAGGATTTCAGACTCTTGATCTGCAAGAAAAGCAAAGGTTGGGGGTGCTTGTGGTGGTGCTTCTGCCCTGGTACAGCTGACCAATCAGCACCTGTCTCTTGCCAGCCCTTGCTTGAGATCCTTGACTGAGCGAGGAGTGCTTGTTGGTGTTGGAAGGCTCCAGCTGGAGTGAAATAAAGGGATCTGGTTCAGTGGTAGTTAAAATGGCGATGCGGCTCATATATGCATCCCTCAGGTTCACCTCCTTCATATACTTGGTGAATTGCTGGTGAAATCTGGAGCCTGGGAGCAGGTGAGACTCGCTTCGGACTCGGGGGAGTATCGGGCAGTGATACTGCTGAGCGCGTTGAGGGTGCTGGCGATGTCTGCTGTTTATTATGATCTGGTCCCACAAAATAGAACAGGTAGATATAACCACGCAAATATGTAAACTTTCTGACACATAGAATGACAGATAATTTAAAAAAAATATATATATATAATTATGTAAATAGATAAACTGATAGATATATAAACAAACTTATGAATCCATAAATCTAAATCTATAGTTTCATACATCTCGAAAGAGATAAATAGAGAAAGTGACAGACAGTAAATACAGCTAAATAAAAGAATAACCAATGATAACAAAGTCAATAAAACCCCAAGAGTAGATTACTCCAAGCCTGTAATTGATGATACATTACAGGAATACATGTTCAGGCTGGTTGTACGGTATACTAATATACAATATATGTATGGAGAGAGTACAAAGGAAAGCAAGCAACAACATAATTATATACTGATTCTTACTAGGCTGCTTGTATCTAAACTACCGAGTCTAATTTTTAAGAGAAAAGATGGCTTAGAAGGGACAGGATTTATATTTTCCATGCAGAATGGATACACTGACATGATACTCAACAGGAAAATTAGAAAAAAATAGAACTACTTTACTATCTATTCTACCAAAACAGGTACTGCGGGCGTGTCTTCTTATTCGTCTGTAGAGAGAGAGAGAGAGTGAGTGAGTATCTAGGCAGGCTATTCACTGTGGCTGAGGGGGTGAGTGGGGAAGATGTGTAAAAACGTAATATTGGTAGATTTAATTGATAGATTGACATTAGTTAGATAGCCAATAAGTGACTGAGAGAGTGAACACGTATGAGATTGTGTAATCTATTGAATTATGTAAATATTCAGTTTCCTACAGCTGGTATTTTTTCAAGAAATGTGAATGCATGTTAATATTTGCATCATTAAAGATATTGTATACTGCTATTAGATTCTCATTCGAATGTTTGTCATCTAGAATGTGGTAATTGAACATTTACTAACACGCATATTCACTTCGATAGTTGCTTAACCCTTGTCTATCGGCGCCCGACTTAAGGGTGTCAAGAGAACCAAGACCTAATTGGCGGAGCCCGACTTAAGTCCAATGCGATGTTGAGCACATAATTGGCTCTGAGAGAGAGTCCGAGTGGTGGGAGGAGCGCGGGTGGGCTCTGATCGTTCGGCACGGCTCCTGTACCGCGACTGGTCTCTCCTCCACACTCATCCACATCCACTGCCTCCCTAGACAGGGAAATATGTAAGGAAGTTACCATATTTTAGGGTTTTTGTACTCGCGTTGCAACATCGTTGCAACACAACCCGTGGTCGTGCAAGGATGGTTCAGGTGTCATTGGAAAGCTCAATTATCGCCCTTTCACGGATACATAATTGTATTACGCTCTGGCTCTTGTTTATGCATGAAAAAGAGCATGGAATGAAGCTCGTTTAGGGTAAATCTGCCCGCTTGGCAGGTAGTAGATGTTACAAACGGCCCCGTCTGACGGGTGTTAAATAAAATTGAGTAATATTCAACAGTAACTACTTGAATATACCACTCCACTGATGACATCATCACATGCGTTTTGAAGTAACTGCATGGTGGGGTCGTTTTGTAAAGCTAGTTGAACAGTGTAAGGTAGAGTCATTGGCATGAGAATGAATTGGACTATAGGTGCAATTTACAAGATATTTAATAGGTATTAGAAATAGAGCTGTAGATAGAACAGAACCATGAGAAACACAAGGGTTGATAGATTGACGAAGTGAGCAATGGCCGCCCACAACCAAGAAAAGTCAGAAAGGAACTTGGAGATAATGGCATACTGGAGAGATGCAAACCAAAGAATGGTAGTTTGCAAAAAGGAGATACATGCCAGTATCTGTCAGAGGCTATGGATATGTCTAGTACACTCGGATACCATAGTCTCTAGCCCACTCAGGAGAATTCGTGGACCCCTATGTTTTTCTCTATGCAATTTTATCTATCCGGATTGATTTTTGGATAGAACTTGCTTTTTAATATATAGTATATTTAATGTTGTACTCGATTTATAGAAAATTATATTCATAAATTCGTTTCTAGATATATGCTTCCATAATTAGAAATAGGTGTAGTCCACGAATATCTATGAGTGGGCTAGAGACTATGGTATCCGAGCGTACAATAGAAAAGATAATACCTTGTTACTTTCAATGCTTCCAAAACTCAATTTCTCCATCTGTCTACTCGTCGCCCCCTTCAAGAAAAATATAACCTACTCTTCAACAACATACAAATCAACCCTTCATCTTCTCTTAAATTTACTGTGTCTCTTTTTCTTCTGATCTCTCTTGGAAAGATCATATTACCACTCTTTTTAAAACAGCTTCCCAGAAGTTGGGTGTGCTCAACCACCTCCACAGGTTCTTCCCTGTGCAGCTTCTTGCTCTGTATAGGAGCACAGTGTGTCTATGTATTAAGTATTGCACTTTTAGACAAAGTAGAAAAGAAAGCCTTTCGTCTCATTAACTCACGTCCACTCACCAATTTTCTGCAGTCTCTCTCTCTCCGCCGCAATGTTGCATCTCTCTCACTATTCTACCGCTATTACAATAATCAGTGTTCCTCAGAGCTCTCTGTGTATACCACCCTCTCTTCGTAGAGCACGTAGCCTCCGTCTTGTAACACAATCCCACTCCTACTCTATGCAACTCTCCAACTCAAGAGTGACATGTTACTCTCACTCTTTGTTCTATTCAACAGCTGAGCTCTGGAACTCTCTTCCAGAATCAGTCTCTCCTATGATTTAAATTGCTTCAAACTCTGTGTGTCCAGGCATGTTGCCTCGAACGTCCTTTGATTTTGGCCCTGTCACTCTTTCAACTCTGGAGGAGAAACTCGCTACAGGCAGTTCTGCCTTTTGACTCCCT
This sequence comes from Paralithodes platypus, assembly GCA_032716605.1. Lineage (NCBI taxonomy): Eukaryota > Metazoa > Arthropoda > Malacostraca > Decapoda > Lithodidae > Paralithodes > Paralithodes platypus. The sequence goes on along the minus strand of CM064523.1, from coordinate 24,339,163 downwards.
CACTTAGGCGGAGATGGAGGATAGAAGATAACGGCGGGGGCATTCACTATCGCCGTTGAGGCATTGTCCTGTGTTAGTTGGTTTAATGTAGACGGTGGTTTTGAACCCATGGTCGTTCAGAGCTACGAGGATGTCGAGGAAGGGGAGTTGTCCATTGTTAGATTTTTCAAAGGTGAAGTTAAGTCCGGAGGAGGTCATGAAGCGACGCTGGAGTTCCTGTAGTTCGTGGAGGTCCTTGATTTGCACGAAGATGTCATCCACGTATCTACAGTAGACGGCGGGTCGTTGGGCAGCTAGGAGCTCTTCCTCGATGGTACCCATAAAAATGTTCGCAAAAAGAACTCCTAGGGGCCTGCCCATCGCCACACCGTCTATCTGCTTGTACATGTTGCCCTGGGGGCAAAGGAAGGGGGCCTCCTTGGTACATAGCTCCAGTAGTGTTTTCAGGGCCTTCTCCGGGATGTCCAGTGTTGGTGTATCAGGGCAATGGTAAATTCGACGTAGAATCATGTCAATGGTCCTATCCACTGGCACGTTGGTGAACAGGCTTTCTACGTCGAGAGAGGCGATTGTGTGGTTGTTGTTTTTTATGGGTACCATCGAGGAAGAGCTCCTAGCTGCCCAACGATCCGCCGTCTACTGTAGATACGTGGATGACATCTTCGTGCAAATCAAGGACCTCCACGAATTACAGGAACTCCAGCGTCGCTTCATGACCTCCTCCGGACTTAACTTCACCTTTGAAAAATCTAACAATGGACAACTCCCCTTCCTCAACATCCTCGTAGCTCTGAACGACCATGGGTTCAAAACCACCGTCTACATTAAACCAACTAACACAGGACAATGCCTCAACGGCGATAGTGAATGCCCCCGCCGTTATCGTCTATCCTCCATCTCCGCCTATGTTAGGAGAGCCCTCACGCACTGCTCTACCTGGGCCGACACCCACTAGGAACTAGAAAGACTATCCCAAGTTTTAGTAAATAGCGGATACTCCAACTCCGACATCTCCAGCACCATCAACCACCATCTTGAAAAATGGTACACCCAAAGCCCTCCCAACATTGACCCCCCAAATGAAATTAAGATCTTCTACCGCAATTTTATGTCCTCTGAACACAAAAATGACGAGGCCGTCTTAAAAGAAATAATCTCCTAGCATGTCCACCCTTTAACCCGGAAAACAAAATCAAATTAATAATTTATTACAAATCCCCCAAGACCTCCAACCTCGTTCTCCGCAACAAACCAGCTTCCACCAAGATAAAGAGCCCGATGACCGACGATCACGTCATTTACCAACATACCTGTAATTATGAGGACTGTGGACCTCATTCCTATATTGGTATGACGCAGACTTGTCTTTCACGTCGGTTAACTCTTCACCTGACCACTGACATTACTATTCAATAAATCCTTGCAGTCTGGAACTATGCCTGATCAACGGAAGCTAGCCAACGTAACACCGATATTAAAAAAAGGCAGCAAATCCCTACCCAGTAACTATCGTCCAATTAGCTTAACCTCAGTTGTATGTAAAATGCTAGAAACGGTCATACGAGACAGACTCGTAAATCACTTAGAGGAAAATAACATACTTAAAGATACTCAACACGGCTTTCATAAAAAACGTTCCTGTTTAACAAACCTCTTAGACTTCTTCCACGATATCCTCAACCTCTACGATGAAAGTAAAGCTGTAGATATTATATACCTTGATTTTCAAAAGGCCTTTGACAAAGTTCCCCACAAACGTTTACTGCTAAAACTAAAAGCGCATGGAATACAAGACGGTGTGTTGAAATGGATAGAAAATTGGCTCAGCGACAGAAAGCAAAGAGTAGTCATAAACGGTAAGGCATCTAAATGGACCAATGTAAGTAGCGGGGTACCCCAGGGATCGGTACTAGGACCAATTCTCTTTCTAATTTACATCAACGACATAGATGAGGGCCTCACCTGTACAATCTCAAAATTTGCTGACGATACAAAAATTGCAAATAGCGTACTCTCAAAAGAACAAGTTGACGATATGCAACACAATCTAGATAAATTGTCATGTTGGGCCCAAATTTGGCAAATGAGTTTCAATGCGGATAAATGTAAAGTACTACATATCGGATACCTAAATGAGAAAGCAAACTATTCGATGAATGGCACTCAGCTTAAGAATGTAAACAGAGAAACCGATCTGGGAGTAACATTATCGAGTAACCTAAAACCGAGTCAACAATGTTCAGAAGTTGTTAAGAAGGCAAACAAAATAATTGGCTTTATAGGCAGGTCATTTGAGCATAAATCCAAAGAAGTTATCCTAACCCTTTACAATTCCTTAGTCCGCCCTCTTCTGGAATACTGCGTTCAATCCTGGTGCCCTTATTACCAAAAAGATATAAACAAGCTAGAATGAGTTCAACGTAGAGTTACCAAAATGATACCTAGCCTAAAGAACAAACCATACGAAGAGCGTCTTAGAGAATTCAATCTATTTCCTTTAACCCAGCGCAGATTAAGAGGTGACTTAATTCAAGTGTTCAAAATCATCAAAGGCATCGACAATATGAGCTGTAGTAAGTACTTCACTATCGACCAATCTAATTACACGCGGTGAAACGGTTGCAAAATTATTGGTAAATCTTTTAACTCACACGAATCTAAGAATTTCTTCTTCAATCGAGTTGTCAACTTGTGGAATGGGCTTCCCCGAAACGTTATAGACTGCATCACCGTTGATTCATTTAAACTCCGCCTAGACAAATATCTCGCTTCAAACCCGCGACTGACTGCGTTTGTAAATGAATAACTTTATTTTATCCCCCCCTCAGTTACTAACCCATCTGTCCCCTACTAACTTCCTAATCCTGCCACGGACATTAGTTCCAGGGCAGTAATTCCCTTTCCAATGTTCCCTTACCCACTCTAAACCACTGTTTGGACACTTGATCCTCAGTGTTTTGGAGGACAAGCAACCTAGAAGGGTCACTAGATCTGTTGTTGCTTGATTTCCTTTGTACTCCTTTGTACTTTGTACCTTCAGGCTGGAGCCATCAAAGACCACTATCTCACCCCTAACCACCCCCACCTCACACGCAACGAGTTAGAGAAACACACCACCATACTCGATAAAGAAAGTGACCCAAGGAGATTACCTATACTCGAAGCATTATATATCGAAGCCTTACATCCCAACATCAACAACCAAACTCTGGACCTTCAGATCCTTCCTTCTGCCAAAAGGCACTTTCCTACAGGACATAACGCCCCCCCTCGCCCCCCGGTGCCCTTGACGCAGCCCCCCGCGCTACCTCCTTCAGCTTCGTCTTCCGCAGGCGCCACACATACTACGCAACTTAGGCCACGCCCCTCGACACGCAGCCAATCAGCTTCGACCCCGCCAACCGACCACCATCCCGCATCCAGTGCGCATGCGTGAAGCGGTTCTATCTTTCTCTCTCCTAGAATACCCCTCCACCAATAGCAGACTTTTGCCCCCTGATTTTCGCCTCCTCTGATCCTCCACCCTCTATATATACCCTTCCTGTTTACCTTTTATATCATTCTATCCTTACTTGATAATGCTGGTTGTCCAGTGAAACGCGTCGTATATCCTGTATCATCATGTACATTAATGTAACCCTGTACCACCATGAATTTTGCTCATCTCCTTCATCTACTTCCTGCCACCCAGCGAAAACTCATCAGAGACCTGGAAACTTTGAATAATAAAATTTCCAATGCAAAAATTGCCATTTCTTTCAACCTCGTATGTATTAAAGAAAATGTATTACCTGGCTTTACTAACATATATATTTATGATAGAAAGAGAGAGCAGATGGGGGATGAAGGGGAATGATTGAGAGAGGGGTGTGGGAGAGCATATATACAGTATATTGTACTTCAACACATTTGCACAAACATTTTTTTCGCAATTTCACTGTACACGCATATGGTAAAAGCACATGCAATAATACGAAGCCACACATTCTCAGCTGCTCTTTACATAAATATAGTATAGAACATACATACTTACACCCACATGCATAATCACCGTTCCTCTAAATTACATTTTACAAATACCTGCGTACTGCTAACAACACAAAATACACGCATCTCTCTCTCTCTCTCTCTCTCTCTCTCTCTCTCTCTCTCTCTCTCTCTCTCTCTCTCTCTCACATACACATATCTCTGCTCCCCAACACACCAAGAAAAAGTTTCGTATCTGGGTGCAAAGTTCTTCATAAATTCTGACTCTTTCTATTCGCTTCGACTCCTTCCAAAAAAGCTGGATCTATGTTTGATATTTACCACTCTATCGCACAATGTCAGGATAAAGTTTATTTACTTTTTGTATTCAGTTATTTTTAATTGTATTATTTTGGAAAGCTATGGAAACACGCTTAATGCAGTTATAGTATTTTTAGGCAGCTTTTGAAAAGATATTGAACTGTGTTCCAGTCCTCTGGCTTTTACACAATATTTTGATCAGGTTAAAAGAGAGAGAGAGAGAGAGAGAGAGAGAGAGAGAGAGAGAGAGAGAGAGAGAGTGTGTGTGTGTGTGTCGTAATGAATATATATATATATATATATATATATATATATATACACACTGTATATAATTATATTTTCCGGTATATATACATAAAGGATATTGCGGTGCAATCTGATTTTAAAGTGTGTATAGCCTATCAACTACAGTATTATCTTAACCCTATGACCAAAGGAGGCCTTTCTTGAGTGGATTAATATCGTATAGGTTCAGCTAAAATTAATTGAAAAGTCCACAGATTGAATGGAAGCTAATTCGGATAAAACTTTGTAAACCTTCAACTGTAAAATAGCCATCCTTAGCTAAGTAAATATTATTAAAGAAAATTCCATGCACGAGATTCAAAGCTGACCTTGCTCAACTAGATAAATATAACCTAAATATAGATAAAAGCCAGGGCTTCACAGTGTGAAAAGAGAAGTACCACCAAAAGTGGATATGATGCCCACGAAACTCTGTATATATATATATATATATATATATATATATATATATATATATATATATACATATATATATATATACGGTATATAATTATATATATATACAGTATACTAGTATAATATAATATTTATATAACTTACACTATTCTTCTTTTGGTAAGAGCATGTTACCATATAAGATCAATGAAGTAAAAGTCGTTATCTGAAATGGTTTTGATAACAGATCATGAAATCCAAGTTGTCCAATTCTCGTATGACAGCTAATAATAAGTCACCGATCGTTGTTGGTTCTGTTGTTCAAAACCTTTTTTGTTCTTAGTTACTGCTGCTGGACGTCGACAGTTGCCCTTGTGTGTGCTGTGTACAGTTTCTCCTTGATAATTATATACTTAGATTCAGTACGACACACGCACACACGGAACTCTCGCCCTAAATCAAGCTGGCCTTCATCATATGACTAAACTGCTTTAAACTTCATGTGTCCATGCATTTTGAGTCCAACTTCGCTTGAATTTGGCTATGACACTCTTTTGGCTTTGGGGGAGACACTCGTTACAGGCAACCTGCCTTTTGTTTCCTTCATACACACGTAACACTATATAAATCACGTAAAAACATGTCTCAGCGTCGGTATTGAACCCCTTTACCATCTACAAGATTTTAAAATCTTGGTAACTCCGGCAAAAATGAGGGGACCAAATAAGAACATTCTTGGTGCGCCCCCCAGGTTCACTGCCAAGGACTGTAGAATCATTTTGAGGCAGATACGATAGCACTAATGATCAAATTGAATACTTTTGATTACTTTTGTTGCGATTTCGCAAAATTGCCGATGTTTTCAACCATCATAATATGTTCTCAGGCAGGTATAGTTGGTTACCCTAGCGTCCTGGGCATAAAGGGTCATGCACATCGCTGGGTCTCCTTAGGCGAGGGGCCCAAATGGGAGCAATTGGTCCAATCGGCCTAAACCCGGCCCGACCATTGCTCTCAAAATGCTTTCATAAAATGCTTGGCAGCATTTCTAGCCTTTCTTTGATGTACGATGACGGACTGTGACATTATTAGCTGTCCTGCCATAATCGGCTGATTTTAAAGTAATTCCCTACTGTCAAAGCCATTGCAACTAAAGACTTGTGCTTCACTCATTTTATATGGCAACATGTTATCACGGAATACTGAATGGCTTAGGTTATATAACACAAAAATAACATACTGTACATTTGAGATTATTCCACTTTGTTGTACATACTCTGAATATATATACAGTATATATATATATATATATATACAGTATATATATATATATACAGGTATATATATATATACATATATATATATATATATATATTGTGACGTCTACCAGCGTTGGCAGAATCGCCTCTCGGTAGCCACTAGCGCTCGCCAGGGACATCGAAATGGGCTACAGTTATCAGAGAATGTTGTTCTTTCTTTCCTAGCAATCATATTGTCACAGACAGTCCAGTGGTGGTCTTTGTTTTTGTCTGTGACAACGGGAAGTGTTTTATATCATTAGTAGAATATAAGATGCATTGTGTAGAGTTAAGGAGAGAGAGAGAGAGGCGAGAGCGTGGTGGTAATATGTACGTGTGTATGTATGTGCTGCCTCGCTCGGAGGAGTTTTCCCGCTCGCGCGGGCTTTCTCACGCCCTTGATTGGCCGGCGTGTCTGGCTGTGTCACGTGACACCTGCTGCCTTGTGACGTCTCGGCCTGTGATTGGCCGACCACCGCATCTTTGTGGGCTCCTGTGTTCATGGGGGTCCACAGGAGCTGTTCTCCTCAGGACAGGCTAGGCGTGCATGCATCTAACATCCCTTGCTTATTCTCTCCCCCAATCACCACCTTTAGAACTGTTTCTCTCTCTGAACTTCTTCTTTAACATTGCTCTCACCTTTATTCAATTACTTGTCCCCTTGGGTTCTGCATACGGTTTCCATAGCCGGCCCATTGTATTGCATGCGCCGTCCTCTGAGATATTTACATGTACTTAGAATAGGTTTTGAGGGTTCTTAGTTAGTATAGGTTATGAACTCTGTGTGCCTCCATTATTGATTTAGTGTTTCTGCTCTTTTATTTAATGCTAGACTGGGATAAGGTAACTTTAGTCGTTGTCATCGATGTGTGTATGGTTTGCTTATACCTACACGACTTCGACTGGTCCTGTGGTAGCCTGTGCTGTCTTTTCGGTTGTGTCCTTTGCGAGTGCAGCTTTGTGTTGACTGAGGGCTTTGGCCTGTGCCAGTTCCATACTTTGCTGCCTCTTTGCTTGGCTTTAGAGGATCGCCAGGATAGAACCAGATACTTGTGATCTGCATCTATCAAGAGAGCACCCTAGTCAATTAACGTAACTTAAAGGATACAGTCTTAAGGACATCGCTAGGCTACGAGTCTGTCTTGCTCAACCCCCAGTTCCTTACCTAGAGTGTCCCAGCTAGACATTATTAATTGAGTAGACACTTATTAGTATTTAATATAAGCTCTTTGATAATTATGTATGCATTATTATTCACAGCATTTATTAGTCTAGGTTATTGCTGAGCCGCACAACCATAGTAGGCTGTTTCGTTGATGAGGAAGTACTTCTTTTAGTGTCGAGCATTACTACCGTTGCGCATTTATAGTATTCTCGTGTCAGTTAACATTATATGTCCTATCTTTTTGTGTATTCGCTTTACACGTGTGGTGTCCTGCCTCCTGCATTTATATAGTTTAAGATACGAGCATCTTATGAGCATCAGACTTTCTTCAGAAGTTTCCAGGTTTATGCTGTAGGACTATACTTCACTTTCTTTCAGATAGGAGTGAAGAGTTTATTGTTGTTTAGAGTAACTGTATTGAAGCATCTTTTTATTGTATTAAATCTTGCAGTGATTTAATTGATCTTTCCATAGATTTTTGTTTATGCATTTTAACGTAACTTGCATCCTGTGTGTTATCAGGCTATACCAGTGTGGGTTAGCCTGAAGTAAAGTACATTTATGCCCAGTTAAGGATACCCCGTTATCACAGATTAACTCTGGAGGGTATAGGTGTTTTGTTCGCCGGCATATAAGTTCGAGGGTTTGGATCTAGCGTACCGTTGTTGCATAGTGCCTTATTACTAGTCCAATCATTAAGTGCCCTTGTTTTATTCGCAGTCCCGGTCGTAACAAATGGCGACCTTGCCTAGTATCTTATCTTAGTCGTCACAACAACCTAGTGAACTAAGAAATAATTGCAGGCTTTTTGGATATTTGTTTTTTGAGGAATATTTTGGACACGTGGGAATTTGTTTTTTGGCAACGTAGTATAGTACTTGAGTTGTCTTCAAGCATTTTTGAGTGAATAGTGCTACATGAGAGTAGGTACTTCTTTTTTTTTATAAACGATGAGGATTTCCGGTGGACACTATGTCGAACGACGGATCAGTACATAGTGAGAGCACAGGCGAGGAGGTGGAGAAGGTGGAGTTGTCTAGCGGCGCTCGAGTGGTAAACAGTGAGGAGAATGCTCGGATATTTTTGGAGGAGCTTGTGTCAGCGGATCGGGTGTCGGGGCTAGACCGGTACAGACTACAGTGTGTAGCCACGGTCTTAGGGTTTCCCGGTACTAGCGGTTTGGCGAGAGGTGAGCTGGTTACCTGTGTGCTCGGTGGGGTGCGTGGGGCTTCGGGTGGAGCGGGAGCTGGGGCACCTTCTGCCCAGCCCCAATTCCACTCGACTCCTACCATGGCGCCCCCTCGGGCTCCGGAGCCGGGTACGTTCCCGCAGGCCGATGCCCGCTGGTGGTTGGGTATTCCTCTAGGTGATTCACGGGGTGGGTCCCCGATAGTAGCACCCCCTCCTCAAGGTTTGTCTGCCGAGATGTTGTTTCAGCTCGAGCTCGCCAAACTTCAGGCTGAGGAGAGAAAGGCCATACGTGAGCAGCAGCAGCAGCAGCGGGAATCTGAGGCTGAGGAGAGAAAGGCCATACGTGAGGATGAGCTTCAGGTGGAGGCTACGAAGTACTGTGCAGACATAGATCTTGAGAAGTCTTGGGTGGAGTCGACAGGGCAGCGTCTCGGTTCTGGGAATCGAGGTCTTGATCAGTCTTTATCGCACCTTCTTAAGTTAGTCCCTGCATTTGATGAGTCGGGTGTCACCGAGTTTTTCCTGCATTTTGAGAAGAAGTGCCGGGAGCATCAATGGCCCGAGGTTAAGTGGGCAGCCCTTGTTTCCTCTAGGTTGATTGGCAAAGGACTCAAGGCATATGATGCGTTGCCCTTGGAGTCTTGCATCGATTATGAGGTGTTGAAGGAAGCTGTTCTGCGGGCATACGAGTTACAACCAGAGACATATAGGTTGAAGTTTCGGGGTGTTACGAAGGGTCGTGAGTGTACCTTTCTAGAACATGCCCGGGAACTGTCTGATGCTTTGACAAATTGGCTGAGGTCAGAGAAGGTGACGACGCTCGAAGAGCTTGAGCAGTTAGTCCTTCTAGAGCAATTTTTTAAGTGCACAGGCGGCGACCTGACTTTGAACCTCAAAGAGAAACAACCTAAAACTCTACAAAAGGCAGCTGAGTTGGCTGACCTGAGAGTATCGCTGATTCATGGGTGTGGGTCTGCACAACGGACCGATGCAGTTAACAAGGGGCGCAACACTTCACCCCCCCGAGTCAGTGATACAACAGTTAATAACAAAAGTGAGAGCAATGATACTAATTTTGATCATAAACAAAAAACTGTCCCGTTTAAGAAAGGTCAGGGCCCTTCCCTACCTCAGGGGAAGTCCAAGGGTGAAGTAGAGTGTTTTCGGTGTCATAATAAGGGGCATTTTGCATGTTCCTACCCTAGTAACCAACCTACAGGAGTCGTGTCTTTGGCTCGCAATATTGGTGTGTCTCTGAGGTCTTCTGCATTTACCCGGGGTGATATGTCAGATGCGGGGGCACAGCCAGTGAAGGAGTGTCCGGAAGGCTCGAAACCTGTCCGCGATGCTTTTTGCGGCCATAGAGGGCGTGGCTGCGTGAGTTGGGCTGGTTGCAAGCATGGGTTGGAGTTGTTGCGAGATACAGGTGCATCCCAGACTCTGATGAAAAACTTTACAGGCAAACCTATAAACGCGGCACGGGAAGTTGTGGTGCAGAGTATTAATTCTACACGGTCATACCCGTTGGTTCGAGTGGAGCTGGAGGTTGATGGTGTGACACGGGAAATTGATGTTGGAATCGTAGAGAAACTGCCAGTAGAGGGCGTCGACCTTCTTCTCCGCTACGACTTTGTGGTACCTACTCCTGAGGTTCCACCCTTAGTCGTTGCCGAGAGGCCAGCCGACGTGAGTAGGGAGGGGCAGGAGTTGGTCGACAGGTGTCAATTATAGCAGATGGCGTGTATTGTCACCCGATCTCGTGAATCTAAGGTGTCACAGCCTATTCCTCAGTCTCTAGACCAGCGGAGGAATGGTCGGAAGGAGCAAGTTAAAGTTGGGAGTAGTTTTGTGAGTTTTGATCCAGCGGCTCTTCTTGGCGACTTAGTATTAGCACCAACGTTTAGGTCCGGAGTGGCCCCAGAACCTGTCACACTTGGTGAGGAGGTAGGGCATGAGAAAACTCCGAGACAGCAAGTTGAACTCGAGGACGGTGAAACATGTCATGTGAACCTGTTAGAGTTTATGAGGCAACCACCTGAGCAGCCTACTGTCCCTATGTTGGTCTGCAGCGGCCAAGGTGGAGAAGGAGATGGGGGCAGTGGGGCGCAGGTGGAGGAGAATTTGGATTGTCATTCTCGGTGGAGCAGTGGGCGGGGGACACGAGCCAGGTGGCTGTGGAAGCGCTAGAGCACCTGCCTGAGCAGCAGTGTGCAGCGCTCCACCACCTGCTCGGTTCATACCCCACTGTTTGTGCCGAGCACCCAGGCCTCCCAACTCTTGCGGTGCACGAGGTTCCGCTGACAGGTCACTTGAGTGTCAGTAGACCGTTGGCCTCGTTGTTTCAATGGTTCAAGGTGGGCGACGAGGCTTTGGCATGGTTGTCAGGTCAGGGTCGACCCATGGCTGCTAAGGGTAGTGGTCAGAACCAGGACATTGAGCAGATTGGTGAGGTTGGCTGTGGAGTGGATGTGCCCGGTCGTCGCATAGCCTCCCAATGCTGCTCTAGTATTATGCAACAGCCCTACCATAGACCGACTGTATCTTGCCATGTCGCTGAAGGCGGTGATGCTGCGCAGTCAGATGTAGTTGCAAGGAATGCGGGGGTGCGCATGTACGGTATCGGTGGGGGAGCATTAGCAATTATGAACTGTGGGAGTGACTGCACAGGTGGCACAGATTGTCACTCTCATGACCTGGCTGTTCTGGGAACAAAGGTGGAGAAGGAGGGAGGCTATAGTGTAGAAACTGTGGTCACGGCTGGGTTGTGGGAGGGCAATGAGCATGTTGTTCGTCGAGATAAGTTTCAACCTCTTGTTCCTGAGCGTCAAGAGAAGTTGTTTGCTAGGCTGTGGCAGTACATCCACATGTTTGTTCATTCTCCAGGCCTGATGTACGGGGTAGAATCCGACATGGAGGCTGGAGACAGTGCAAGGCTCAAAGTGGCTCCCTACCGTAATAATCCTGCTCGACAGTCTGTGGTGAAAGCAGAGCTGGACTACATGTTGACGAAGGGTTTGAGCGATAAGGAATGTCGTGAGTGGTCGTTGCCTGTAACTTTGCAACCTGTGTTAAGTGGCAAGATCAGTGTGTGTGTTGATTGCAAGAGTGTGGGTGCATTATCCCTGACAGACGCCTATACCTTATCGAGAGTTGACGATCCCATAGACCGCATCGGGGCTGCATTGCTTATCACGAAGGTAGAACTAGTGAAAGGTTATTGGCAGGTCCCGTTGCCGGAGAGAGCGAAGAAAAGTGCCAGTTTTGTGATGAACTGGGCAGTTTATCAGTGCCAGGTGTTGTTTTGCTGCCGGAACACAAGTTGGATGTGTGGCATGTTAAGGGCACTGATAATGTTGTGGCTGATTGTTTGTCACGGGAGGGTACGCTTTGGGGAGCACCCTCGCCGTTCAGTCAGTGTGTGTTTGAGAGTTGAGAAAAACCAGGCTTGCCCCTGTAGTGCAGCCGCCAAAAACAACATTAAATTAAATAAAAAATCACATAAAAACTCTTTCTTTTTGATAGTTAATTGTAAGTTGCCAATATTATAGCTAAAGTCCTAAGTTGAACCTGTTTTTCACTTAGTAGGCTGGGCTCTGTGAAGCTCGCTCAGGGAGCATAGCAGGCTAAATTATACTATTATGTTTGGGAGGGGTTATAAGATTTTCTCTATGCTAATGTGTTGTTTTATGTAATATTGAGCTTTGCATTTCATTTCTGGTGGAGTGGCTAGGTGTGGCGGATCTTGTCGGCATTCTGCCTTGTCAGATATCGTGCTCGCCTAATGTTGAGCGTCCTATATCTTGGGCGGGGTGTGACGTCTACCAGCCTTGGCAGAATCGCCTCTCCGTAGCCACTAGCGCTCGCCAGGGACATCGAAATGGGCTACAGTTATCAGAGAATGTTGTTCTTTCTTTCCTAGAAATCGTATTGTCACAGACAGTCCAGTGGTGGTCTTTGTTTTCGTCTGTGACAACGGGAAGTGTTTTATATCATTAGTAGAATATAAGATGCATTGTGTAGAGTTAAGGAGAGAGAGAGAGAGGCGAGAGCGTGGTGGTAATATGTACGTGTGTATGTATGTGCTGCCTCGCTCGGAGGAGTTTTCCCGCTCGCGCGGGCTTTCTCGCACCCTTGATTGGCCGGCGTGTCTGGCTGTGTCACGTGACACCTGCTGCCTTGTGACGTCTCGGCCTGTGATTGGCCGACCACCGCGTCTTTGTGGGCTCCTGTGTTCATGGGGGTCCACAGGAGCTGTTCTCCTCAGGACAGGCTAGGCGTGCATGCATCTAACATCCCTTGCTTACTCTCTCCCCCGATCACCACCTTTAGAACTGTTTCTCTCTCTGAACTTCTTCTTTTCCATTGCTTCTCACCTTTGTTCAATTACTTGTCCCCTTGGGTTCTGCATACGGTTTCCATAGCCGGCCCATTGTATTGCATGCGCCGTCCTCTGAGATATTTACATGTACTTAGAATAGGTTTTGAGGGTTCTTAGTTAGTATAGGTTATGAACTCTGTGTGTCTCCATTATTGATTTAGTGTTTCTGCTCTTTTATTTAATGCTTGACTGGGATAAGGTAACTTTAGTCGTTGTCATCGATGTGTGTATGGTTTGCTTATACCTACACGACTTTGACTGGTCCTGTGGTAGCCTCTGCTGTCTTTTCGGTTGTGTCCTTTGCGAGTGCAGCTTTGTGTTGACTTTGTGTTTGTGTTTGACCTGTGCCAGTTCCATACTTTGCTACCTCTTTGCTTGGCTTTAGAGGATCGCCAGGATAGAACCAGATACTTGTGATCTGCATCTATCAAGAGAGCACCCTAGTCAATTAACATAACTTAAAGGATACAGTCTTAAGGACATCGCTAGGCTACGAGTCTGTCTTGTTTAACCCCCAGTTCCTTACCTAGAGTGTCCCAGCTAGACATTATTAATTGAGTAGACACTTATTAGTATTTAATATAAGCTCTTTGATAATTATGTATGCATTATTATTCACAGCATTTATTAGTCTAGGTTGTTGCTGAGCCGCACAACCATAGTAGGCTGTTTCGTTGATGAGGAAGTACTTCTTTTTGTGTCGAGCATTACTACCGTTGCGCATTTATAGTATTCTCGTGTCAGTTAACATTATATGTCCTATCTTTTTGTGTATTCGCTTTACACGTGTGGTGTCCTGCCTCCTGCATTTATATAGTTTAAGATACGAGCATCTTATGAGCATCAGACTTTCTTCAGAAGTTTCCAGGTCTATGCTGTAGGACTATACTTCACTTTCTTTCAGATAGGAGTGAAGAGTTTATTGTTGTTTAGCGTAACTGTATTGAAGCATCTTTTTATTGTATTAAATCTTGCAGTGATTTAATTGATCTTTCCATAGATTCTTGTTTATGCATTTTAACGTAACTTGCATCCTGTGGGTTAGCCTGAAGTAGAGTACATTTATGCCCAGTTAAGGATACCCCGTTATCGCAGATTAACTCTGGAGGGTATAGGTGTTTTGTTCGCCGGCATATAAGTTCGAGGGTTTGGATCTAGCGTACCGTTGTTGCACAGTGCCCTATTACTAGTCCAATCATTAAGTGCCGTTGTTTTATTCGCAGTCCCGGTCGTAACAATATATATATATATATATATATATATATATATATATATATATATATATATATATATTGTTATTCAAAAACAGATACTGCACTGTATCGTAATCAAACTCGCTGTATTCATCATAGGAAGTGCCTGTTTACAATCGATATAGGTTGACAATGGTGTTCACTTCTTGTGTAGCTCTGCTGTTAGCTCACTTCATGTGTAGTTCTGTTTTGGTGGTGTAGCTCACTTCATGTGTAGTTCTGGTGGTGGTGGTGGTATAGCTCACTTCATGTATAGTTCTGGTGGTGGTGGAGTTGTAGCTCACTTCATGTGTAATTCTGTTTCGGTGGGGGTGGTGTTGTAGCTCACTTCATCTGTAATTCTGTTTTGGTGGTGGTGGTGTTGTAGCTCACTTAATGTGTAGTTCTGGTGGTGGTGGTGGTGTAGCTCACTGCATGTGTAGTTCTGTTCTGGTGGTGGTGGTGGTGTAGCTCACTTCATGTGTAGTTCTGGTGGTGGTGGTGATGTAGCTCACTTCATGTGTAGTTCTGTTTTGGTGGTGGTGGTGTTGTAGCTCACTTCTTGTGTAGTTCTGGTGGTGGTGGTGGAGTAGCTCACTTCATGTGTAGTTCTGTTTTGGTGGTGGTGGTGTTGTAGCTCACTTCATGTGTAGTTCTGGTGGTGGTGGTGGTGTAGCTCACTTCATGTGTAGTTCTGTTTTGGTGGTGGTGGTGTTGTAGCTCACTTCATGTGTAGTTCTGGGGGAGGTGGTGGTGTTGTAGCTCCATGTGTAGCTCTGGTGGTGGTGGTGGTGGTGTAGCTCACTTCATGTGTAGTTCTGCTGCTGATGCTGTTGCAGCAATTTCATGTGTAGCTCCGAGGGGCCCTAATTATCTGTCGCTCTTCTTCAGGGTTCTGAACATTGTTTTTGCAGTGGATGGTGCTTCTCTACTGATGGTTGTGTCTGGTAAAGTAGCCTTAACTACTGTATATGGTTGACATCAGTACACTGCGTGTTGGAAGTAGAAACAGCATACACAAACCTTGGTAAGATGTTCTTGTCGTCTGGAGCTGCTTTGTAGTGGTGCTCGGGGTCGGTGGCGAGGGGGGTGTTTAGTAGGTTACCTCCTCTACGACTATGGGGAGCCCATGCTTGCTTTGAACGTGTTGCAGTGGACGTTTTATTTGATGCATTGGTATCTTGGGGTGACAATTCTAGAATTATATCATTATCGTTTACCAGAACCTAATGAAGCCATACAAATCATACTGTAGGGATTAAAGTTCCTTAACAATAGAACTGCCTTCATTCACATAGGGAAGATATATACCTAACCCCTTCAGCACCATGATGCCTTTTAACCTTTGATTCTGGCTAAAATGTGATTATTTCATGCAGTCTAAGGACTTATGTTACAAAGAGTGTTTATTGAGATCATAATTTATTTGCTCATTCGAGTTGTATAGGTAGATTATTAACTAAAGAAAATTATCTTAGGGTATCCATAATATGATGACAATTACGTAATTGTGGTAAAGGGGAGATGTCATGGAAATAACTGTTTAGGAGGAGTAGTGCGTCAAATGTTCCTGGGACTACAAAACTCGCTCATTTCAGGGAAACACATCCTTCTTCGCAATGGAACCAGATATATATACGAAGTAACCAAGGACAAGGTCAACTTAAAAATTTAGTCTAGAAGTTTTTCACTTTTACAACAAGAACGAACGTCACCATGTATCTTTTTTCTTTTTTTCTTTTTTTTTGCTGCGTGAAAATACTGTTTTAATTATTGTTGTGAAATATACTGTATATGTTTCCAGGTAATATATATAATCTATATTTTTATTAATTTCACCACAACAGTACCAAGCACCTTCAATGAAAATAATGAAAGCATATACAGGTATGTGATCCACCAGGATTCGACCCTTAGTTATTACACACAGATTTTTAAACACTCTAACCATTACACCACCACGATGGTTAAAGGTTTATGCACACGCCTACGACTTATTATCCATTCTCGAATACTTGATATTGATCTAATCATGTTCATATTCCCAACCGCGCGCTATGGTAGCCTAATGTTTAAGTGAGAAGAACGAAAAAACATTACCACAAGGAAATTAGAAACAAATTAATATATATATATATAATGTTCAACGTTGCAAGAATGTGTAAATTAGCACACTCAATAATTTCAGGAAAACGAGAGCACAAATTACACGTACAGTAATTATATTAAGTAAAATGTATATATGAAATACTAACGCAGTTATACAAACATTATTGAACGTGTATAGCATAACGGACACAAAACCTGAAGGTACACACTAACAGGTAGACACAATAAATAAACAATGAAAACTCAAAATTCGTACTCTAACATAGTTGTAATGCACATACACAATATACACACAGACACACACACACACACACACACATATACATCAGTCTTTCCCTCTTCCTATGACTTAAATTGCTTCAAACTCCGTGTGTCCAGGCATTTTGGCTCGAACGTCCCTTGATTTTGGCCCTGTCACTCTTTCAACTATGGGGGAGGCACTCGCTATAGGCAGTTATGCCTTTTGCCTCCCTCAATCACATAGACAAAAAAAAAATACATACACACACACACACACACAAACACCCCGTGGCGTAACTGATAGCGCGACTGGCTCACAACCAGAAGGTCCCGGGTTCGAGACCCAGGCGGGGAAGAGACATTTGGGCAAGTCTCCTAACGGTGTAGCCTCTGTTCACCTAGCAGTATAAATAGGAACCTGGTATAAGTGGACGAAGTTGTGACGTCCCATCTGGGGTTGGTGATCGGTTACAAGGTGAGATGGGTATCGTACTGGTCAACCTAAGCTACTGGTCAACCTAAGCCTTCGGGTGAGACTGGTACCGTAGTGAGAATGGTACCGTACAGATTAACCCTAAGCCTTCGTTTCCAGATGTCGCCAATTGGCTAAAATACAGACTACACACACATCCACAGCCATTCCAACGATACATAAACACTTAACATGCATTTCACGCAATACATTCCCAGTCAAGGAGGCGCGATAATAATGAGCTTAGCTCGCATTGCGTGGATTCCCCTTGACGAACAAGCAAGTGAGTGAGTAATACACACACGCACACATATACATACATACAGTATACACACATACACACACACACATGTCAAGCACACTTACAGTACACACTCAAACCAAACTCATTAATGCACACTCACACAAGCCGTATTTTTTCCCTGACTGAATTACATTTGCATAGTAATAAAGGGACATTCAGAGTCAACATCAGTGATACAGCTCCACGACTTAGGCTGTTGTAAATAAAATTAAGTTTAAGCTGTAGACATTGATCTTAAATGAAATACACCACAATATTTGAATCTGAGATAGATAGAAATAATTATGTATTTGATTACTTGTGATTATATGGTCACTACAAATGCATAGTATTTAATTGTTATATATATATATATATATATATATATATATATATATATATATATATATATATATATATTATACCGGTATATATATATATATATATATATATATATATATATATATATAATATATATATATATATATATATATATATATATATATATATATATATATATATATATATATATATATATATACAGTATATATATAAATCAATTATTATTTTTTGTTTTTCGGTTACAATTTGATGTCTAGAACTTTAACTTAATTATTACCCGAAACTCTCATGCGGACAGCTCAACCAATAAAGTAGACGTGCCGTATCGCCCAAAATCAAAACGGCATACCCAACTCTGCGAAGGGTTACCATCATCACTAATATTACCACCTTTATTACTACTACTATCTTCATCACTACAATTGTCACCATCATCACTACTACTACCATCATCACTAATATTACCACCATCATCACTACTACTATCATCATCACTACAATTGTCACCTTCTAATGTCAACTAAACTAACTTAACCTAACAGATGCGGGCAAGTTTTTTTTTCGCCCCCTGAACGATGGCGTTCTGTGTGAGTGAGCCCCTATGGGGCACACACACAGAATGCCATCGTCATTGCTTGTGAATAGGTACAGGGTGGGGGCTGGGGTCCCTGAAGGGGGTGGGGGGCTGGTTGAAGAGGGGGCTGGTGGGGGTGGGTGGGGGGGGGGGGAAACAATGTTTTTGACCGAAGATCATAACTATTGCACAAATTCAAAAAATCTGTTTTTAATTACTGTCGCATTCACGCACCGAAGGTTCTTGTGAAGTTTGGTGAAAATCCGTTGAACGGTCTAGGAGGAGTTATCGGACAGACAGACAGACGGACAGACAGACAGACAGACATACATTTCGGTTAGCATGTACCACTATACGGGGGGCGATACCACTCTGCTTACGCAGAGTTGATAAATCATTTGAACGAAGCAAGGAAATCAACCAATGCCAACTATATCAGGTGCAATTTAAAGTATATAACCAGAACAATATCAATATTGATTGACATGGCATTGGTTGGGAAGTACTGGTTCAAATGAACTTCTGGTTGAGAGTTACTGGTTGAAATGGTCAAACAGCTTTGAGATACTAATGGAAATGGTCTGCCAGTTTAGAGTTACTATGCTAGACTAAATTGACTAAAGCCTGGGTCCCACATACAAGCACATATTTGCTGTGGGTGGGCACGTTTTCGGCAAAAAATTGCGTCCAAATCGATTTGCCAAGATTTTTAATGACGTAGGATGGGAAGACATAAAAATGACGGAGATAAGACGAAGTAACAACTGAGATGGAATATATCGTACAAATGTACAAGCATCATGAATGGTCTGCGCTGCGTATACAAACAACACAAATGTCGGAGGCAGACAAAACGCCGAGAGGGCCGAAAACATATAGTTGACGGAAATTTGACAGTCTGTCTCTTAGTGCAATACACGACGCCCTCAGAGGCCCTGCCACATTGAGAACATGGATGCGCTACTGACACATGTGCGTCCCACCTTCGATCCCATCAACTTACCCCCAACGCACACCTGTACACCGGAGTTGTTGTTGGGATGTATATCCATTGTAGGGCTCCTCACTAGCATACAGATACTACCTCGAAAATTAAATGCAACATGACATTTTTTGCATAGTAGCTGACTCCTGGGCATTATCGTACCTTGCATCACGTGTAGCAAACGACGCCTGCCGACCATTGCATCGTCATTGCCCTGATGCCAATTTGTGGCTAGATCGTGACTACCAATGGCATTTTTATATCCTGTATGTGGGACCCAGGCTGCTTTATAATATGGTAAAGTACGGGAATTTATTGCGTTTTTATATCTGAAATGGTCCGTACCGTACCTTCAGGAAAATAGCGTACCATACCTCAGTACCACACTTTTGCCTAAATATCAACTGTACCATACTTAATTCTATAATGTACCGTGCTGTACTGCCAGCCTTGATGCTATCACGTAGCCTACTGATCTCCAGAAAAGAGAGCCATACCTCCATGTTCCATTCCTTTAGGTCATATCAGAGTTACTAAAGTGGAGCGGCAGACTTATTATATAATGTGTTTGCCTCTATTCTCCTGTATAATTTTCTATCCAAATATCTCACTTTACCTCCAAGTTAAGATCACCGCTGGAACACAATGCGAGTTATTTAACTGAGCAAGTAAAGCAAACATAAATTGACACAAACTATAGTATGTTACACAGGAGAAATATAGAATTATATATAGAAGTCAATACAGTACAATACAACATACACAACATACCATGCAGTTCTTTGTAACTCTGAGTAAAGTTGTTGTTGGGTGATATGTGGGGGAAGTAAATGTCAACTGCCAGAGTAGCAGGACAGCTGTCGGGTAGCCTTTGGTCAGACGCGCAGCTGGTGTCCAGCTAGTAGATGGCTTCCTCTCTTCTCACTGGACAGCTTAAGGGAGTCCACTCATCCATGCCGGGGCAATCCTTTGAGCAGTACTGTGATGGTATGACCCAGCCTTCTCTAGGTGGGTTTTGGCAACTTTAGGGGATGATAATGGGGAGAATTTGATCTGCCGTGACAGCTTCCGACTACAGCTAGCTGTATGATAATGGGGAGAATTTGATCTGCCGTGACAGCTTCCGACTACAGCTAGCTGTAGTCGGAAGCTGTCACGGCAGATCAAATTCTCCCCATTATCATCCCCTAAAGTTGCCAAAACCCACCTAGAGAAGGCTGGGTCATACCATCAGAAAGAAACCCTTGTTCCTTTCCCCTTGCTGCAAGGGGAAAGGAACAAGGGTTTCTTTCATCGGGATGTAGGGGCTAGGGTCGGGTGTCTTCTAGGATATCGTACTGGGGCTGCTCATATGGCTCCATATGCAAACGTGCTCTTCTCCAATTCCTTTGTCTGATTCACTCCCGAGGAGTCCCTCTTCTACTCTTGGATGGTGCGGGGCAGCTTGTGTTCCCACTTGCAGGAGAGTTGTTCACAATAGTCGTTGGAGGGGTTTAGAAGGTCCTTCAACTCCTGGAGTTCTATGCATTCCTTTGCTTCTTCCTGTAAGGTTGGTGATGGATCTCAATCAGGGTATTGGCCAAACTTCCCAATCTAAAGCTTATCTTTCTTAGAACGTCCACAAGATTCTTAGTATAAGGGAAAGCGAGGGATGCTGACGGTGGAAGAGAGAGGAAGGTCCTGTTCCCGTGGATTGCTTGAAGACTGGTGTGTCAGGGCTGCTCTCCGGGGTATATATGACCCCAGCCTGGATCAAGATTTTGGTCTAGTTGGCCTTGCTGGGCCAGTCACAAACCGAGGGGGGATAAAGGATCTGGTTCTGAGATTTTGGGATGGTATTGATGCTCGTGTTGGTGTTGGTGCTGTTACTCTTGTCCAATTCCGACAGGCCAATCTTCCTGCTTTTCCTGCCCAGTTATGATGCCAGGCCTTGATTGCCTGGGCGGCTTGTGGGGGTGCTAGACGGTTGCAACTGAAAGGACACAAGGGGTAATGGGGTGTCGTTCAGTTTTTAAAAAGTGAATGTGGCTGACATTCACCTCCCGCAAGTCAACCTCCTGGGAGTAGGCTGCCATTCATTCATGGAAATTCCTTAGTTGGGTGTCCTCTTAGTTGTGGGTGTCAGGGCGACGGGCAGCGTATTATATATATATATATATATATATATATATATATATATATATATATATATATATATACAGTATATACATATATACATACATACATACATTTATGTGGGGAGATTGTAGGCACCAATCGATCAGGGCTAGACCCAGCTGAGGTTATAGGCATGTGATAAAGAGTCGCTGGAACTCCTGTTTCATTTGCTTGGCCTTTCTTACTGATTTTCTTTGTGCCTCATTTACACTGAGAGCAATCCAGCTAGCTCTCACAAACACCTCCTCCTCCTATCCACTTCACTAAACTAAACATGCACACCACACTTCATTCGTCCACACCAAAATTTTTAAAAATTATGAATTTCAGCCCAGCCTCGGAGTCCCTAGGGGGGGGGGGGGGGGACCATAAATGCCCCCACACCTGACCGACCATCCCCTGACGACCCCACAAAATTACCTGGACCTCGGCCTGTTACTCTTTCTATTGATTTCTGCAACATTCGCGGACTTTCCTCTAACTTTCACTCTGTTGAACACCATCTCTCCTCCTACAAACCTGATCTTCTCTTCCTCACCGAAACTCAGGTGTCTGTAGCAACATCCAGCAACCCCTTTTCTGTATCCTCCTACTTTCTCTATCCTAGTTTCAAAGCCAAAGGCGGATGTTGTGCATATGTGCACAACAAACTCACTTGCTCTCGTGTTCCCGATTTCGACTCCTCTGAATTCTCTACTTTATGGCTCAAACTTTCCTGTCATTCTCTTACTAAATATTTCTGTGCTGTCTATCTTTCCCCTAACTCTACCAACTTTTCCAAATTCTTTGACTATCTAAACTCTACAGTGGAACACATTCTATCCATTTCTCCTTTCTCAGAAATCTCCATCTTAGGAGATTTCAACGTTCACCACCGCCAAAGGCTCTCCTCTCACACTACTGATCCACCTGGTGAACAAGCCTACGTCTTTTCTATCCTAAATGACCTAGAGCAGTTAGTTCAGCAACCCATCCGTATCCCGGATCGCATCGGAGATCGGCCCAACATTCTTGACTTGTTTCTAACTTCTAACCCTTCTTCTTATACTGTCAATCTTTTCTCTCCTTTGGGCTCCTCCGACCATAAACTTATCTCTATCAACTGCCCTATCTCTCCAGTACGGCCACCCGATCCTCCTAGCCGGCGGCGCTTGTGGCACTTTGGCGCTGCCGACTGGGAGGCTCTCTGGCAGTACTTCTTTGATTTCCCATGGAATGATTTCTGCTTCCGTGGCCGGGGACCCTCGGAGAGTGCTGAACGCATTACCGAGGTAATCCTATCGGGCATGGAAGCATACATTCCATTCTCTTTCTCTCAGACTAATGCTAAAAAATCTTGGTTTACTCACGCCTGTTCTACTGCTGTCCGCAATAAGGAGGAAGCATTCAAACAGTACCGACGCCTTAAAACTCAAGACTCTCATTCTTCCTATGTTTCTGCCCGGAATCAAGCCAAATCTGTTCTTCGACTTGCCAAACACTCTTTCATCAATAATAAATGCACTGAACTATCCAACTCTAGCTCTTCCCAAGCTTTCTGGCATCTAGCCAAAAACCTCTCCAACAATTTCTCTTCCTCGTCTTTCCCTCCCCTTTCCCATTCTGATGGCACAACCATCACTTCCTCTGACAAAGCAAAACTCTTCGCTCAAACTTTTGCTAGAAACTCCACCTTGGATGATTCCGGTGCTATTCCTCCCTCTCCACCCTCCTCTCTCTTACTTATGCCTAATATCCTTATCTCTTCTAAAGATGTACTTTCTACCCTCTCTGGGCTTAATACTAATAAGGCGTACGGTCCGGACGGTGTTCCTCCTGTTGTTCTCAAAAACTGTGCTTCCGTGCTGACTCCCTGCCTAGGCAAACTCTTTCGTCTCTGTCTATCCTCTAATGTCTTCCCTTCATGCTGGAAGTTTGCTCACATTCAACCTGTCCCAAAGAAGGGTGACCGCTCTCAACCCTCCAACTATCGTCCAATTGCTCTCATCTCTTGTCTTTCTAAAGTTTTTGAAACTATTCTTGCTTCCAAATTTCTTAAGCATTTCTCTTCTCATAATCTGCTCTCAGATCGCCAGTATGGCTTCCTTAAGGGTCGATCTACTGGTGATCGTCTTTCATATCTTACTAACTCTTGGTCATCCTCCTTTCGGGACTTCGGTGAGACTTTTTCTATTGCACTAGACATATCAAAAGCCTTCGATAGAGTCTGGCACAAATCTTTAATTTCTAAACTACCCTCCTTCGGTTTCTATCCTTCCATCTGTGCCTTTGTCTCTAATTTCCTTTCCGGCCGTTCCATAGCCGCGGTTGTGGACGGCCATTGTTCACTTCCTCACCCTATAAACTCCGGTGTTCCTCAGGGCTCTGTCCTATCTCCTATTCTTTTTCTAATTTTTATAAATGATCTCCTCAACTGTACCTCAATTCCCATCCATTCATACGCAGACGACTCAACCTTACACTACTCCATTAGTTTTTCAGAATGCCCCAGCCAGCAATCCCTCAACGACAAACGTAATGAAGCCTAGAACTCTTAAATTATGATCTAAATACTATCTCCAATTGGGGCAGAGAAAACCTTGTTACCTTTAATGCTTCCAAAACCCAATTTCTCCATCTATCTACCCGTAAGGAACTCCCAGCAGACTATCCCTTATTCTTCAACAATACAAAAATCAATCCTTCATCATCTCTCAATATTCTTGGTGTCTCCTTTTCTTCTGCTCTCAGTTGGAAGGACCATATTACCAGTCTTGCTAAGGCAGCCTCCCAGAAGCTGGGTGTGCTCAACCGCCTTAGGGGGTTCTTTTCCCATGCACAGCTTCTTGCTCTGTACAGGGGCATAGTGCGTCCTTGTATTGAGTATTGTTCACATGTGTGGGGAGGTTCCTCTCACACCGCTCTCCTAGACAAAGTTGAAAGGAAGGCCTTTCGTATCATTAACTCCCGTCCACTCACCAACTCTCTGCAATCTCTCTCTCTCCGCCGCAATGTTACATCTCTCTCGATATTCTATCGCTACTATAAATAATCAGTGTTCCTCAGAGCTTTCCCAGTGTATACCACCTCCTTTACGTAGGGCACCTGCTACCCGTCTTGCAACTCAATCCCACCCCTACTCTGTGCAACTCTCCAACCCAAGAGTGAAACGTTACTCTCAAACTTTCTTCTACTCAACAGCTGAACTCTGGAACTCTCTCCCAGAATCAGTCTTTCCCTCTTCCTATGACTTAAATTGCTTCAAAGTCAGTGTGTCCAGGCATTTTGGCTCGAACGTCCCTTGATTTTGGCCCTGTCACTCTTTCAACTATGGGGGAGGCACTCGCTATAGGCAGTTCTGCCTTTTGCCTCCCTCAATCACATAGAAAAAAAAAATACATACAATTTTTAGACTGAGTGCTCCACACATACGTGCAGTTTCAGTCTCTTGTCCTAATGGCGGCGTTCCCGGCAACCCTGTTAAGGGCTGCTTCACTTGTCAAGTTTTTGGATTTGGGATCGGCACGTATTGTCCGATCCCAGGTCTTCCTCGGTCCACCTCTTGGTGCAGCTCCCTCCACAATCACAGACCTGCATTGTTTCACCTAATTTTGTTCAGCCATTCTCTCCACATGTCCATACCATCCCAGTCTACTTGAATGCAACAAAGAAACCACCACCACAGTGTATAAACAATACATAAGATCAGTGATGGAATACGCAAGCCCAGCCTGGGCTTCTAACCTAGCTGAAACACATCATAAGACCTTGCAGACTATTCAAAACAAAGCCCTAAAGATCATTACAGGCTGCACAGCTACTGCACCCACAGATCACCTACATCAAGAAACCAAAATCCTCAAAGTCAAAGACCATCTGGACATGAGAGGCACTCAATTCCTGGCAGCTGCCTCCACGAACCAGGACCACCCACTAAACTACATGGCAACACACCCACAGACACCAAGAAATATCAAAACAACACCCAGTACACGGTATCACACAAATACTGTCCTCTCTCCCTCCCTGCCTACCCCGAACCAACTTCCAGAAGCACATCCATACTCATATCTCTCGCCGATCCATCCACTCACTCATAGACAACACGCAGCTGCAAGCACAACCTCCCGAAATCCATCCTTCCGAATCCTCCCTTCCTCACGAGGACAGAGTCCACCTGGCCAGGCTGAGATGCGGACACCATCCAGCTCTCCTGAGCTATCAGAAGAGACTGGATGACTTCGTCGTCGACACCTTCCCGTGATGTAACACAGCACCCCATACCATTAAACACATCATAGAAGACTGCATTTCACACAACCACTTACACCAACAACACAATCTACACTCAATGAGAGCTCTGTGGGAAAGCCTGATCGTGGCCATGGCCTTCCTCAGGGACTCGGGGCTGTTCTGCCAGGCAGCTTAGGGAACAACAACAACAACAACTTGTACGCATCACCTCGCTAATACTCTTTATACGTAAACGTCTCCTCAGCTCAACATTTGTTATTCTATCCTGCAGCCTGGCCCCACACATCCATCTCACCATTCTCATCTCATTACGTTCCATTCTGTTGACATCCTCTAATTTAACGGCCCATGTTTCTGAGGCATACATCATTGCACTTCTAACACATGAGGCATACACCTTTCCCTTCAGGGGGAGAGGCATTCTTTTCATGGTCAGAATTGGCAGCAGTTCTCTGAACTTCCCCCAGCCACATCTAATTCTAGCGACAGTGGCAGCCTCGGCCCGACCACCGGCAGAGATGGTAAAAAAAATTGTCCACCAGCTCCAATGACTCATTTCCAAAGTTCACGGCCACAGGATCATCACTTAACACAAGCTCGCCTTTGCACACTACGCACTCAAATTTCTCTATTTTTGACTTATCCTTCGGCAGGAGGCCTTCTCCAGGTCTACAAACACAAAGTAAAGATCCCTGCCTTTTAGTAAGTATCTTTCCTGTATCTGCCTGACTATGAAGATAGCATTGGTTGTACCACGTCCTGGCATAAAACCAAACTGCATATCATCAATGGAGATGCTTTGCCTGATCAAACTCTCTAAGACTCTCTCACAGACCTTCATGATATGGTCAAGCATTTTCAGGCCCCTATAATTTCCTCTATCTAGCGCATCCCCTTTTCCTTTGTATATATTTACTATTACACTTTTTTGCCAATCCTCTGGGATTTTCTCATCTTTAATAATGGTGTTTATCAACTCAGTGACTAAGTTGACACCAGTCTCCCCTGAGGCTTTTAGCATCTCAGCGACAATGTCAGAGCACCATGGAGCTTTACAGTCCTTCATTTTATTGATTGCGTCGCTCACTACTGCTGGTGCTATCAAAAGAGGGGGTCCAGATATTGGATTTTCGATACTAAGCTGTTCCTTATCTCATTCAAACTCTACATTTAGCAATCGTTCATAGAGTGCCTTCCATGCTTTTCTGATTTCATGTTCTGCATACACAATCTTCCCATTATCGTTTCTAACACACTGTTCACCTATAATATCCCTACTGTAATTTTTAACTCGCCTAGCTAGGTTGAAGATCCCATTGGGATTGTCAGTGTTACACACTTGTTCAAGGACCTCCTTAATGCCTTTTTTATCATTGTAAATAACTTTTTTTGACAGTTCGTTTAGCTGCCTGGTATTCCTCCTTGCTGCCTCCCTTCTTCCATGCTTTGAAGCATCTCCTTTTCTCTTTCACAGCATGTTGTACCTCATCGTTCCACCACCAGGAGGTCTTATTCCTGGGGTGACCCTTTGTTTTCCCACAGACTTTGTCAGTGGCAGCGAGAAGGCTATGCTTAAGAAAATTCCATTGACTAATTACATCGCTAGGCCTGGCTTCCTTATTTCTATTCATTTCCTCCAGTTCACTATGAAACCTATCTCTAACTTCCTTGTTCTTCAGCAGCCACACCTTCCTTTTGGGCATGTATACCTTCTTGCGCTTAGGATCTCTGTATAAGCTCATGTCACACACCAGTAGCTTATGCTGGGGGATACATTCTTCGCTCGGGATGACCTTTACATCCCGATCCAGTTTCCAGTCTTTCCTGTTAACCAAGAAGTAATCTATCTGGCTACTGGAGACCCCAGAGTTATATGTGACCAGATGGCTCTGTCTTTTCTTGAACTTCGTGTTACACACAACCATGTTGAGTACAACGCAGGACTCCAGTATATATTCGCCTTCCAGATTCCTTGTTCCGTAACCATTTCCTCCATGTACTCCCTCGTATCCATCTGCAGATGCTCCCACATGACCATTCAGGTCCCCTCCCAGGATTGTTATTTCATTCTCAGAGAGGCCCAAAATGACACTGACGGAGTCATTCCAGAAGTCCTCTTTTATCTCTTTCTGTAGGCCAGTCTGTGGAGCATATGCAGATATAACATTTAGAATTCTTTCACCAACTTTCAACTTCAAAACAATCAGCCTTTCACTAACTCTCGTAAACTGAAGCACACTTTCCGCCAGCTCTTCAGCCACCAGAATACCCACTCCACCTTTCGCTTTATCAGTCTCCACCCCCTTCCAGTAGATCCTATATCTTTTCTTTCTTCCAAAAATCCACTGTACTCCAGGCCCTTTCCAGAGTGTTTCCTGGGCACAGCAGACGTCCTCTTGCCTCCTCTCACACATCTCAGCAACAGGTATATATCTATATATATATATATATATTATATATATACTGTATATATATATAGATATATATTGTCACTGTAAAAAACTTCTTAGTATAAATAGTTAATTTTGCAGTGGACTTCTACTATGACACCCTATGTAATGATCCGGTGATAATTCCCCTATCGTCGAGATATTTATAGCACTAGAATTGGCGTTTCATTTGGCACATTTTCATTGCAATACACTTTTCAGTTGCTTGAGTATAATTGCTTTGCACGTTTCGCTATGAAAATCTCACTTTTCACAAAGTTATTCATACTATTTTTTTCGCTTTTGCTTCGGAGTCTAATGCCTAATAATGTCATCAAACCTTAGGTTCGAGCCTACTGTATATGATTGTCATAGCACTATGATAATTATACAGTAGTAGTTGCCAGTAATGAAGCATGAGTTGGGTGAATAAGTGATGCGCTTCATATGCATTTTTACTTCCTGTTTTGCTTCATTGTGTTTGTTTGCTTACGGTGTACACTGTACAGTATTCATTTGGTGAACTGCCTGATCGTAACTATTTCACCTAGAGTAGTTATTATCTGTATATTTCGTACCTCTTGTACATATCGCAGTTGACTTATGAGGAAGAATATAGGGAATTAGTCAGTACCTACTCAGCTTAACTACTACGCTTATCTGAACCCTTATCTACATCTCTACTGGCCTGACTTAGGTGGGTTATTCTGTGGACATAGGCTTATACTGTAGGCTTGCATCAAACTGCTTCACTGGATTATCAACTAGAAGTAGGGTTATGTCTCTGCTTGCATATGCACGTATTGTACTCAATTAGACTTACTATAATTAACGGTCTAGGGGATGCATTGACTCTATAATTAATGGGAATCATACCTTACATATACTTTTGTCCCAGAGAACCTGGAACTATCGTACTACTCCTGGGCGTAGTGTCTGTTGCGCATCAGGAATTGCTAGTGGAGAAACTACTTTATCTTTTGTATTCATTGTGAGGCAGTAGTTTGCTCCCTATTCCTGAAATGCAAAAATATATACAGTGTATAATTATGCACACATAACAGACACGCTAGGGAGATTGTAGGCACCAATCGAACAGGGCAATACCCAGGGGATGTGATAAAGAGTTGTCTGGTCTCTCTCACCATTTCTGTTTGTGTCTTACCTACACAGAGAGTAATCCAGCCAGCTCTCACAAACCCTTCCTATTCATTTCACTACACTAGGCAAGCTCACCACACTTCTTTCCAATACACCTAGAAGCAAATGTTTGAAGTCTTGTATCCCATCCCCTTGCTCATGAGGAACGGTAACGACTCAGTGCTTGTGAAAAACCTTTAATGCGCCGAGCGTGGGCGCGATCCTGTGACCATCTGGGTGGAAGTCCAAGACGATAGTCACTACACCACTTGATACAGGCAGCTTTGGCTTTTGTCTCCTTCATTAACAAATAATAATAATAATAATGTATTGTGCATTCCCCACTTGGGCAATGCATGGCTACACCCCTGTGGGGAGTGGTGATAATAGCACCCGCATGTGTTCCTCATCCATACCCTCCGCTCGGGCTATTTACAGGAGCTATTTTCTTGCCGCGAGTCTTGCTTCTCCACCACCCTCTATTTTTACGCAGACCAAACTATTTTCTCTAGACTTCAACCTGGCCCTTTACTTACCTACTATATTTTTTACCATCTTTTTGCTTTTTTAAATATATTCTTGGAGAAGTATTTATAATGTTTTCCTTCGTGAACATGTTGGGAGGAGCCGTTTTACTTGAGCCTGTCAGACTTTTTCGACTTGCAATATTTTTATTTTTAGTTTCAGACTACATGGATTATTCAGCATCCAAACACAGGTAAAGTTTCCTTTTTTGCCCAGATGTTTTTAGAATCTGTCTCGCAATACCTATTATCCTACTAATTTATTACAATAATTACAATAACACACACAAACACACATAGATAGATAGATAGATAGATATATAGATAGATGGATTGGGTGGGGGGAAGAACACAGGGAAGAGCTTTGATTCTTTAAGGGGGGTCACCGGCTCTTTTTTATCTTTCTCTTCTTTTCTCTCTTTCTCTGACTTGTGTCCATTCGGCCCCATTCAGCCAACTGCGTTAAGACATTTATCCCCATCCAGGTGTCGATTTCTTCCTGGCGAGCGATACAGAGCCAGCATTGTATGGAGAAATGCCGGAGACATTTTTCTATCGAAAAATGTAAAAATTTAGCTTGTTGTCAAAACAAAAATATAAATTTTCTGGCTCGCTCTCGCTCGCCAGGAAAATATGGACACCTGGACGGGGGTAAACGTCTTAAAACAGTAGGTTGAATGGGGCCGAATGGATACAAGCCAAAGAGAGAGGGAGAGAAAGAGAAAAAAGCGAGGTGGGCTCCCTTAATCTCTAACGCTTCCGGTTATAAGCCCATCTGAAGAGAGACTGACAGAGTTTAGACAAACTCACATTATGTATACAAGGTCTGGAAATTCATTGTTGGCATCGTAGAACATTGCTGCCATCTGGATGGCGATATTTTGAATCTTTAATACACAACAATTATCTGATTAGACTACCCTCTGTATGGATGGGGATATCCTTCCAATTACCTGCTTATCCCTTTTAGTACCGGCAACGAACAGACAGTAAATTTGACACTATTAACCCGTTAAACGCGAGCTCTTGGTAGTGTACACCCTACCGTCAAGCTACGTATTAGGTTTCATTCCCGCCTAAAATCGTAATTTTATGATAAATATCGTTATTACTTATTCATATGCCCCTATTTTACGTTTAATATGAAGATATTAACATGTAACAGCGATAACAAAAAGTGGCAATAGTATTTGGGGGGTGAAAGACTAATTATTGCCGACCCTCCAGTCATGAAGTGTGAGGCGAACTAGACGTATACTCTCTCTCTCCGAAGCCTAGAGGCAGACTGAAGCTTCTCTCTCACTCTCTCTCTCTCCCCACGCACTAGATATGCGCAGGACAACACCTTGGAACTGGGTTGGAGATATTGGCGCAGTAAATAAACAGATGAATAAGAGGAAAAGTAGGTGATAATTGGAGGGGGGGGGGGGAAACGGGGGAAGGAGAGGGGTTTGAAACATGTGGAGAAGTAATAGGAGGTATGGAGGGGAATTATCTCACTTAATCACATATTCCTTTGTTTTATGTGCTACTGGTGCCTTTTAAAAGGCTTTTCTTAAGCCTTGTCGCCTTTCACCACCAGAACCTCTTAAGAGTCTTCCTGCCGTTCTCGGGTTGAGATCAGGAAAAAGTCTGTAAAACAAGTTGACTGATTTAAATCAGTTGCATCTCTAGGTGTCCTTCCTAAACTGAATAAACTTTATTATAATGAAAACAACATGACCGATATCGAAAGGGAGAAACTACATCTGTATATGTATCTGATTTCTCCTGTATTTGATTTCAGAGTTATATTAGTGGCATGAACCGACCATTTTACAAAACCCTCTCTGTGGTTGGTTACGTCTTTTCTCATTCATTTGTCTAACCCTATCCTTAGTTCTGTAGCTGCCTCCTATTTAATATTATTAATATGTATCACTGGAGAGTTTGATGTTTTGTATTTCTGTAAATTTTTCTTATCTTCGGTTATCCTTTTCTTTACACCTCGCCCTGTTTCTCCTATACATTCATGTTCACAACTGTTACATGGAATGTTGTATATCACACTGTCCTTGTTTGGTATTTTTATTTTATTTTATTTTTTATTTCACCTATTTTTCCCCCCAACGATGTTGCTATTTTTATACCAGTTTTCATGAAACACTTATTGATCGTAGAGGCGTTCTTTGAGTTGGGTACACAGATGTATCTCTCCTTGTTGTTATTTACTTCCTTTTCATTCTTCTCTCTTTCCCTATTAATTATATTTACAGCTTTACCTTTAAGTTTGAATAAGAGTCCTTTAGGGTACCGGTAGTATAACTTTCTGAAGGTAGATGTTACATATTTTAATTCTTTATTGATGAACTCTCGCTACATATCCTGTATGCCCTCAACAATACCACCCCTGATTTGGTTTTCTCGTTGTGTACCGAGAGGTAGTGGATAAAGTCGTCTTTATTGGTGGGTTTCCTATACACAAATAATTTAACCCTATCAACTTCCCTCCGAACTACGTATTTAGGAACGGCACTGTATTGTCTTTCTCCTCTTCCACTGTGAATTGAATGTCTATGTTATTTAACATTCTTAGTTTGTTGTATATATTAGTTTATTTGGGTACAATATCTAATATATCGTCGACATACCTAAGCCTATTCACTATTCAATTAGTTTCCCAGAACGCCCCAGCAAGCAATCCTTCAAAAGCAAACATAATGAAGCTATAACTACCATTTCCAATTGGGGCAGAGAAAACCTTGTTACCCCCAAAATGGGGATTGGGCCTGAGCATATAGATAGATAGAAAACCCAATTTCTCCATCTATCTACCCGCCATGAACTCCCAGAGGACCATCCCTTATTCTTCAACAATAACAAAATCAACCCTTCATCTTCTCTCAGTTTTCTCGGTGTCTCTTTTTCTTCTGCTCTCTCTTGGAAGGACCATATTACCAGTCTTGCTAAGGCAAGACTGGTTGTGCTCAAGAAGCTGGTTGTGCTCAACCCCCTCAAGGGGTTCTTTACCCTTGCTCAGCTTCTTGCTCTGTACAGGGGCACAGTGCGTCCTTGTATTGAGTATTGTTCACATGTGTGGGGAGGATCCTCTCACACAGCACTTCTAGACAAAGTAGAAAGGAAACCCTTTTGTAACATTAACTCCCTCTCACTCACCGACTTACTGCAATTTCTCTCTCTTCGCCGCAATGTTGCATCACTCTTGCTATTCTATCGCTACTATAATAATCAGTGTTCCTCAGAGCTCTCTCAGTGCATACCACCTCCTCTACGTAGAGTACGTAGTACCCGTCTTGCAACAAAATCCCACCCCTACTCTGTACAACTCTCGAACTCAAGAGTGAAACGTTACTCCCAATTTTTCTTCTATTCAACAGCTGAGTTCTGGAACTCTCTCCCTGAATCCTTCTTTCCCTCATCCTATAACTTAAATTGTTTCAAACTCCGTGTCTCCAGGCATTTTGGCTAGAACATTCCTTGATTTTGGCCCTGTCACTCTTTTAACTGTGGGGGAGGCACTCATCACAGGCAGTTTTGCCTTTTGTCTCCCTCATCCACATAGACAAAAAACAAAAAAAAACAAGTACATCCCCTACTCATGATTCTTATGCAACTGTCTGCCTCTACTGTATCCATGTATAAAGCAGGCCATAACAACACTTAAGGGGACCCCATTGCAAGGCCCCTGTGTTGCGTATACTCCTCAACATTGAACGTGAAGGCACCAAACTTGACGCAAAACGACACAAGCTCGATGTATTGAGTTTCAGGACTGGTATCACTCTTTCCTCCATGTTGTCCACAACATTTCTCACCACCTCCATCGCTCCTTCCACCGGGACATTGGTGAATAATGACTTCACATGAAAACTGGCCATCTTTTTGTTTTGGAAATCCACCATGTTGAGTTTTCTATTAAGTTGGTGGATTCCGTAGATGGACACCGCTTATTGAGCACAGTGTGTTGGATAGTGGTTTGGCCAGTCGTTTCGGGAGTTGATAGGGTGCACTTCCTATACCTTACATAATAGGTCTCATTGGTATTATACCAGGCTTGTGGGTTTTCGGAAGTTCTCTCATTTTCGGTGGTCGTGGGTACTCCTACAGGTGTAGCAGCTTCTTTCCCTCCTCCACTTTTTTCAAAATTCTCCTCGCTTCTTTGACAAATCGGAGGAGGGAAAGAAACTACTACACCTTTTGGAGAAGTACCCACGACCGCCTAAAATGAGAGGACTTTCGAAAACCCACAAGCTTGGCATACCAGGAATATTGTGCAGCCCATCAACTCGTGAAACGACAGGCCAAACCACTATCCAACTCACTGGGTTCCATAAACGTTGGCCATCTACGAATTTCCACCCAATTACTAGAAAAACTCAACACGGCGGATTTCCAGAACAGGAAGATATGTAGGTGTAAGTCTTCAGTTATTAGATGTCACTTTAGTGTGTTATTGACTATGATACAGTGACTCTCATATAAATCCAACTACATCCATCGTGTGGGGCTGGCTTTACATAGCTATGTGATATATATTGCACACACGTGTTTTACAGGGTATACTCCTTATCATTAGTTGTTTTAACATAATCGCAAATCTCCTATTATTTTAGTTTTTAGTGTTCTCGTCCTTCCTGTTTGTGACTCTTCTCTAATTAATCCACTGCCATGATATATTTTCTATTTCTGTTTTTTTTTCTCTCTCTCTCTCTCTCTCTCTCTCTCTCTCTCTCTCTCTCTCTCTCTCTCTCTCTCTCTTTCGGTGAGGATAAACATATTTATTCATGAAACTATCTTGCATTTGTGACATGTATTTAATGTTATTGTAACCCTCGTGCTTGCCTGGTGGAAAATTATATAAATTATATTTAATCAATTCAACCCAAGTTGAGTGGGAAAAGTTGTAAAAATCCCATGTATGGTACTCTGGAATATGGTTCCTACGACTTAGTATGGAATGGAATATTTTCTCCAAGTAAGATTTGTCCATCTCCTAAATATACCTAGGAAATGGTTAACTATTGATGATGACACTATGGTAGAGTAGGTTAAAGTATGATCTCTCGTCCTGACTGTCTGTGGTTCGAATCTTGGTGAGGGTAAACACATTTATTTATGAAACACAAGTGTATATAGAGCCACTGGATAGAGTACAAGCTAGGGCGACAAAGCTTAGTCCATCAATTAGAAGACTGAGCTATGAGGACCGGTTGAGAGCTCTTAATCTCTCTCCGTTGGAAACACGCAGACTAGGAGGTCTGCTCATTTAAAATGTTCAAGATACTTAATGGGTTTGACAATATGGACTATAGCAAGATGTTTAGCCTCATGTCAATACAACTCGCAACCATGGCTGGAAGTTAGAATGGGAAAGGCTCAGCTTTATTGTTTGTGAAAAATGTTTCACATATAAGATTTGATTTACTTGCACAAAAAACTTCCCTCCGAAGTTGTTAACAGTTCTTTAATCGAGCAGTTCAAGAAGAAAGTAGATAGGATTTTGCACTCTCTGTAATGAGTGTAGCGCACTAATCAATCTCTCTCTTTCCACTTCGAGTATGTCTCCGGAATGGACCGCAAGGTCTCTGGGATACTAACGACTCCCTGTAACTAACTAACCTCTCTCTCTCTCTGACAGAAGAAAAGACCAGAACTATTTTGTTATCACTCACAACCATGACATTGAAGGACAAACTTATCGAGCAGTGTTTCTAAAGACCGAAAGGTTACAATTACGTTGACACAGACAACCTGGTTCGATCAACAATCAACGACGGAGTTGTAAACATTGGAAAATGACACACTCTCCCTTTCATTTTTCAAGTGTATTGTAGTGTATATATTACTATTTGTTGTCTACTGGGAGGAAGGAGAAACTGTGTTGGTGGTGTAATTGTTTAGATGCTTATGTTCTGGGTGTGGTGTCCCGAGTTTGAATCCCGGGAGGATCATATGCGTTCCTTAATTTATGCAAGTGCATTGGGGTTTGTAATGGAGGATTAATGTTAAGAACGGGGTGTTGCTAAATATATATACTACATATTAATTTTACATTATATATTAAGTTATATGGTTTA
Organism: Paralithodes platypus; assembly: GCA_032716605.1. Lineage (NCBI taxonomy): Eukaryota > Metazoa > Arthropoda > Malacostraca > Decapoda > Lithodidae > Paralithodes > Paralithodes platypus. The sequence goes on along the minus strand of CM064523.1, from coordinate 24,303,366 downwards.
GACCTTTATATATACTAGCACTTATTTATACTTAGTACTTCATAGACACAAAATTTTACTATGATATCAGTGTGTATTACATGTTATAATTGGTAATTTATATAGGAATCATTATTACAACTCTCATATAATTCTAAGGTAATTTACTTGCAGTAAATTGGTATATTTAAGCAGACAACTATACATCTAGAAGTTGTATTAATGTGACTTCCTGGTCTTGTTTTCCCTTGTCAGTTCTATGCAACACCCAACTCAAGCACTCTTGAGTTCACCAGGCCTTGTCCACGTGAAACGCAAAGGTTGATAGGAATTTTCCATCACCTCTGAGGGGGTGGAGAAAAGAGTAGAGTAAGGATTGGAGATAAATTTGGTTCACTTAGACAGAGGTCTTAGAGTCAATAGTACGTGTGAAGATACTCCGTATTTGGAGAATTCCCTGTTATATTTATTTGTACATCACTGATCCTGCATCATTAAGTTTGTTCCTGTTTCATAAGTTACATCTTCATTATTCCTGAATAAATTAGTGGCTGGATACAAATATTTAAATCCCCTTTACCTATAAGTATCAACATTATATTTATGGTAATAGGGATACGATGGTAGCATTACTACTACAAAAATAATAATAGAAATAAAGACGGTTAAACCAGAGTCTACATTCAACGAGAGAATCTACCAGAAGCAGAGAATATCGACAATTTTTACAATCAACCAACTACATAAATACGTTCATAACACCTTCCAAGGTCACAATACATTAGTGAACCTTACATGTGCGAAATAGACCGTAACGAGACTGGTACGTGAGCTAATTATGTAATGTTCGTTTATGGCTTCTGAATGAAGTATTACTAGCGCCGGGTGCCTAAGGTTGGCCCCTACCCTTTTAAGTCAACAATAATTTACACTTGTTAATAAGTGACAATGTAAAATTTATCTCTCTCTCTCTCTCTGTCTCTCTCTCTCTCTCTCTCTCTCTCTCTCTCTCTCTCTCTCTCTCTCTCTCTCTCTCTCTCTCTCTCTCTCTCTCTCTCTCTCTCTCTCTCTCTCTCTCTGTGGAATGGAGTGTGGGGAGAGAACCTTTTGCTTTACAGTAATTTTCTTCCGTTGTCTTAGTATATGGGAATAAATCGCAAGGCCGAACCACCTCGTTGGAACCAAATGGTCTGTGTGGTATGTGTATCTAGATAAGTCTATGGAACTCTTTTGAAGGAGCTGTTCATGGAACGAAAACACTACATTCATTCCGATCAAATATACCAAATCAGGCTACACTCATCAAAAATAGTTAATACGAGATATAGGTGTATAAAATGGAAAGAGCATGACTGCCTAGAGAAAAACCAACACAGCCAGGGTCGAAGGAACCTACACTTCATAAGTAAGTTTGCAAGAAAGTGTACTATATATTAAAGGGAGCAAAGCGAAATGAACAACTCAAGGTTGCAGCTCTCTCCAAAGAGAGTCCCAAAGAGTTCTTCAGTTATGTAAATAGTAGGAAATAATTTACAAGTAGTATTGAACCCCTAAGGAATGCAGCAGGCTACCTACAAGCCTCCAGCATTGAATAGACCGAATCTTTAAATTAATATGTTTGTTTCAGTATTTACTAGAGAATCAATCAATGACATTCAAAGTTCAAAATTAGTTCAAGAAAGTGAAGTTCTCAACAAAATTAGATGTAACACAAAAACAAAATTGTGTATAAATGTTTGTTGTTCTGTTGTAAGTGGTGTGCTATTGTGTTATTTGCGTGGCTAGCTAACAACTAAGTATTTGTCTTAAAATTAGGTTTTGAATAATTCATCCTAAGTCTAGGTTTGACGTATTAATAGTCATTCTTATAATGTTGCATCTTTCTATGTTAGGATATATCTTTAAAAAATAGGTTCATGTTCAACTATGTTGTTAATTAACTTAAGACTGCTTGAAAACCATTTGTGAAATTGCCATTCTTCTATTGCTTCTTGATCTTCTTTTATGTTTTCTAGTTAGTCTAGAAGCTCTAGATGGCCCCATATTTTCTCTGCTTGGTTGTGGAGCCGAACGTTTAGTCGAAGTGTATTTATCTGGTAATCATTGTGTATGGATATGTCTGGTATATGGCGAATCTTAGTGTTTTTTTTGTATTTTTTGTAATTTCTTTAGTTGATTCCTGCTCAGTGTGTGGGTTGGGATTGTAGGATGATCAGATATAGGTAGTATTATTGTGTTCACAAGGTGAGTCTACATTTTTAGTTCCATTACCCTAAATCTATATAGTTTCTGGAGTGCAGCAGTGACTAGTTTCTTTATTACTTTTATATGTTGGATTTATCCTGTAGTACCTATTTGGAATCCTAAGATTTGGCCTGTGTTTATATTGTTATTTATTCCTAGTTTCTTACTGCAAGCTGGAGTACTGTGAACTTGTTTATGTTTGTTTTTATATTCCATTTCTTTGTTTTTTTCAAAACTGTTGACCAATTCTGCTTCAATTATAGTTTTTCATGCCATAATAGCCCTTCATGGTCTTCCATACCCAACAATCTGTGATATATCGTCTGCGTATGAAATATTTGTGCCTGTTTGTGAAGGTGGTGTGTCTTTTGTGTAAATTATGAATACAGTAGGACTGAGACCTGAGCTCTGTGGGACCCCACAACCAATTGTCATACTGTCACTTAGGGTTGATTGTATTTCAACTTTTGTTTTTCTGTCGTTTAAGAATTTACTAAGCAGTTTTTCAATGATTTTTTGGAGGTTTATATTAAGAATGATTAATTGCATCTCCAAGTGCCAGACTTTGTCAAATGCATTTGAGATATCCTTCAGGATGATGTGACATTGTCCTTTGTTTGTTTTATTGTTGGCGACTAATTCTGTGGCTAGTGCTAGTGCATGAGTAGTTCCTTTGCCTTCTATGAATCCAAATTGCGTGTTTTTGTATAGATTGTTGGCGTTCATGCCTGTTCTGAATCTAGAGTTCATGATTTTTTCTAAAACTTTACCAGGGACTTCGAGCAGTGATATAGGTCTTTGCTTTTCAGGGAAGTGTTTGTGAGTATGTGTGTGTGTGTGTGGGGGGGGGGGGGGAGTGTCCGGTTTTTGGGATTAGTCTTATAATGGCTTCTTTGAATATGCCGGGAAAGTGTCCTGCTTATAGGGAGGCGTTTTATATTTGTGTTTTGTCTAATTAAGGCTGAATTTGGGAGATTGATATATATATATATAGTATTATTGATATTACTTTGTCCTGGGCAGGATTATTTAATTTTCTTTATCATTCCTTGTATTTCTACCGTAGTTAGCGGTCTAGTAAGGGGGTCATTGATGTCGAGTCTGTCTGGGTTGGCTGTTTAGTATGGGTTGATTCCATGAAGTTATTCTTGCAAGTAAACTGTTATTCTGTCGTGTTGTGCTATGTCTTCCTTGTCTTCTTTGTTTAGGATCGATTTCCAGTACTGTTTGTGCATATTTGCTTGATCTTTGTGAGGGTAGATTTTATTTCTGGTTGTCTATTGTGTAGTTTACATCATATGTGTCCTTGGAGGGCTCTTAATTTTCTCCAAAATGTTGTCGGGTCATTGTAAGTGTTTGCTGTTTCCATGACCATGTTTGTCCACATTTCAGTATGTTCATGTGTTATTGTGTTTTGTAATGTTTCTTGAAGTTGTTTGTATAGTCTGTGCTGAGCGTATGTCCATCCATGAATCAGGGCTCGTTGTCTTAGTGCATTGTATTCTATTTGTATGTTTTTGGTTTGTTGGTTGAATCTAGTACTGTGTAGTGTTCTGTTGCATGTTATTGGGATGTATGTTTTTATGGTATTTTGTATAATGCTGTACCAGTCTTTCAGTGCATTGTCCATTTCGTCTAATGTCCCATTGTCAATATTATTAGTCTCTATTAGTTTGTTATCTATTTTTGTTTTGAAGTTTTCCCAGTTCGCTGCTGATAATTTTGATTTTGGAGGTGATGGGATGATTATGGGTGACGTTGATATGATTGTTATTGTGGGGATATGGTCACTGGGTGTTAAGCGACCAGGTGCTAGGTGTATGTTGTAGAATGTCTTGTTGCTTGTGAGTACTATGTCTGGTGTTGTTCATGAATTAATGGAATGGAAGGTTGGCAATTATGGTCCGATGTGTCTGACTAGGCCGCTTGTAATAATGTCAGAGCTGGGCACCACAAACAAAAAGTCAAGTCAGCAAACACAAATCAGCAAACCTAGAACATAACTTCAGCAAACACAAATGTGCAAACCTTGTGAAATTTCTAGTCCTCAAATGCAAATATGCAAACGCAAACCGTTTTTTATTAATTTTAAATTTAAACTACAGAATCAAGGGTAAATCAATAAATTCAATCTCTAATGTCAATAAATATATATATTTACTTTAATATAATGTTGCCCAACTTCCATGGACCTCAAGGATATACATGTATACAGGCTTTTAAAGCTTGGAAATGGCTGTAAATTGCCAAAACATTCCAGAATGTCACCCGCAGTGAAAGGGTTAATATATATAGCATAGGCCACTTAGTTTGTCCACATGGGCAGTAAAACGTTGGGGCAACTTGTTTATGGGGAGAGTGCTTCAGTAATAATCAGTATTCGCAATTCCGCACCATTCAGGAGGAGGTACGCCGGATCACAGAGGTGCAAGGAGGCGATTTATTCGTGGTCGCCCCTTTGGGAATGGCAATAGGCTATATATGCCTAGATAGGTCTACTTTAGATAGATTAAGTAAATTAATAGAAAGTAGCCTAGGCCTATTAATTTTAATGCTCAGAATAAAGGCCTACAGTAGCTTCAGATCAAAATTTAATAAAATGTTATTGTAGGCTAAATTTAGTCTAGGCCTATATGATACTTTCAAAATTAACACTTTCTACTTGACACTAATAAAATGAGTGTGATTATAGGCCTAGGCCTATACAATACATAGAAGTTAGAACATGCAATATTTAGCCTAGGCCTACATGCTTTGAGGCATTTTGATGGAATTAGTGACTGATTATAGCCTAGACCTAGGCTATATATTAAAGTTAGAACATGCAATATTTAGCCTACATGCTTTGAGGTATTTTGATGGAATTAGTGATTATAGCCTAGACCTAGGCTATATATATAGAAGTTAGAACATGCAATGTTTAGCTTACATGCTTTAAGGCATTTTGATGGAATTAGTGAGTAACTGATTATAGCCTAGACCTAGGCTAGCCTATATATATATAGAAGTTAGAAAATGCAATATTATTTAGCCTACATGCTTTGAGGCATTTTGATAGGATTAGGGTAGCCTAGGCCTAGCCTAATACAATTACTTATATTAGTAATTAGCCTATAGGCCTAAGCTATATTTAGAAGTTAGAACATGCAATATTTAGCCTACATGCTTTGAGGCATTTTGATGGGATTAGTGATTATAGACCTAGGCCTAGGCTATATAGCCTAGCCTATATAGAAGTTAGACTTAGCCTAGGCCTACATGCTTTGAGGCATTTTGATGGGATTAGGGTAGCCTAATAACATTAGTTTAGGTTAAAAATTAACAGGCTATCAATCAAATTAACGATAGCCTAACTTTATAATCTTAAATTAGGCTAGATTATAAAGTTATAAAGCCCTTCTCCAGAGACATCTTCTTGGTAATTACAGGCCCATAGAAGGTTTCTAGGTGGGGCCAGGGGTGGCTTAGGTCCTCGATTTCTGCATGCTCTGCAGCATCACTGTCGGATGATGGTGGTGAACTGCTCCCCATGCTGTTGGCACCTGCGGTAGGCATGATGGTAGAGTCCATGTTCACTTCAATAGGCCGAAAATATAAACAAAGTTGAAGTGCTAGCAGGTTGGAACTCTTGGACTGCTGTGTGTTGTAGATGTTAGCTCGACGCTTGCTACTAAGTAAGTCAATAAACGTGAAGAGCCGATGTATAGGCCTAGATTCCAGAACACAGGTAGTTGGCTTGGTCACAGGACTTTTTTTGGCTTGAGCTGCAGGAGCGGCCCAGGGCTGGCTGGCGGCTGGAATTTTTATTTTGCGGACTCGAGGTTTGCAACATGGAGGTACTTTCCAGAGCTTCAAACCCGCAAATAGGCAGCCATTTTGGCGCCAACGCTAATTCGCCAACAAAATGACACTTCCGCCATGGCGGAATTGGCTATTTGCGGAAGCGTTGGCTAAAGTGCCCAGCTCTGAATAATGTGTACTAGTTGTGTTGATATAGTATTATGAGTTATTGTGTTGAGGGTGGGGTGCTTTGCATTTAGATCTCCATTAGGTAGACTGGGGCGTTCATTCTGAACAATATATAAAAGTCAGGGGTAGGGAGAAAAGGCCTGCTTGGGGGAAGAAAAACAGTTCCGATAATTATTTTTCCTGATGTTTGTATTTCAACTGCAAGAAGGTCAGATGAAATCATAATAAACTTTGTGGTTTAGGTTGTATTTAATGGCAATGGCTGTGCCGTCTGAGGATCTGTTTGTTGGATTCTTTCTATGCGTTGTGAAAATGTTTATTTTTAGTGGTTCCCCATCTGGTACTCTGTGGTTATTTCTTAATACTATGTGAGGGTCATTTGTTTTGTACATGTTATTTAGTGTGTGTCTACGTCCTCTCCAGTTAAGTACGATGTGCTAAATTATGTTTAGGGTTTCTATTATGTTTGCTTCCTGTCTCATATAATGGGAGTGGTGGGGGAAGAGGAGAGGATGTCTTTGGGGTTCTTTTGTAGCTTTGTCTTTGATCATATTGTATTGATGGCGATTGTTGGGTTTAGTGGTCCATCATTGCTGTAGGTTATGGTGGCTTTGTTGATCAGATCTTCTTTGAGTTGTTGTTGATGTGCGTTAGAGAGTTGGTTATATTGTTCATTATTATTTGATTGGAGAGTTAGGGGTGGCAGGGTTATTTGTTCTCCAATTTCAGGTAAGTCATCGTCTTTGTCATTGTGTGTTTCTTTGTCTTCAGAGAAATATCTTAGTGGAGTTTCCTTGTGTTGATCTCCATTGCTTTGGGTATTTGTGGCCTTGGTGGGGATTTGTTTATTGTGGATGGGTGATTGAGAAAGTGGTTGTTGATTGGTAATGAAGCCTATAATTTCTTGTGATTCTTTTTGGGTGACCTTTGGGAATATGATGGGAGGTAGATTGTTCATGTTCAGGAGGTTGTCGTATTCATCATGAAAGTTGATGTGTCCTACAGCATTCCTTGGGTGTGTCAAGCGCATTAAGGGAATGAAAGTTGTATGTTTGCCTGGTTGGATGTAGATTGTTGGGTTTGTTGCTGGTGAGCAGTTGTTTTGGCAGCTATTTGAGCATAGTTGAGTTATTTATTTTTTCTCATTTCCTTTTGTTTCCTTTTCACGATCTTCCTTTTTTCACACTTCATTGCTAAGGTCATGTGATTCTTCCCACAGTTTACACACTTGTTGTTTCCTTGAGATTTGCAGTCCTTCCACATGTGTCCTGAGGAGCTACATTCCTAGCTGAGTTTGTAATGCTCTCCTCTGTTGCAATTATAGGTGGGATGAGCATCAATGATGTAGCATTTCATGCATGTTTTTACGTAAATGTAATCTTCTTGCGGGATATTCCACTTTGATATTATTAGGTGGAAAAGCTTGAGTCCATCCTTAGCTCTCTCAGCCATCTTTCCATCTGAAAATTCAAATTTGAGAAAGTGATTCCCAAACTTTGCAACATGTTTGATTTCAAGATGATCATCTACGCTTTCCAGTTCTTTCTTGATATCTTCAGGGTCATTCTAGAGGATATGTTGGTCTACATTGGAGCATATTATGCTCCTTTTCGTTTTGATTTAGGTGGGAGGATGGGAGTGAATCCCTCATTCTCGAGGGTTTCCACTAAGGAGGGTCTGAGAGTGTGGAAATAATATGAATGTCATTGTGATAGGTTACATTAGACACTTGTACCTTTGATGGTGCAATTACTTCAAGGAATTTCAGTAATACATTAGCATCATTATTCCTTATCTTAATATTAAGCTTAGTCATTTGGATCATAATTGGCCCCCTGCCTACCTAAATAACAGGACACATATCTATTGGCTTAGAGAGCCTTCCCCCTTTAGCTAGATGAAAGTTGTAGATTTCTTAGCCGTTCCTGTTATTCCTAGCCCTATGAGGGTGTTTGCCATCCTTACCTTCTCCCTCTCCACCCTTCTGAAGGGCCCCCTTGTGCCACAGGCCGCAGGGTTCGGTTCAGGATTCGAACGTTGGCCGACTGCCGCCCGAAGTCGATGACTTGCATATTTGAAGCGAATTACCCGAAAGTTACTCGAAGTCGAATATAACCAGACACTGACCCGAATGAATTTCGAATATAACCCGATGGACCTGAATGAAAGTTGATGATGAGTCGATGAATCCCCGTACGTAACTCGTAACTCGAAGGAAACCCGATGTGGAACGAAGAAGCCTCGATCATGCGTCGAATATAACTCGAATATGCCCCGAAGACGGGGAAATAACCAGAATTATTACCGAAGCGCAGCTGAAGCTCAGTCGATCAACAACCGAAATAGAAGAAGTTAAGTCGAACATCAGTCAAATAGGTCGAAGATCATAGTAAGTTAAATAATCGCTTATAATATTTTTCGTTAACCCTTTCTGTATCGGTGATGTCATATTTATTTGATTTCAGCAACATTTAGACAATTTTATGAAGCTTAGGATGGATTTATGGTAGCTAAAGGGATTAATTGATATTGTCTGAAGCATTTCAATGGGTAGACGCCCTTCCTGTGCTGAATAAAATCGTCCAATAGTTACAATATTTCCCCATAATTTTGTGTATACCGTGGGAACAATAACAAACAAAAAATCTATCAAACGTAAATCTTCTGTCTTCCGAAGCTCGGCGCCTCGCACAGCAAGACGGAGGGGAGGGTTGAAATATTTTGTTGGCTATCTTATTTATTGTTTATCTATGTGTTGGAAGGATATTATATTTGTCAATTCCATCCCATTAGAAATGATTCAAAGATTACAAAAAGTCCAAATAAGACATAGTTATGTTAATGTATAAGGGAGTTAGGTAGATGCATTACAGAGATAGATAGATAGAAAGAGAGTTGCAGAGGGGGAAGTGAGCGATAGATAAACACGAACTATGAACTATTATGAGACGACTTAATTGGTTCTGAAAAGGCAAAGGAGACATTTTTACTGACTTTTTTCATGTTATTATTTGTGTGCTACAAGGATAATATTGTTTTCAATTCCATCACATTAGAAATTATTTATAGATTACAAAAAGTCCAAATAAGACATAGTTATGTTAATGGCACACAGTCTCGACTTCCCGGACGAATCACTTCTACAAGCAATATATGAAGATGAATTGAAGAAGGCAATCGAAAATGGCAATATAAACAATGGCATTTGCAATTAAAATGTAGAACTTGCGAAATATACACACCAAAACAGGAACCACACAAAATATAGACAAAATAACTTATCAAAATCGCTATGTGGAAAAAACGCATTGAAGATTTAGCAAAACCATGTTATGAAATAAAACAAATATGCACGAAACTCCAAACAAGGAAACATGTAACTGGCCAACAGACAGGGTGAGATACTGGCAGTGAGATACCAGCCTAAAGCTGGTATCACACGAGAGCTTTTGTAGTCAACATTCAGTGATCAACAAATTTCTGGCATCATTTCTGGATTATTTTGCACTGGTATCGGAAACTAGACTGGTTATAGATAAATTTAAGTCACCGAAATATTTTAAATGTTAGCCTCATAAGCTGCCAGACTAGTGTTGAGGATAAATGTTGAAGGAACATTTTTTTGTGTGATACCAGCTTAACCCTTAAAGAGCGGCGCTCGACTTAAGTCGTGCACCAATTTGCAGCAAGTTAGGAGCATTATTAAGGCTTTTAAAGGGTTAAAATCGAGTGAAATGGCCGGGAGCGCAGCAGGCCACACGTCCGACACCCAGGGCTTATCGCCACCCACTGACTCACGCTCCCTGTGTTCTCGAGAGGCCGGCAGTGTAGCCAGTAGTGAGCATAGCTGGGAAAAATATACCGCTATGCGCTAAACTCCCATGTTGGTGGCACCACTGCATGAGAACCACGAGTGCTACGTAGCTCGTTCTGATCTCATTTTGAAGCTTTTAGCGCCTAGTTTTTTGCTGAATATATTTCTTTTCATGCAGATACTTGATTGATCAGGAGGGCCTGAATATGCCCAAAATAGCCCAAAACACCCCGCTAGACAAGGGTTAAGGAAGTCAATAATTCTGATACATATTGGGTTATATTCGACCCAGGTTCGAGTATTTCGAGTCATCATCGGCAATTCAAAATACAATTGAACACAACCCGAATAGGTCGAATGTAACCAGAATATGACTCGAATATAACTAGATCATGACTCGATATTCGTTTAACGGTTTTTTGACCCGATTGATCCCCAAAAGTTAACGCATGCATTAACTTTGGGCCGATTCACCGAATGATTCCACTCAAGCCCAGAACATCCCAAGAACGTCCCGAAGATAACCGAAGATCAACCAAAGTGTTACCAGAATCGACCGGAACTGGCTGAAATTTGAATTTTAACATCGATTCGGCCGGTTTCGGGTGGGTTCGACTTCTGTGTGACACGGCCTTTAGGTAGGGACTATAGGCGAGCCTGTGATAGTTACCTTAAAATTAGAGGGGGATAGTTTTATTAATTTTTGTAATTTATAAGTAGTCATAATTCTTGATTGAAGGTCTAGGTGATCGTCTGGTCATGGTTTGAGCAGCTAATCAGCACTCGGCTCGATGTCCTTTGGTCTTGTCAGAGCTTGAAGATCAAGAGGCCTGTGACGTCATAAGAGGATGTGCGACTTCAGCTAATCAGGAAGCTGTGAACTTGCTGGTGTTGGTTTATGCAGCAATTGAGGATGACACCGGACTATGATGCATTTGTTGTATAGAATGAAGTCTTTTCTTATATTGGACGTAGTTTTTAAAATCTGGTGAGATGCTTGAAGTTGGTGTATCAAATCTGAGTGCAGAGTTGCTGATTTGTCCGCCCGGTCTCAGAGCAAATGTGAGGCTTGTTAGATCAGATCAGATGGCTATAGAAAAGTAGGAGAGTAGAGAGTTTTGGATAGAGGAAGAATATGTTGAGAAATGGGAAGTACAGTAAAAGATAAAAGTACTTGGGCTCAACCAAGTCCTCCCTCCAGCCTACTGTATAATTATATAACACATCTGTAATGCCAACTCATTGCACTGATTTCTTCTGGAAGTCTCCTTTCATCTCTCCCTTCACTTTTATTTGTTTTTCCTTCACCGAAATAGTATCCTGGTAGGCGTCTATCACCATTATCTTTGGTGAAAGGAGTCTTGTGTGCAGGAAATAAAACCATTTTATCGAGATGTGTCGGAGTGGAAGTACGGAAGGAGTTTACCGATCAGCATGTGCGTAAGTTTAGAGATTGACTGTACCGGCTCGTTTAACTTTTCTCCCCCTGGGACAAATGCTGGCCGCTGATTGGTTGTCAGGATTACAATTTTCCGTCCAATTGATATGTTCCAAGATTCACCACTTTGCTTTGTGCTGATCCTTGCAGGTGATTGGTCAATATATTTCTTACCACAATAATACTAATATAATATTACAACATCTATAGCTTCAACATTATCATTCAAATAAACTTTAATCAATGAATATAACAAGAAAACAAGAAATCAAATATAAAACTAAACAACCAAGCAGATACATAGACTAAAACAATGATTTTCAGTCCCATAGTTTTTATCTAACCCGTAATAATCCCTACGTACCATTCAGTGAAAAAATGGACTATGCGATCCTATATATATATATATATATATATATATATATACCTAGCTAGCTAATTCTGCTACCTACCTAGGCATCAATCTACTGCATTATATATACAGTATATATAGATTTTTAATCCATCAACCATTATTTCTATATGTATACAATTATATTTCTTTACCTATTTAACTCTATCAAATATATCTATGCAATCAAATTTATTCTTTAATCTATATCCATCTGAGTAAACTACAAGCTGTCGCACACAGTTCGATTAGCTAATCTAGTTACGTTGTTGGTTCCCTTAATTAGGATGCTCTTAACCTCTCTCTCTCTCTCTATCGTTGTCCATTGTCCATCACGTCACTCTTATCCAAACTTCCATTTAACTCTTTGCAACGGCCTTCATGCACACACATAAACCCACACACACACTCACATTCACTCACGCACATATACACACACACGAGCGTTCCTTGTCACACACACACACTCTGATAAACCTACCACCATTATCGTGTGCTCACGAAATATCTAACATCTTCATACACCCTAAGAATACTAAGCTTAAGCTTCCCTCACCTGGTCTGACTTGAGTTTGTCGATTTTAAGACTTTCCGCCCATTTCTTTGTCACAACCGTCTTGGTGGTGTAATGGTTAAGGTGTCTAAAAATCTGTGTGTGATAACCCGGGTTCGAATCCTGGTGGATCACATAATTATATGCTTTTATTAATTTCATTGGAGGTGTTTGGTGTTGTGGTGAAATTAATAAAAAATATATTAATACCTTTATTGCTATTTAGATGTCGATTTGTTCATGGCGAGCGATAGCCAGCTTGTAATTAAGAAGGAAATGGCCTTTGGCCGGGACATTTTTGTACCGAAAAATATGAAAACATAATTATCTTGAAGGGGGTTCTTGGAGTGGTTTTGTTTAAGCTTGATGGAAGGCTAGGGAGGAAACTAGAAACAATAATAAGACAATTAATAAATAAGCAATTCAATACGCCCATCCCCCTTAACTCAAGAACACCAGATGGAGAGAGTGCAAAGGCGAGGTTGCAGAATTATCCTCTGGCTTTGAGGAAGCTCTTAGCACACTTAGCCTGCTTGTATGCTATATGCCCACCACCTCCACACACTGAAGCAGCTTGTAACACAATTAGTTTATCACCCAAGACACAGAACCTACTCCCAACAAATGCTCGTAGACCTATTCGTGCAGTACGGCAGTTTAACAAATACATCCAATTGAAGTTTAAGCAAATAGTCTGATGAACAGCCCACTCATAGACGCGGTGAACATAACAAACCATATGTAAATGCTGTTTATATTTCTTTAATGTCAGGTTACATATTCTTTGCATTCATACTAATGTTTAGTTTATAAAACTTATTTGTAATTTACCTATGTAATTGCTATGTCCATGTAAATTCTCGGGCGTTTGTAATGTGCATGCATTTACGTGTCTGTGAGCATGTTTACATGTATGATGGCGGTATTAACTATATATATATATATATATATATATATATATATATATATATATATATATATATACATATGTATATATATACTGTATATACAGGTATATATGTATGGGAAGCGAGAGAATGACTAAGAGAGTGTACGCGAGTGTGGTGGAAGGACAGAGAGGGAGAGGTAAACCGAATGAGAGGTGGAAGGATGGAGTGAAGAAGTATATAAATGAAGGCGGTGCCGGATGGGAGGAGGGGCGTCGACTGACTGGGGACATTGGTGCATGGTGCAGTTTCGTTCGTGGCCACCACTTCGGAGATCACGGCGTCCGGCAATAGATAGATAGATAGATATATATATATACGCACAGTACAGTATATACAGTATAATCACTGTATAATATGTACTGTATATGTTTTAATTTATATATTTCGTTCTATTTATTCACTGACCTAAAAACAAACTAGTTCTTTAATCTAATGCACACAAACACAGACGCACACACATCCTCACCCAACTATTGAATTATTCTGTTTATTCAGACAGGAATTGTATGTACAGACACATGAGCTACTCAAACCTCTCTCACTCTCACACAGCTACAGAGATACACACAGACTCACACATCACGGCCATGGTGGACAAGCACGCTAAGTCACTATACAATGTTATTAGCGGGGTACCCCAGGGATCGGTGCTAGGGCCAATTCTTTTCCTAGTTTACATCAACGATATAGATGAGGGTCTCACCTGTACAATCGCGAAGTTTGCTGATGATACAAAAATTGCAAATATCGTACTTTCAAAAGAACAAGTAGACGATATACAACACAATCTTGATAAGTTATGTTGGGCCCAAATTTGACAAATAAGTTTCAATGCGGATTAATGTAAAATACTCCATCTTGGAAACCGAAATGACAAATATCTTGCCTCACACCCGGGACTGACTGCATTAATTTGTAAATAGCTTTATTTGTTTTCCCTCAGATTCATCGAGGAGTATTGCATACATAAATTACTAAGATATTACTCTCTTTTTCCCAGATACACGAACAATCATTTATAACTTTATTATGTTACTAACCCAACTCCTACTAACATATAATCCTGCCACGGACATTAGTTCCAGGGCAGTAGTTCCCTTTCCAATTTTCCCTTACCTTTTCTAAACCACTGTTTGGACACTTGATCCTCAGTGTTTTGGAGGACAAGCAGCCTAGAGGGGTCGCAAGATCTGTTGTTGCTTTATTTCCTTTGTACTCCTGTGTAAATACACACGCAACCACACTGACGCACACACAGAGACGAACAATGCCACACACACACACACACACACCTTCATTTATGCACACACCTGCACTCTCTCACACACACGCACACGTTCCTACACTGAGGCGCACATATAAACTACATCTAATATACATACATCTACACTGACACATTCATATATATTCACACATCCATATACGCTCACACACACAGAAGCACATGTACAGAAAAACAGTGGTACACACACACGCACACTCTAACACACACACGCACACACACACACACACACACACACACACACACATACACAGTCGTTTGGATGCACTTAGACACACTTTTATTTTATTTTTTCCCCCTGGCTTTGTTTTGGGTTGGTTGGACTTCTATGGCTGTCACGTGTCATTGTTTGTATCCCTTTATATTTTATCATCTCTCTCTCTCTCTCTCTCTCTCTCTCTCTCTCTCTCTCTCTCTCTCTCTCTCTCTCTCTCTCTCTCTCTCTCTCTCTCAATTACACACATGGAAACATCTTGTATTAGGTTATTATCATTATCAGTGATGTCAAATGTGCTAAGCAGTGTGAAAAAGAAAGCCAACAAAATATAGGGCAACATTAAATATAGTTTTAATGCTTTGTATTGGTATTCTACTGCCAATTCAGAAATAAACGGAACAATTATGGTCACTTGCATCCAGCGAAGATAAATAGCGACAAGAAAGAGTTCAAATTAAAGTAACAACCCAATTCTAACACTACACAAAAATGGAACTATTAAAACACTACATTATAATTTGCTGAATCCGAAACGTGATCAACTAAATAAGCTTTAAACATCTTTATATAGGAAACACAATATCAACTCATTAACCCTTTCCCTGCGGGAGACGTTCCATGGCAATTTACAGCAATTTACAGGCTTTTAAAGCCTCTTAAAGACTGTAAAATCAAGTGCGAGGGAGCGGTAACGCCACAGGCCACACCTCCTTCTCCCAGTCAGGCGCGGCACTGAGGGCTCTGAGTCAGAGTCTCGCGAGATATACAGTGCTGCCAAAGGCAAATGTAGCGATAAATTAGCTATAATTGCGTTGCGAGCTACGAAACTCGTTTTGATGTAATTTTGAAGCTATTTTCTTCTAGTTTTCGGCTGAATACATTTAATTTCATTCAGAGACTTGCTTAATCAATCAGGAGTGCCTGAATGAGCCCTAAAATGGCGGAAATAGGTGGAAATCGGCCCGCAGCATAAGTGTTAACCCCCAACATGGGTTTACGAATCACCCTTAATGGGATCATCTGGCAAAAACTCATGCCATAATCACTTTAAATATGCATGAATCACTCTCATATTCATATGAAGTAATGACAACATTAGCATTAACCCATAACTAGCGGCGCGCAACATAAGTCGAGTATAATAAATCTGGACTATCTGGCGGCGCTCGACATAGGTCGTGTGGCAATTTCAGCACGTAATGTTGCTGAGAGAGCGAGACAAGTGGTGGCAGGAAAGTAGCGAGCGTTTGACTGCTCCAGACCACCGCGGCGAACCTACTGACACGAATCCCACCTCCTCCCTCCCTCTCTCACTCGCTACATACGGAATTGTATGGGGAAAGTGCCGAATTACATGCTTTTTGCACTCGCGTTGCGCGGTTGTTGCAAGAAAACTAGCCATCATAAAAGGATCGTTATGGTGTCATTGGAAAGCTCTGTTTATGCCCTTTCAGGGATAGATACTTGTTTTACGCTTTGGGTCTTATTTAGGCATGAAAATGATCACGTAAACAGCCCTATTTTGGGTAAAAACACCCCGCTGGTGGCTACATATTATATACCGCCTAGGCCGCTCGTAAGGTGTTAATATTAGACAACAAACCCCATTGTAGCCTCTCCCCCCCCCCCCCCTTTTCAACCCGCCCCCCAAAATTGTATTGTTTTTATACCACCACTACTGTTATTATTGGTCCCACTCCCTTCAAATGAATATGGTTAAGAGAACGTATGATGATATTCAATGTTACATTCAAGTTTTGTTGTTTTGTGTTTTTTGTTTGTTTATTGTGTATATATTGTGTTTAATTCTTCCAAAATTTGGATAAAAATAATTCTACCGAAAATTTCTACTTACAGATATCAATAAAATAAAAACGGAATTGTGAATAGGAATAATTGTTCTTGTTCATAGTTTTTGTATCATCAAAACCAATCACAAACTTGCTGAAAAGTAGCAATTTTAACATGAAAAACATGTTTTGAGATACCGGCCTTTGCAAGCAACACAAACACCCTCACTAGAGAGCCAGCAGCTCACTAACTCTCCTGGCTTCCCTCCAGTGCCTCCACCCTTCCTCCATCACCACACACACACACACACACTACAAAGAGAGGATGCCGGATGATACCAGAATTGATTAGTTTTTCTGTTACAATAAGTTTAGTATGTAATAATACATATAGCCAATATTACACATGGATGGGGGGGGACTATGTATAACTACAAGGCATTTTGTGCTAAAACTCTAAATAGTGGTAGAAATTTTTCTCAGATTATAATCACTATACATTGCGGTATTTGTCTCAAAATGTATACCCAAAGTATGTAAATAGTTGATAAAAAACACTATCTGAGGAAGAGCACTTTATTGACAACGTTTCGCAGATAGCTTCATCATTATTATGTAACACAAATTACGTAACGCATTATGTAAATAGTGTTACGTACACGTCTTTAAATATAGATATCTTCAGTTTATGCTTCCTTACATCCTGATACTCACAAGTGGCCTAGTATGACACTAGATGCAGCATGAATCCAACACACAGCCATATCTGAAAGTTGGAGCCAGAGAGTTACTCTCCCTCTCACTATGTCATCTCTCTCTCTCTCTCTCTCTCTCTCTCTCTCTCTCTCTCTTTCTCTCTCTCTCTCTCTCTCTCTCCTCTCTCTCTCTCTCTCTCTCTCTCTCTCTCTCTCTCTCTCTCTCTCTCTCTCTCTCTCTCTCTCTCTCTCTCTCTCTCTCTCTCTCTCTCTCTCTCTCTCTCTCTCTCTTAACAACAATACAAATAAAAGGGTTAGGAAGAAGGAAGAGGATTAGTAAGGGAAGAGCTGCTAGAGGGTGAAACTTAAATGAGTAGGAAATGAAGAAACTGGAATGGATTAGTTTGTTTATTGTGTTCTGCTTTTGTTCGTTGTTTCACCGCTGCAAACCCAGGCTATGATGCACCAGTCCTCGGTCTACCCGTCACAAGACTCCCGTGTTCTGCATGTCTAGATGGACTCAGGTTTGTAGTGTTTTTGTGATGCTTAATGAATATTGTCTAAGCTAAACTAGTGTACCGTTCGAATTTTCCTTGTATTCATTATGAGTGCATAGTTATTTTGATTAGTATTGTTATTGTATGGTTGTAGTACTGTTATGTGTATTGGTTAAATAAGGGGGGTTTTCTTGGAGTTTTGAAGTTTATGGGGAACTACGTGTGTTGTACGTCTGTGCAACTATATACAGTATGTTGGTTTGAAATGCCCCGACTGAAATGTCTCCTGGTAATATCTCCCCAAAATGCTCTGGACCACTACCTTCTACTCTTACTATACATTTCTGCAACATTAGTGGCCTTTCCTCTAACTTTCACTCTGTGGAACACCACCTCTCCTCTGCCAACCCTGATCTTCTCTTTCTCACCGAAACTCAGGTGTCTAGGACTACTGACAGCAAACCCTTCTCTGTATCCCCTTACTATCTCTATCCTCAGTTTCAAGCCAAAGGTGGATGTTGTGTATATGTGCGCAACAATCTCGCTTTCTCTCGTGTTCCCAACTTTGACTCTTCTGAATTCTCAACTCTCTAGCTAAAGCTTTCTTGTCACTCTCAAACTAAATATTTCTGCGCTGTTTATCTCTCCCCTAATTCTACTGACTATCCAAATTTCATTGACTATCTAACTTCTAAAGTGGAACACATTCTATCCATCTCTCTTTTCACAGAAATCTCCATTCTAGGAGATTTCAACGTTCACCACCACCAATGGCTTTCCTCTCTTTCCACTGACCAACCTGGTGAACAAGCCTACATCTTTTCTATCCTAAATGACCTAGAGCAGTTAGTCCAGCAACCCATCCATATCCCGGATCGCTTCGGAGATCGGCCCAACATTCTTGACTTATTTCTAACTTCTAACCCTTCTGCTTATGCTATAAATCTTTTCTCTCCTTTGGGCTCCTCCGTCTCCGACCATAAACTATTCTCTGTCACCTGTCCTATCTCTCCGGTATGGCTACCCGATCTTCCCAGCCGGCGGCGCTTGTGACACTTTGGTGCTGCCGACTGGGAGGCTCTCCGGCAGTACTTCTTTGATTTCCCATGAAGTGACTTTTGCTTCCGTGGTCGGGAACCCTCTGAGAATGCTGAACGAATTACCGAGGTAATCCTCTCGGGCATGGAAGCATACTGTTATACCAGGTTTTTGCTGGGGTTAATTGGATTAATTAGGTATGTTCTTGCTTGACTGGAGAAGTTGAATCCACTTAAACACATGCACAAAGGTAATAGAGGATAAATATAACAGCGTACATTCATAAATTGTATTGATAGGCACACAGATATTGATTAGTAAGAGTAATAGGTAAAATATAATATATATAGAGACGCACGAGAGAGGATCCACAATACTCTCTCACGATTAAGACACTGCCTGTTGATATTACTTAAGTACTCCCTTAAATATGGTACGTCACTATTACTTCTTTGAGATTACACTGTATAGATAAATATATCAGATTTTCACTATGTACTTCCCTTTAATAAGGTATAACTATTACTTCTTTGAGGTTATACTGTGTATTGAAATTACGAGGATATTACACTTGAGCACTTTCTTTTGAGTAAGGTATATTACTTACTTCTTTGAGGTTAAATAGCATATTAAATAATAGGTTATTCACTTAGTACTTCCTTTGAATAAGGTCCGCCACTAGTACTTCTTTGAGGTTACACTATGTATTTATAATTATATATATCACTTTAGTACTTCCTTTGAATAAGGTGCGTCACTAGTACTTCTTTGAGGTTACTCACTACTGTAGTCTTCTGATGAAGGTCTTGGCCGTGGTGGTGGTCCTGACGTGGTTGGTGGACAGTGGATGGAACTCGAACTCTTGGGTGTTGGGTCTTAAATCGTCCAATTGCTCTGATCTCTTGAGTATGGTTCACATGTGTGGGGAGGATCCTCTCACACCACACTCCTAGACAAAGTAGAAAGGAAGGCCTTTCGTATCATTAACTCCCATCCACTCACCAACTATCTGCAATCTCTCTCTCACCGCCGCAATGTTGCATCTCTCGCTATTCTATCGCTACTATAATAATCACTGTTTCTCAGAGCTCTCCCAGTGTATACCACCTCCTCTACGTAGGGCACGTGGTACCCGTCTTGCAATACAATCCCAACCCTACTCTGTGCAACTCTAACCCAAGAGTGAAATATTACTCTCAGATTTTCTTCTATTCAACAGCTGAGCTCTGGAACTCGCTCCCAGAATCAGTCTATCCCTCTTCCTATAACTTAAATGACTTCAAACTCTGTTGTCCAGGCATTTTGTCTCGAACATCCCTTGATTTTGGGCCTGTCACTCTTTCAACTCTGGTGGAGGCACTCGTTACAGGCAGTTCTGCCTTTTGTCTCCCTCACTCACATAGAAAAAAAAATGGTATGTACAATATGCCAGTGCACCTGTAACATATCGTCGAGCGAATGTAGACAGAAGCTCTCTAACTACTCTGACCGTTATAAGAGTTCTGATGCAGAACCTTCCAGTACTCTTGGGTGCTGGGTCTTAAATGTCATGTACAATATGCCAGTGCATCTGTAACATGTCATCGGACTAACGTAAGAGGGCTGTTTTGATGCAACGTCTCTTAACTAGCCTGATCGTTATAAGAGTCTTTCAGGGATTGAGTGGATGAAATGACTTTGGGCCTTTTACAGTATAATGTACCCCAGTACCAGTGCTTGGGATTCCGTACCGTAAGGACTCTAGATGCAGAGTGCTGTTATGCAAAGCTACGGTATTTCGCAGAGCCCTACCTTTCCAAAGCCCAGCCAGTGCGTGAACTTTGGTATGGTTAAGAGGTCAGTTTACTACCAATAAAGCGCTTGACAAATCAGCATTCTTTATTGACAGTAAAACCTGGTAATCAAGGCAGAAGAACTGATATTAGGTTGTCTCCAGTGAGATCTAATAACGAATTCCTTTGTTGAGCCAAGATCTAAATAATCCTAAATAGAGCTTTACAATCAGTACTGTCAGGGATCTATTTAGTATCAAACCCAAATCTTCCAGCTGTTATTTACCTTCCAGTGAGGGTAATTAATAACTTTCCAACTGTGTAGATCTTAACTTTTCCTGTCATAGTCTTACCTCTTTCTGAGTTCCTCCCGGTGTCCCTTCTCCGGTTAAGAAGGACATATGTGCGGGGAGGAGGCCCTGAGGTGGTTGGGGTAGTCCCTCTAGGCTTCTCGGCCATGGTGGTATTGCGGTTTAGAGGAAGAAGGGTGCGTGGAGGTATGGTGTCTATGCAACTTTCTGGTGGTCTTCCTTTCATAATTTTGTGTTTTTGCTTCTCCTTATGGCATCAGGGTTATTAATGGTGACTTGTATATCTTTGCCGGGTGTTGGAGGGGGTGCGAGATTTATAGATGCAACTCTGGCGCATCTTGGTGATGTGGTGGTTATGGCTTCCTTGGTCGGAGGTGTGGTGGTATGCGCGTCAAAATTGCTTGGCGGTAGTGGTGTGGTATTTATTATCCTTGTTATCTTACATACATTCCATTTTCATTCTCTCAGTCTAATGCTAAAAAATCTTGGTTTACTCACGCTTGTTCTACTGCTGTCCGCAACAAGGAGGAAGCATTCAAACAGTACCGTCGCCTTCAAACTCAAGAATCTCATACTTCCTATGTTTCTGCACGGAATCAAGACAAAATCTGTTCTTCGACTCGCCAAATACTCTTTCATCAATAATAATTGCACTGAACTATCCTACTCTAGCTCTTCCCAAGATTTCTGGCATCTAGCCAAAAACCTCTCCAACAATTTTGTCTTCCTCCTCTTTCCTTCCCCTTTTCCACTCCGATGGCACCACCATAATTTCTTCCTGTGACACAGCTGAACTCTTCGCCCAAACTTTTGCTAGAAAATCCACCTTGGATGATTCCGGTGCTATTCCTGCCTTTCCACCCCCGTCTCACTTACTCATGCCTAATATCCTAATCTCTTCTAAAGATGTACTTTCTACCCTCTCTAGGCTTAATACTTAGAAGGCTTATGGTCCAGATGGTGTTCCTCCAGTTGTACTAAAAATCTGTGCTTCCGTGCTGACTCCCTGCCTAGGCAAACTCTTCCGTATCTGTCTGTTCTCTAATGCCTTCCCTTCTTGCTGGAAGTTTGCTCTCATTCAACTTGTCCCAAAGAAGGGTGACCGCTCTCAACCTTCCAACTATCGCCCAATTAAGGGTCGCTCTACTGTGCATCTCCTTTCATATCTTACTAACTCTTGGTCATCCTCCTTCCAGGAATTTGGCGAGACCTTTTCTGTTACCCTAGACATATCGAAGGCCTTTGATAGAACCTGGCACAAATCTTTAATTTCTAAACTATCCTCCTTCGGTTTCTATCCCTGTATTTGTGCCTCTATCTCTAATTTCCTTTCTGGCCGTTTCATAGCTGCGGTTGTGGACGGCCATCGTTCACTTCCTCAACCTATCAACTCTGGTGTTCCTCAGGGTTCTGTCCTATCTCCAAGTTTCTTTCTAATATTCATTAATGATCTTCTCAGCTGTACCTCCAGTCCTATCCATGCATATGCTGATGACTCTACCTTACTCAATTCAACTAGTTTTCCAGAACCCCCCAACAAGCAAGCACTCAAAAACTCATGAGAGGATGCCATAAAACATTTATATTCTGACCTATCAACCATTGCCATTTGGGGCATAGAAAATCTTGTTACTTTTCAATGCTTCCAAAACCCAGTTTCTCCATTTATCTACCCGTAAAGAACTCCCACAGAACTATCCCTTATACTTCAACAATACACAAATCAATCCTTCATCTTCTCTCAGTATTCTAGGAATACCTTTCTCTCATGATCTCACTTGGAAAGACTATATTACCACCCTTGCTAAGATAGCTTCCCAGAAGCTGGGTGTATTCATCTGCCTCCAGGGGTTCTTTACCACTGCACAGCTTCTTGCTCTGTACAGGGGCACAGTGCGCCCATGTATTTAGTATTGTTCACATGTGTGGGGAGGATCCTCTCACACAGCACTTATTGACAAAGAAAGGAAAGCCTTTAGTCTCATTAACTCACATCCACTCTCTGACTCTTTGCAATCTCTCTCTCTTCGCCGCAGTGTTGCATCTCTCTCGCTATTCTACCGCTATTACAATAATCAATGTTCCTCAGAGCTCTCTCAGTGTATATCAAATCCTCTACGTAGAGTACAGAGCACCCGTCTTGCAACACAATCCCTTCCCTACTCTGTGCAACTCTCCAATCTAAGAGTGAAATGATATTCTCAAACCTTCTTCTATTCAACAGCTGAGCTCTGGAACTCTCTTCATGAATCCATCTTCCCCTCATCTTATGACTTAAATTGTTTCAAACTCTATGTGTTCAGGCATTTTGGCTCGAACGTTCTTCGATTTTGGCCCGGTCACTCTTTCAACTGGGGGAGACACTCGTTACAGGCAGTTCTGCCTCTTGTCTCCCTCATCCACATAGAAAAAAACAAAATATATATATATGATCTTGTGGGTTATATCCCGGTTTTCCTGGTTAGGTATTATTATGATCGTGGCTTCCTTGAACTTTTTTATTAGCGAAATATCCTGCAAATAGCCGAGTGTCAGATATTGAGAATAGGTATTGTGTCCCCTTGTTATTTGTTAATATACTGTCTGACATTAGCCTTCCTGTGCAGAAGGTTGGGTTAGGTTGTTTTTCGTGCATGTTGTTTTGTAACCGGTTTTTAGTTACTTGGTCATAAGTGGCAGTATCTTTCTGTGAAATTCGAAATATGTTTATCAGAGTTTTTAATCAGGGGCTATGTCTTCATCTCCATACATTTTCTGACAGTTTATTATATGTGTCAAGACTTAGGATCGTATAGTGGATTTAGGAATTAGTTACAAGACAAGTAAAGGGATTGGATTATCAGCCTAAGGGGGAAGCATTGAGGTCGTCTCACCTTTGTTGTTAATTCACATGCTGTATATTGTCTCCATATATTATAATGGCCACCAGTGAATATATATAGACTTAGCTGGTTAGTGGAGCATGTTGATGGATAATAGGTGCTGGGATGTTTAATATATGGGACGATAGATGTGGCCGATCGACGGTGTTGCTGGTAAGGGTTGTTGTTATTGAGTGGCACCCTTTATAGGGAGATATCTTAGAACGTCAGCTTGGTAACAAGTGAGGCTAGACATGCGCAATCATTCTCGATGCTGCTAACGTTCCTCATATTACTTTAATTACTATACTAAATAGTACTTTATACTTATGGAATACTATATTCTCGAATTAACTCTTTATAGAATAAATGTACACCATAGCCTATACCTTAATTACCCCTTATATATTATTCATCTGATATACAAACCCAACTAACTTTACATGATACTTTGTGTATATACAGAATTATAGATTCCATTTTAACCAATCCCAACTGGAAATAGAAAAGTCGATCGTGGACACTCGTAAGTCACGATATATTCCCGGCCACCAAATATTTACAAATTATACAATTTGGACTTAATTGGACAATTTGGACTTGTTAAGGTTCAATCTGAATCTTAACAAGACCTGGGTTAGGTCAGCGACAAGAGAAGGTCCTGTAAACAGACAATTATTCAAGCTCAGCTTATTTGTGCTTGTCTTTGCTGAACAGTCGAAGACCACCCTCACGGGTGTGGTCCGACTGTCCTTTTCAACACCATGATGAGCCAGATAGTGAGTCTGGTTATAGTCATCCTCCTGAAATGAGCTACAAGGTGGTGTCCCTCGCCCTGTGCGGTGTTGTCAAATATTCAAAGCATTAACAACAAATGTTAGTTTTTTAGGCTATTAACAAATTAATTTTAGCTTCTATGACTATATATATTATATTACAATTTATAAAGGTTATGTGGTGTTAAGAAACATATCATTTTAAGGATATATAGAAGGAATTTATACAACATATGGCACGCTATTTAGAACATGTTGCCATTTTTCTGGGGACAGCTATAAATAGATCGAAGGAATGGTATGATATGCGACATTGCCAAGTAATGTCAATGCGGTTCTGTTGGCTACGCACGCACTCACACCACACCCCTACAGATACACACACAAACACACACATACATACACAATCTCCAAAATGCAATATAGCACAATGTAATCCCATCAAAAGAGAGAGAGCGAGAGAGCTGAATACGAGTAATGGCAATGCTTTAAAGGGTCTCAAACAACGACAACAACATCACCCAGGTAAGACGGTCACTAACCCTCATTCATAGCGCGACCACCATGGAAGGAAAAACTCGCAAAAGTTACTCTCATCTTCATAGCCAGGCAAGGGAGATGCTGTACAATGTAAATAGGTATTTTCAACGAGAGAAGGGAAACAGAGGACCTATGGTAGATCCCTCAAAAGCTGTTGTTCGTACAGCCCAAGCTACCAACGTGAGTGAATCAACAGTGAAGCGAATTTGCTCCAAATTATACAAAATTGGTGATACTGAGAATGAACCTGAGAAGCCCATATTCTCCTCACCAACAAAAAATCGTCCTCAAACAGTAACAAATTTTGATGATTTCGATATATGTGTGTTAAGGAGAACAATCTTGGAATTCTACGAGAGGAATGAAATCCCTACAATATACAAAATCATGGAAGAGATCAGAGAAAAGATCAACTACACTGGTAGCCCTGAGTTTCTTCGCAGAGTTGTGTTGAAAATTGGCTTCAAATTTGCCAAGATTAATGGGCGCCAATTTCTCATGGAAAGAAGCGACGTGCTTGCGGCCCTTTCAACATTTTTACAAGAGATGCAACGCCTACGAAAATCGTGCCATAATTTTGTTTACCTAGATGAAACCTGGGTAAACCAAAATTACACTGTCCCTAAGTGTTGGATTGACTCTGCATCCCCCAAAACTACAGGGATTAAGGCACCCACTGGTAAAGGCAGCCGCTTAATTATTCTGCATGCAGGGACCAAGTATGGCTTCATCAATGCTGCTGATTTGGTTTTCCAAGCAAAGAATGATGGAGACTACCATAACCAGATGAACTCGACAGTGTTTGAAAACTGGTTTAAGGACCAGTTACTTCCAAACATTGCACCCAACTCGGTCATCGTCATGGATAATGCTTCCTACCATTCAACCCAAGTTGAAAAACAGCCCACCTCATCCTGGAGAAAAGCAGAAGTCAAGGACTGGCTACTAAACAAATGGAGCTCAGCCCAGTGACGAGCTATTGAAAGCTCAGTTACTTGAGCTGGCTAAAAAATATGTCACAGGCAAAAAGTATGTCATTGATACTCTGGCTCAACAAGCAGGACATAGGGTTGTACGGCTACCGCCATACCACTGTCAATACAACCCTATTGAACTCATTTGGGCTCAAGTCAAAACATACGTAGCCAAGAAAAATACATTTAAAATGGCCGACGTCAAACTGCTCGTCAAGGAAGCATTTGATCAAGTTACGCCGTACAACTGGGAGCAGGCAGTGAAGCATGCTGAACAGCTTCAGGAAAGTGATGCAAAGCGGGATGTTGCAGTTGATCATTTAGTGGATTCGTTCGTCATCAACATTGCAGACGATAGTTCTGATGAAGAATTACTGGAGTAATCATCATAATCAGAGATAGGAATAGGCTTCCAGGGGAAAAAAAACACGCCCAGACTTTTACCTCAATGGCGGTGTGGAAAAAAAGGCGAAACATTAAAGACTGAGATCAAATTGTCTAACAGTAGCTACCATAAAACTATATAGACATTGCCGGTAAAGAAGGGGTTAATGGAAAGTCTATTCATGTAATTATATAAAAAGTCTATTCATGTAATTATATACAAATATAGCCTACCTATTATTTCGTTTCTGTAACCTTTATACAAGAATACCAATAACCCTTCCAGACATAAACACGTCTTTTACATTTATTTCAAGTTTCCCTTCTAAATGTGATAGAAGAGAACGTTGCTTGGTTTCCCGTTTTCTAATAGGTTTGTTTTGGTAAGAATGTGGCACCACCGCACAGGGCAACCTTGACCTCCTTGGAGCTCATTTCAGTTGAGGTTGACTATAGTGCTGTCAAGGTTATCTACTGACACTCTCTCCATGAAACCTCTTGCTATCTGATCCCGAATGACACTTCCATATTGCTCGCAGTATTCCGGGGCTCGTATGAACTTACGCTGAAGACCTCTAAGTCGTCCCAAGGCTAGCCCATGGTTGCTCGGAAGTAAGTGCTTGTTGTCTCTCCAGGGCAACTGAACAGTGTACTGATTATTAACACGAGAGTACTGTATTGACTCAATGAATTTAGACATGACCAATTTAGCCTCCAAGTCTGCTTCCTTAGAAGCAATGCCAATATGGTCCAGTTCCCATAGTTCACCAATATCTTTGTGTTCCCAGTGGCCCCCACTGTCCTGTAAGTAGGTATCCACCGGGTTGGTAGCAACTTTCAGAACTGTGACCACTTCGACAGTGGTTTCTGAACCTTGGGCGTGGAACGATCCACTCAAAGCAAACCCGTAAATTGTGGGCAGGAGAACTATCCCATTAACCCTTTTAAAGCCTGGGTGTACAAACTTATAATAATTCTGCGCCCCTATCAGCATATCGAGTTTGTTTGAATGAAAGTCATTGTCGGCTAATTTCAACTTTTGCGCAGTGAGTTTGTCAGTGATACAAGTAAGTCCCTTGTGAGCACAGTAACTAGGAAGCTGATCGACAACAATGGCTTTCATTTGGCGCCATCGCCCTTTGTGTCGATAGTTTAGCGCAACAACTTCATAAGTTGCATCCTCCAGCGAGCCTGTGAACCCCCTTAATTGTAGAGTCTCTTTACCAACTAGCCTACTGTATGTTGTATTAACTCCAATGAGGACTTCAATATAAAGGACTTTTGTGAGCACTGATCTAGTAAAGCACGAAGTTGTGTAACATAAGTCTCCCTACCTTTTAATGGTACCTTAATTGTGGGGAGTAATGCCATTTCTTTCTTAGTAGTAACCGACATAGTAACTGGGTGTTCCAAATGAGCTTGTGGCGACTCCTGGCCCCTATTCGGACAAAGACTATGGTAATGTTTGCCCTGACAATGTTTGCACGGCTCCACTTTTGGGTTGGTGCAACCATTTCGACCATGGTCTCTATCCAAACAGCCAACACACACCTTTAATACCATCGCCCTCTTTATTTTGGTTTGTGCATTAGGATATTAGAAACATTTAAACCAGCAGTGCCCTGACTTGCCACACAGCTTACAGCCCTTATCAGAGCCATTGCTTCCCGCCTTGTAATGTGCTACCTTGTTTTGTTGAATAGTAAAAGCAGCAGTAGGTTTATATTTTTCTTGTGTAGGCAGGCCAGCCCCCTCCATGTTACAAATCTCCTCGTATAGGGTCCGAGTGACCGCACCAACCTGTAACCAGTCATCCTTCAGTTCTCGCCAAATAGTCTCACGCAAAGGAGACGGAATCTTATTATACAACATTACGGCACAAAGGGCTAAGATAGATTATAATACTAAGTTTCCAATCCTTCCAAACAAACACAGGTTAACCTCACTGTTGATGATAATGTTCATAAATTGTGCTTGCATTATGGGGTGGCATATGTGGTTTCGTATCTGAGAACGAGATGGTGGATTCCGAGAATGCAGCAAACAGTGAAGTCAGTAACTAGGAAGTGTGTCGTGTGCAAGCGCTTTCAGGGCAAAAGCTATGGGTTGCAGCCATCTCCTCCACTACCTGATTTCCGCGTTAACAGGGTGGAACCATTTCAGGTCACAGGCGTGGACTACTCCGGCTCACTGGCTGTGAGGGGTGGGGGCGGTACTATTGAAAAGGTTTATATAGTATTGTTCACTTGTGCTGTAACGCGTGCTATTCATTTAGAAGTTGCTCCTGATTTATCTTGCGAAATCTTCTTGCACATTTTCCGAAGATTCTGTACCCATAAAGGTTATCCCCAATTAATGCTCAGCGATAATGCCACCACATTTGTCGGTTCTGCCAAATTATTAAAATCAAGACTAGATGATCCTCAACTCAAACAACATCTGAGTAAGTTTAGATGTGATTGGAGGTTTATCCCAGCCAGAGCTCCATGGTTTGGAGCGATCTGGGAGAGAACAATCGGCACAGTTAAGGCAGGACTGAAAAAGGTACTGGGTCGTGCCTCAGTCACACTTACAGAGTTGACTACGATACTAACAGAACTGGAGGCGGCTGTGAATGACAGACCATTAGGATATGTGTCAGGAGATTTAGAGGATCCTGTACCTATTACCCCTTCACAGTTGGCCAGCGGACGTAGACTTAGACTGTTTCCTGAACCGATGAACGACGATGAAATCACAGATCCCTCATTGTACGTTGTAGGCAACGTCTCCGCGCGATATAATTATGTCTGTAAATTATCAAATGATTTGTGGAAGCGCTGGACGACTGACTACCTGCTGTCTCTAAGGGAAAGTCATACTAATTTAATAAGAAACAAGGGTAAATCTTGGCCCAAAGTAGGTGACGTTGTCCTGATACACAATGAGGGTCCTCATTTGTTTTGGAGATTAGGTCTCGTCCTAACATTACTTCCAGGCCTAGATCAGCTTGTTAGAGTCGTGCAGGTCAAAACCTCTACAGGTATTACCACTCGTCCGATTGCTAAATTGTATCCTATTGAACAGGAATGTGAAGATGTGGGCGAGATTATTGCAGATAGTATTGCCGGTGTGGACGCACCAGCGCAGTCTGCTGCTAGTCGGGATGACAGTGATCTTAGTCCTCAGGGGCAGGCTGCTTTGGGTTCCACGCGACTCTGGCAATCATTGATAGGTGGTGGAGCCTTATAATTTTCCATATTAGTTTAAGTCCAAATTGTAAAATTTGTAAATATTTGGTGGCCGGGAATATATCGTGACTTATGAGTGTCCACGATAGACCTTTCTATTTCCAATTGGGATTGGTTAAAAATGGGATCTATAATTCTGTATATACACAAAGTATCATGTAAAGTTAATTGGGTTTGTATATCAGATGAATAATATATAAGGGGTAATTAAGGTATAGGCTATGGTGTACATTTATTCTATAAAGAGTTAATTTGAGAATATAGTATTCCATAAGTATTAAGTACTATTTAATATAGTAAATAAAAGTAATATGAGGAACGTTATCAGCATCGAGAATGATTGCGCATGTCTAGCTTCACTTGTTACCAACCTGACGTTATAAGATATCTCCCTATAAAGGGTGCCACTCAATAACAACAACCCTTACCAGCAACACCAGCGATCGGCCACATCTATCGTCCCGTATATTAAACATCCCAGCACCTACTATCCATCAACATGCTCCACTAACCAGCTAAGTCTATATATATTCACTGGTGGCCATTATAATATATGTAGACAATATACAGCATGTGAATTAACAACAAAGGTGAGACGATCTCAATGCTTCCCCCTTAGGCTGATAATCCAATCCCTTTACTTGTCTTGTAACTAATTCCTAAATCCACTATACGATCCTAAGTCTTGACAGTAAAGTATGGTGCCGTAAACCAGGATTTAAGTATAGCCTAGGCCCTATATGCCTTATTAATTAATATACTGTACCCCATTTTTGTGTTTAACCTAGGCCTAATTGTGGCTGGGCGTCTTCTTGGGCCTGCTTTTACCATCCCTGCTTTCTACTTTCTAGTGCTAGGCTATAGTTTACACACTAGCCAATGATTCGAGGGTCTGGGGAGGCAGCGCGGGGTTGGGGCGGTATTGGCGAGAATTTTGAGTTGTCACCATCGCATAATAAACACCCGTTACCTAAAGTTGCGGTGATTGGACACTCGTATGTCAATTAGATTTGAACCGCCACCATCTCCTATACTCCGTGAAGGCTTCCAGCTGAACTTTCTGGCACAAAGTGGGGCCACCGTTGATTCAATCCGTAATTCGCCAGCCTTCGATAATCTTGTAAACTTTCGTCCGGATCTCACATTCTTGATAGTCGGAGGTAACGATATTTTTGGCGATACGGTAGTTAATGAGTTGGCCAGTAAAATAAATTATTTGGCTATAAATATAGAGGATAGAACAGGGGGGCATTGTAAAATCGTGGGAATTGAGTCTCGTACCTCCCCCAGGGGCCTCAGTGCAGAACAATATAACAGAATAAAAAATGCCGTCAACAGACATTTACGCCATAAATTCCCATTCTCCAAGTCTAGGTTCAACCCTATGGAGATGGGTAAAGAGGACTTGGCGTATGATGGCGTTCATTTAGCCCCTTGGGGGACGCACAAGCGGCTCGCTTGGTGTAGTGACTAGCGTCTCGGACTTCCACCCAGAAGGCCCGGGTTCACGCCCACGCTCGGCGCATTAAAGATTTTTCACAAGCACTGAGTCGTTACCATCCCTCATGAGCAAAGGGATGGGGTAGTAGTACAGGACCCCAATGGAAATACGCCTAATCGGCCTTATTGAGCTATCCTTAGCTAGCTTAGCATGCGCTAGCTTTAAGAACTATTATTATTATTATTATTATAACCTAATCGTCAGTAGGGCGGCGCGATATTTTGACGAGGAATAGGCTAGCCTATATTTATTTCAATTTATTAGGCTAATAGTTTATTTTATCATCGTTCATCGTCCATCCTGACTCGCCTATCCCCTATAAATTTGTGAATTGACTGGTAACAGGTTGGGTTCCCTATAAACATGGACATCACCAAGCTGAAGAGGTTGAGGGCTGCGGCCAAAGGAGGCATTACTAAATTAACTAAGGATTTCACCACTTTCCTCAACGAAGCCACAAACGATGAAATAGTTGCTAAAAAAGTCAGTATCAACAAGGCTTTACACAACATCAATTCTTTCAATGAGAAAATATATCTATTGTTAGAGTCTGAGGAAGATTTAAATGAAGAAGTGGCTAATGATATGATTTATGAGGAATAGGTACAAAACTTATTAGCCCCATTGGATAGTAGACCGGTAAGTACAGAGGTCTCTCGCAGAGAGGCTATAAAATCGGTAGTAATATTACCAGCCCTCCCGAAGTTTGGTGGTGATCCTGCCCGGTGGACCGGATTTTGGGATTTATTCCAATGTTCGGTTCATGGGCGTCAGGACCTAACAGATATTCAGAAATTCACATATTTGAGGGGTCAGCTAGAGGGAGAGGCCTCGCAGCTCATAGCTCCTCGAGACCTACGGACAGATTGACCGCATCAAGTCTGCCCACGTTGCCGCCTTTTGTGAGATTCCTGGTCCTCGATATGATGCGCAGGACCTTAGACATTTCCATGCGGCTGCTGAATGCACACTAAAGTCGCTTAAATCTTGCAATGTGAGAGCTGGTTAGTGGAGCATGTTGATGGATAGTAGGTGCTGGGATGTTTAATATATGGGACGATAGATGTGGCCGATCGCCGGTGTTGCTGGTAAGGGTTGTTGTTATTGAGTGGCTAGTGTCAAGTTCCTGTCGCTCCTTATGGTAAACTTCCCTCTGTGCTACATCTATTAAAGTGACTTCAGCTGCTCTTAGTTCCGGTACTGTAAGTATGCCATGATTCTGATCCGACCCCTTCGATTTGGCTTTCAGATTACCCACGTAGCGCTTCACCCATGCCATGATGCGTACTAGTCCCTCATACGAAGTATAGCGAGGCCATTCTATTACATGGGTCTCGTTCGAGGGCGTGTCCGTAGAGGTCGCAAACATTTGTTGAACCACAGGACCTTGTTCCTCCCCATCTGGCCATTGTTCAGGATGGGATAGCCAAGATGGCCCTTCCACCCAAAGCCGAGAACTGTGGAGGGAGGAATGAGTAATTCCCCTTGTGAGCAAATCGCCTGGATTAACGTCGGTAGGGACATACCTAAACTTAGTGTTCGTACATGACGCTAAGATTTCGTCTACTCAATTACGAACAAACACCGGTAACACTTTCTTACTTGCAAGCCAACATAAACTTATTTGACTATCACACCAGATGACTGTTTCTTTGATTGACAGCTCAGATGCATAAACCTCTTTAATGAACGTGGCTAACCTAGATGCAAGTATGCAAGCTGTCATTTAAAGTTTAGGGATAGTTAAACATTTAATCGGGGCCATCCTAGCCTTAGCCATAATCAAGCGGCACGTATCCCTGTCATCACAGAAATACGCAGCGGCTCCGTAAGCAACTGTACTAGCATCACTGAAAATGTGTAAGGTAACATATCTTGAAAAGGTAACCTGTCTAGGTATTTCTAAGTTCATGCAACCCCAGAGATCAGAACCAATGTCACACCAGCATTCCCTAAGCGCGTCCGAAAGAGGTTCGTCCCACCCGCAATTTACACGCCAAAGCTCCTGTACAAAAATGCGAGCCCTAATGGTGACAGGTAACAAAACCCCCAGCGGATAAAAAATGCTAGCAGTGACACTGAGCGCTTCTCTTTTTGTGCTAGCTTGTAAAAAATGCTCCCTCTTCTGGAATGTAAACATATCAGTATCAGTTACCCAAGTCATCCTGAGTGTCTTCACCCTATCCTGTACTGTACTTGCGACATTATGTGAGAATAAGGTATCACGGAGATGCGGACTATTTGTGACCCATCCCCTGAGAAAGAGATGCGCTCCCGAGAATATGTCCTGGGCGCTGTTGTATATGGCCAGAAGGTCCTGCTCACTGTCATGGGTCGCCTGTAAATTATCTATGTAAAGCCCACGTCTCAGACCGTGAACATGTTGAGTATGTTTATCTACCAGTGACAAATGTTTCAAGATAGTTGCATTCAACAAAAACTGTGATCAGGTCGCGCCAAAAAGAACCACGCGAAATCTATAGACCGATACTGGACTGTCGATATCCAGCGGATCATCGGGCCACAGAAACCGCGTGCAATCCATGTCATCCTCGTGCAACTTGAGCATAAGAAAGGCCTTCTCAATGTCGCTGAC
This sequence comes from Paralithodes platypus, assembly GCA_032716605.1. Classification (NCBI taxonomy): domain Eukaryota; kingdom Metazoa; phylum Arthropoda; class Malacostraca; order Decapoda; family Lithodidae; genus Paralithodes; species Paralithodes platypus. The sequence continues at coordinate 24,269,564 of CM064523.1, read as the reverse complement.
CAAAGCATATTGGTTCAATCTGAACCTTAACAAGACCTGGGTTAGGTCAGCGACAAGAGAAGGTCCTGTAAACAGACAATCATTCAAGCTCAGCTTATTTGTGCTTGTCTTTGCTGAACAGTCGAAGACTACCCTCACGGGTGTGGTCCGACTGTCCTTTTCAACACCATGATAAGCCAGATAGTGAGTCTGGTTAGTGCTGTCAAGGGTATCTACCGACACTCTCAATGAAACCTCTTGCTATCTGATCCCGAATGACACTTCCGTATTGCTCGCAGTATTCCGGGGCCCGTATGAACTTACGCTGAAGACCTCTAAGTCATCCCAAGGCTAGCCCATAGTTGCTCGGAAGTAAGTGCTTGTTGTCCCTCCAGGGCAACTGAACAGTGTACTGATTATTAACACGAGAGTACTGTATTGACTCAATGAATTTTGACATGACTAAATTGCCTCCAAGTCTGCTTCCTTAGAAGCAATGCCAATGTGGTCCAGTTCCCATAGTGCACCAATATCTTTGTGTTCCCAGTGTCCCCACTGTCCTGTAAGTAGGTATCCACCGGGCTGGTAGCAACTTTCAGAACTGTGACCACTTCGACAGTGGTTTCTGAACCTTGGGCGTGGAACGATCCACTCAATGCATACCCGTAAATTGTGGGCAGGAGAACTATCCCATTAACCCTTTTAAAGCCTGGGTGTACAAACTTATAATAATTCTCCGCTCCTATCAGCATATCGAGTTTGTTTGAATGAAAGTCATTGTCGGCTAATTTCAACTTTTGCGCAGTGAGTTTGTCAGTGATACAAGTAAGTCCCTTGTGAGCACAGTAACTAGCCCGTTGAGCCCCGGCTAGTTATAATATTTTGTTCACCCCAGTCCCAAGCCATTTTCACTTCTTATTTTTGTTTGCTAAAATGGAAGACAAGGATGAGAAATGAAAAAAAAAAAAAAAAAAAATCACCTCGGATATTTTTTTTTGGGGGGGTGGGGGGGTTGGGGGGGGGGGGGGGGGGGGGGGCCTCAAAAAAATTTGTTGAGCCAAAATGGAAGAGAATGGTGAGAAATTAAGAAAAAAAAAAAAAAAACTCACCTTGGTCATTTGGGGGGCGGGGGGGGGGGATCGAAAGTTCGTCTCCCCCTGCATGACCACCCGCCCGGGAGCACTAGGATGAAAACTGAGTATGGCATTGTACGGCATACATCCTAAGGAGTGTCTCACATAAATCTCAAGCCTCTAGCTCCCATACGACCGGAGTAATGAAGGTTCAAAGTGGCAGTGAACTAAGGGTGTAAAGTATCCCCACTAAGCCCACCACCACCAGCCGCGCGGCTGTCTTGGCCCGCTCACACCTACCGGCCCGGCTCCCACACACACACTACGGTACCTCCCCCTCCTATTCTCCCGCCATTTCCTACCTTACGAGCCACGTAACTGATTTTAATATGTCGGACGCATGTGATGCGTCGCTGGGAGTTGGTGATCAAACACTGCCGACGCATCACGTGCGACGCTGGGTCTCACTGGGCTAGGAAGCTGATCGACAACAATGGCTTTCATTTGGCGCCATCGCCCTTTGTGTCAATAGTTTAGCGCAACAACTTCATAAGTTGCATCCTCCAGCGAGCCTGTGAACCCCCTTAATTGTAGAGTCTCTTAACCAACTACTGTATGTTGTATTAACTCCAATGAGGACTTCAATATAGAGGACTTTTGTGAGCACTGATCTAGTAAAGCACGAAGTTGTGTAACATAAGTCTCCCTACCTTTTATTGGTACCTTTATTGTGGGGAGTAATGCCATTTATTTTTGAGAAGTAACCGACATAGTAACCGGGTGTTCCGAATGAGATTGGGGCGACTCCTGGCCCCAATTCGGACAAAGACTATTGTAATGTTTGCCCTGACAATGTTTGCATGGCTCCACTTTTGGGTTTGTGCAACCATTTCGACCATGGTCTCTATCCAAACAGCCAACACACACCTTTAACCCTTAACTGGCGGCGCGCAACATAAGTCGAGTTAAATAAATTTGGACTATGTGGCGGCGCGCGACATAGGTCGTGTGGCAATTTCAGCACGTAATGTTGCTGAGAGAGAGAGACAAGTGGTGGCAGGAGAGTAGCGAGCGTATGACTGCTCCAGACCACCGCGGCGGACCAACTGACATGAATCCCACCCTCCTCCACCCTCTCACACTCGCTACATAGTGAAATGTATGGGGACAGTACCGAATTACATGGTTTTTGCACTCGTGTTGCGCGGTTGTTGCAAGAAAACTAGCGGTCATACAAGGATCGTTGTGGTGTCATTGGAAAGCTCTGTTTATGCCCTTTCAGGGATAGATACTTGTTTTACGCTCTGGGTCTTATTTAGGCATGAAAATGATCACGTAAACAGCCCTATTTTGGGTAAAAACACCCCGCTGGTGGCTACATATTATTTACCGCCTAGGCCGCTCTTTAGGTGTTAATACCATCGCCCTCTTTATTTTGGTTTGTGCATTAGGTTTTTTGAAACATTTAAACCAGCAGTGCCCTGACTTGCCACACAGCTTACAGCCCTTATCAGAGCCATTGCTTCCCGCCTTGTAATGTGCTACCTTATTTTGTTGAATAGTAAAAGCAGCAGTAGGTTTATATTTTTCTTGTGTAGGCAGGCCAGGCCCCTCCATGTTACAAATCTCCTCGTATAGGGTCCGAGTGACCGCACCAACCTGTAACCAGTCATCCATCAGTTCTCGCCGAATAGTCTCACACAAAGGACACAGAGTCTTATTATACAACATTACGGCACAAAAGTCCTCCAACATCACATTGCAAGATTTAAGCGACTATAGTGTGCATGCAGCAGCCGCATGGAAATGTCTAGGGTCCTGCGCATCATATCGAGGACCAGGAATCTCACAAAAGGCGGCAACGTGGGCAGACTTGATGCGGTCAATCTGTCCGTAGGTCTCGAGGAGTACAAAGGAGTACAAAGGAGTACAAAGGAGTACAAAGGAAATCAAGCAACAACAGATCTAGTGACCCTTCTAGGTTGCTTGTCCTCCAAAACACTGAGGATCAAGTGTCCAAACAGTGGTTTAGAGTGGGTAAGGGAACATTGGAAAGGGAATTACTGCCCTGGAACTAATGTCCGTGGCAGGATTAGGAAGTTAGTAGGGGACAGATGGGTTAGTAACTGAGGGGGGATAAAATAAAGTTATTCATTTACAAACGCAGTCAGTCGCGGGTTTGATGCGAGATATTTGTCTAGGCGGAGTTTAAATGAATCAACGGTGATGCAGTCTATAACGTTTCGGGGAAGCCCATTCCACAAGTTGACAACTCGATTGAAGAAGAAATTCTTAGATTCGTGTGAGTTAAAAGATTTACCAATAATTTTGCAACCGTTTCCGCGTGTAATTAATTGGTCAATAGGGAAGAACTTACTACAGTTCATATTGTCGATGCCTTTGATGATTTTGAACACTTGAATTAAGTCACCTCTAATCTGCGCTGGGTTAAAGGAAATAGATTTAATTCTCTAAGACGCTCTTCGTATGGTTTGTTCTTTAGGCTAGGTATCATTTTGGTAACTCTACGTTGAACTCGTTCTAGCTTGTTTATATCTTTTTGGTAATAAGGGCACCAGATTGAACGCAGTATTCCAGAAGAGGGCGGACTAAGTGATTGTAAAGGGTTAGGATAACTTCTTTGGATTTATGCTCAAATGACCTGCCTATAAAGCCAATTATTTTGTTTGCCTTCTTAACAACTTCTGAACATTGTTGACTCGGTTTTAGGTTACTCGATATTGTTACTCCCAGATCGGTTTCTCTGTTTACATCTTAAGCTGAGTGCCATTCATCGAATAGTTTGCTTTCTCATTTAGGTATCCGATATGTAGTACTTTACATTTATCCGCATTGAAACTCATTTGCCAAATTTGGGCCCAACATGACAATTTATCTAGATTGTGTTGCATATCGTCAACTTGTTCTTTTGAGAGTACGCTATTTGCAATTTTTGTATCGTCAGCAAATTTTGAGATTGTACAGGTGAGACCCTCATCTATGTCGTTGATGTAAATTAGAAAGAGAATTGGTCCTAGTACCGATCCCTGGGGTACCCCGCTGCTTACATTGGTCCATTTTGATGCCTTACCGTTTATGACTACTCTTTGCTTTCTGTCGCTGAGCCAATTTTCTATCCATTTCAACACACCGTCTTGTATTCCATGCGCTTTTAGTTTTAGCAGTAAACGTTTGTGGGGAACTTTGTCAAAGGCCTTTTGAAAATCAAGGTATATAATATCTACAGCTTTACTCTCATCGTAGAGGTTGAGGATATCGTGGAAGAAGTCTAAGAGGTTTGTTAAACAGGAACGTTTTTTACGAAAGCCGTGTTGAGTATCTTTAAGTATGTTATTTTCCTCTAAGTGATTTACGAGTCTGTCTCGTATGACCGTTTCTAGCATTTTACTTACAACTGAGGTTAAGCTAATTGGACGATAGTTACTGGTAGGGATTTGCTGCCTTTTTGAATATCGGTGTTACGTTGGCTAGCTTCCACTGATCGGGCATAGTTCCAGACTGCAAGGATTTATTGAATAGTAATGTCAGTGGTTTAGAGAGCTCATCCTTAGCTTCCTTTAGAACTCTAGGCGAGATTGTATCAGGTCCAGGCGTTTTATTTACCTTGAGTTTATCTAAACAATTCAATACTTCTCTCTCTGTAACGGTGATATTGCTTAGAACATCTGAATTATCAATCTGAATCGGCGATGGTGTAGGGATATCACTGAGGTCTTCTGTTGTAAAAACTGATGCAAAGAAGGTATTGAGGGCATTACTCATTTGTTCTTCGTCTTTGGTGTATTCTCCATTTCATCGACTAACGGTCCAACAGTTGAAGTAACAACTTTTTTCTTTCTGATATAACTATAGAATTCTTTCGGGTTTGTTTTACTTTGATTCGCAATATGTAACTCTAAGGTCTTTTTACTTTGCTTAATTAACTTTTTGGCTTTGCGTCGTAGCTCTACAAATTTCAGCCGTTCTTCGTCATTTTGTGAGGATTTTAATCTATCATTAGCAAATTTTTTAGCAAGCAGGCAGGAGCTATGAGCTGCGAGGCCTCTCCCTCTAGCTGACCCCTCAAATATGTGAATTTCTGAATATCTGTTAGGTCCTGACGCCCATGAACCGAACATTGGAATAAATCCCAAAATCCGGTCCACCGGGCAGGATCACCACCAAACTTCGGGAGGGTTAAGGCTGGTAATTTTACTACCGACTTTATAGCCTCTCTGCGAGAGACCTCTGTACTTACCGGTCTACTATCCAAAGGGGCTAATAAGTTTTGTACCTGTTCCTCATAACTGCCTTCATAACTGTCTCATAAGTGCCTTCGTGGTGTAATGTATAAGGTGTTGGTATTCGGTGTGAGCGTCCTGGGTTCGAATCCACGGGCTGCCATATGTGTTTGTAATATTTCATTAATCGATTTTAGGAGTAGAGTTGGTTGTTGGATAGAACATAATAAAATCATATCATTAGCCACTTCTTCATTTAAATCTTCCTCAGACTCTAACAATAGGTATATTTTCTCATTGAAAGAATTGATGTTGTGTAAAGCCTTGTTGATACTGACTTTTTTAGCAACTATTTCATCGTTTGTGGCTTCGTTGAGGAAAGTGGTGAAATCCTTAGTTAATTTAGTAATTAATTTGGCCGCAGCCCTCAACCTCTTCAGCTTGGTGATGTCCATGTTTATAGGGAACCCAACCTGTTACCAGTCAATTCACAAATTTATAGGGGATAGGCGAGTCAGGATGGACGATGAACGACGATAAAATAAACTATTTGCCTAATAAACTGAAATAAATATAGGCTAGCCTATTCCTCGTCAAAATATGGCGCCGCCCTTCTGACGATTAGGTTATAGAGCTTGTGCGTCCCCCAAGGGCCTAAATGGACGCCATCATATGCCAAGTCCTCCTTACCCATCTCCATAGGGTTGTACCTTGACTTGGAGAATGGGAATTTCTGACGTAAATGTCTGTTGACGGCATTTTTTATTCTGTTATATTGCTCTGCACTGAGGCCCCTGGGGGAGGTACGAGACTCTATTCCCACGATTTTACAATGCCCCCCTGTTCTATCCTCAATATGTTTAGCCAAATCATTTATTTTACTGGCTAACTCATTAACTACCTTATCGCCAAAAATATCATTACCTCCGACTATCAAGAATGTGAGATCCGGACGAAACTTTACAAGACTATCGTAGGCTGGCGAATAATGGATTGAATCAACTGTGGCCCCACTTTGTGCCAGAAAGTTCAGCTGGAAGCCTTCACGGAGTATAGGAGATGGTGGCGGTTCAAATCTATTGACATACGAGTGTCCAATCACCGCAAATTTAGGTAACTGGTGTATATTGTGCGATGGTGACGGCTCAAAATTCTCGCCAATACCGCCCCAACCCCGCGCTGCCTCCCCAGACCCTCGAATCATTGGCTAGTGTGTAAACTATAGCCTAGCACTAGAAAGTAGAAAGCAGGGATGGTAAAAGCAGGCCCAAGAAGACGCCCAGCCACAATTAGGCCTAGGTTAAACACAAAAATGGGGTACAGTATATTAATTAATAAGGCATATAGGGCCTAGGCTATACTTAAATCCTGGTCACGGCACCATACTTTACTGTCAAGACTTAGGATCGTATAGTGGATTTAGGAATTAGTTACAAGACAAGTAAAGGGATTGGATTATCAGCCTAAGGGGGAAGCATTGAGATCGTCTCACCTTTGTTGTTAATTCATATGCTGTATATTGTCTACATATATTATAATGGCCACCAGTGAATATATAGAGACTTAGCTGGTTATTGGAGCATGTTGATGGATAGTAGGTGCTGGGATGTTTAATATATGGGACGATAGATGTGGCCGATCGCCGGTGTTGCTGGTAAGGGTTGTTGTTATTGAGTGGCACCCTTTATAGGGAGATATCTTAGAACGTCAGCTTGGTAACAAGTGAGGCTAGACATGCGCAATCATTCTCGATGCTGCTAACGTTCCTCATATTACTTTAATTACTATATTAAATAGTACTTGATACTTATGGAATACTATATTCTCGAATTAACTCTTTATAGAATAAATGTACACCATAGCCTATACCTTAATTATCCCTTATATATTATTCATCTGATATACAAACCCAATTAACTTTACATGATACTTTGTGTATATACAGAATCATAGATTCCATTTTAACCAATCCCAACTGGAAATAGAAAGGTCTATCGTGGACACTCGTAAGTCACGATAATATGATACATAATATTTCTATTTATTCTCCTGTGCAAGCTTTGGTACCGAGCCAAAATGTCTTTGGGTATTAGTTTTTCTCTGATGATGATTTTACTTCGCTTTACCAGTGCTTGTTTTGTGGTATTTTGCTTCTATCCACGAGAGGCTGTTGGAGTTCCTGATATTTTGTATTTCCATCCATGACTTCGTGTGTAGTTTTGCATGTTGATGAAGCGATAATTTAATATTTATGATCTCCCGCGTTGGTGGTGGGTTAGATAAGAGGCTGGTATTAGGTGGTTGACATACTGTAGCTTCGTCATGTGCGTTATTCATTACTATATACCGTTAATCTAATGCATTATTGATGCCGTTAGCATTTTTCCAAAGTAGTTCAATGTCTGGAACTTTAGTTTCTATTATATTTCTGTATGTTTCACAGTTTGATTTTTTCATGTTAAATATTTTTCGTTTGTAGATAATAATTGGTGCTGTTGATATGGTGAAAATTACTGAAAAATTACTGCATGCAAGTTTCTCTTGACTGATATGAGTGTTGAGACGACTTTCGTTATTACCGACAATGAAATCTGGGATACATAAAATAAGGTGTCCTACGAATTTTGAGAAATTTAGTCCTCCAAGATGTTGGCATCGTAGTATTTTATTTATTTCATGACATTTTTCTCCATTATGTTGGTCGATGAGTATCCTAATGATGCATGTCTTGAATTCATGTCTCAGATTATGAATACAGGTTCCCGGATTGTGAATAACTTATGGTAGTCTGGTATCATTAAACAACCTTCTCGTGGTGGAACATATGTTGTGGATATTTTAATGGTTCATAAACTCCTAATCAATTATATTGGTAGCATATTAAATTATGTGAATTCGTACTTGTTTCCTTTGTGTTGAATTCCGTGTTTCACACCTATTGTAACGCCTACATGAAGTTATCCGCTGTGGTTCTGTGAATGTATTGTGTATTAAGGTGTTTTAATGTTGGTTGTGCTTTGATAGTTTGTGACTATTAACCCGTGGAGCCCCGCCTAGTTTTTTATTTTTTTTTCACCAGAACCCGGCCCGTTTTCAAAAAATTGTTTTATTCCAGAAACAATAGCGAATGGGTTAGGAATGAAGGAAAAACCACGAAAAACCGCTCAAAAAGCTTTAAAAATGGTCCTACAGAGCCCCCGAAAACGTATTTTACAAGAGTAAAAAATTGAAGGCAATTTCCCCCAAAAACCAGGTTATTGCGGGCTCACGCGCACATGGACTTTGAGAGTTTTCAACCATCGGCACGGTTGCGTGGGATACGTACACAGTTCCCATACAAATCTGAGCCCTCTCGAGTGGCTACACCTGAGGTTGCGGTCAGAGCAATTAGGGTGACTCGTCAGACGCGTCGCTGGGGCTGTGCATTACATACATAGGCGACGCGCCAGACGCGTCGCTGGGGCTGGACGGGTTAAGGAGAATATTATCTGGTTGTTCTTTCATGTATGAGTTTATAAGTTGAAATTTGTTGCTTTTCCAATATTGTGCATTATACTGGATTAGTTTTAATGATGTTATATGGTTTGCCATCATCATGTTTTTCCTCTACCGGCAGCCTTAATTTTTATACTGCTTTTCTGCTTGTCAGGAGGGAAGTGTTTATTATGGGTGGTGGATTGGAGAGGAGGTGAGAGAGTGAGTGGGTTAAAGGTACTTCACACACACACACGATCTCCTGACGCACTCCAACTTGGCAAACTTGGTGTAATCATAGGTGTGGGTGTGGTGTGTACAGGCAGGCAACACCCTTATCAAGCGGCTTGCCCATGTGTCCTTATGGCACAAAATAATTTTGGGCATGTTCAAAACTATGGAATTTTGTTGTGATCAATTAAAGTTTCTTGTGCCTCGGTGGTACCATGGCATCATGTACACCGTTGGCACCGTTGTTACAATTGTGGCATTGTGACACCGTCGTTACAGCCGTGGCACCATTGTGGCACCATTGTTTGCCAAAGGCGTACATTGGGGGTGGATAATGCAGCAACATGTTACAGTAGAGCACCGTTTTTCTGGTATTCAGATAAACGGAAATCATGACCAAAGTCAATACGCATTATTCACTTAATTTTTAATACTGACCTGTAAACAAATATTGTTGTTTGGTGTTAATTGTATATGTGACTAATTTTTGATGTGATAAACCTCAATGAATAATGTATCCACCAACCCATAATTAGTTAATATGGCAGTTGGCACAAAGGTTGATTAACCCAAAGCTGGACTATGTGGCGGCGCTCGACATAGGTCGTGTGGCAATTTCAGCACGTAATGTTGCTGAGAGAGAGAGACAAGTGGTGGCAGGAGAGTAGCGAGCGTATGACTGCTCCAGACCACCGCGGCGAACCTACTGACACGAATCCCACCTCCTCCCTCCCTCTCTCACTTGCTATATATGGAATTGTATGGGGAAAGTGCCTAATTACATGCTTTTTGCACTCGCGTTGCACGGTTATTGCAAGAAAACTAGCCATCATAAAATGATCGTTATGGTGTCATTCGAAAGCTCTGTTTATGCCATTTCAGGGATAGATATTTGTTTTACGTTCTGGGTCTTATTTAGGCTAAACAGCCCTATTTTGGCTAAAACACCCCTAGGCCGCTCGTAAGGTGTTAAAGCATGTTAAAAACAAATATTCCCCATCTGTTCCCCAACTCGAGTTCAATGATTAATGACAGGGGCATGGGAAAGTTCTTCCCCTACCGTTTTAATGACAGTGGTGTGGGAAAGTTGTCCCCCAACCCTCTTAAACATCGAAAACATACTGTAGAGTAGATAAGAGAATATTCTGTATTGATTATTTTGCCATAATATTTATGAATGTGTTGGTATGATATTATTTTTTTTCAATTTCATCACATTAGAAATTTATCGTTTTATCTATTGCTGACCACGAACGAATCGCACCTCTGTCACCAGTAAGTTGATGGCCCTCGTCCAATCCAACACCGCTTTCACGCATATACTTCTTAACTCCATCCTTCCACCTCTCTCTCGGTTTACCTCTCCCTCTTTGTCATTCCACCTCACTCTCGTGCACTCTCTTAGTCATTCTTTTGCTTCCCATACGTTCCACATTGCCGAACCATCTCAAGGTGTTCCTTTTCACACTTTCCAGTACATCTACATCCACACCACCACAGTGCTCTCGTACTTCCTCATTCGTTTGTCTATCCCTCCATGTAACTCCACACGCACTTTTCAAGTAGCTCATTTCCACCCCTCTCACTCTTCAACTCTTGGTTTGTGTCTCTCCAACAACGTCCATGCTTCGCTCCCGTATGTCAATGTCGGGATTATCAGTCCTTGCATGATAATGCAAGGACTTATTTACTTCCATGCTGACCACTTTACTCCTTGTTACTGCTTTCAGCATTCCTACAACCCTCTTCCCCTGTTGCACTCTCTCCTGCACTTCTTCATTCATACTCCCATCTTTACTCAACACACTGCCCAAATACTTAAATGAGCTGACATTCTCCATAGCCTGACCGTTCAACCTCACCTCACACTCTGTGACTGCACACTTTCAAAGACCACAACCTTACTCTTCTCCGCATTTACCTTCAGATTCCGCTTTTTGCACACTAAGCTGAAATCAAACAAAATTGTTTTAGGTTCAATAATAAAGGAGATAGATAGAAAGAAATATAGATAGAAACATGGGGAAAGGTTGGTATATGCGAGTAAGATAATAAACAGTGATGGGAATGGAGATTCGAAAACTATCAATAGAAGGAGTAAATGTTTGTTATTTTTCATCTGTGGGCTGGAGCGATCACCAATTACCCCTTCATTGAAGTCAACTTGCATCAGACAGGTGTATTATACTGGGGGATGAAAGTTTGGTTTGTGGTGGTAGTGGTAAGATGTTGGTAATATTTGGGTGAAGAGTCGTGTGTGGGACTGCCGTACATAGTGTCGTTTGGCCGTCGTCATTCGTTGTGCCGCCGTCATCCATCGCCGTGGGTACATCGTCCTGAGCTATGCCCTGCCGTCCTGCCCAGTTATCGTACATCATGACGACGTCATGGGTTTGTCCTAGATCTGTCAGTGATCGTCCAGTTACTGTGATTACAATGCCATCCACTGTCGTCCCATTTTAAGATTATGACCATTTTCCCCCAATTCACGCCGATTTTACGCGTTGTGGCTGTTGTGACTAAAATCGTAGTATGCATGAAGTGCTCTTTATCTAAGATTGGCGCAAGAGAGTCGCTAGTGGTGAGTGAGGTGTGGGATGGGATGGGTAGTAAGGTAGCAATTACTTAATCAGATGGAATGGGTGATGGAGAGATGGTGGTATTGGTGGTGGTTGAGTTGGTGGTGGTAGTGCGAAGCTGAGGCTATGTTGGAGAACAGAGCGTTTGTTATTAAAGGGAGTTTCATAAGAAAATGTAGTGTTTGACATACCAGTCCTACAAGAAGGTTATCAGCACCTATGGCTGGTTTAGGGGTCGGTTTATTGAATGTGTCAAATGAGTCTGTGAATTCGCTGACTCAGTTGTTGTGTTGATTAGGTAGGGAAGTTGTTTTCTGTCAATAGTTCTCGGTGAATGTTCAGGCGGTTTTATGTTTTCAACCATTACATGCACAGCTGTCCAAAGATGAGCATCCTGAGATCCATTGATTGTTGATGGCAGCTTGGGAATACTTGTAATTTGTTGTGGCTTTGTTGGCATTCATGGCATATCTTTTACCAGATTATTGATTTACGTATTGTGAATTTCATTGCCATATAGGAGTGAGCCTCACCACACAGGATGCAGCAAGATGTCTTTTCCTTGCATTCTGTCCACATGTGTCCGTCATTGATGCATATTGAGCGTACATTGTATCCTGCTGGTTTTGGGCAGATATATGTTCTTCTATGGTATATTATCTGTAGCAAGTTGTGAGTGATGTTTACTGCTCCATTTATATATGATGGTATGCTGAGGTACTATATTCAAAGTCCATTACATGCTTGCATTGCCATATCAACTGTTTCAAACTGACTTTAGTAGGTGCTGGTTTTTGGGAAACAAATTACTCGGACATACTTGAAGATGATGAATGAGCAGCATTTCATGTCTATAGGAGCTTGTACGTCAAATTGTTATTGTTGAAGTGCTTCTATAACATCTCTCTTGAACAATCCGTCATAAGAGCTGTCATCGGCGTTGTACAGATAAATGCCTTCACAACTCTGTTTGAGGCTTGATAATAGGGATGTTTGTGATAGCTACTAGTTTGAGCAGCTCCATTGACATTTGGTATATTTTATCTTGAGATCAATGATTTTTTTCCCTTAACTCTCTCTTTTTTCTTCATAATGGCTGGTGTTTTCTTTCCCTATCATTGGCGTAGATGCTTCTTAAGATGACCTTCACCAGCAGGAAATGGGGCTGGACCTATAGTCTATTCGCTGTAAGTAGGCGAGAAATCATGACCTCTAACCTCTGTAACTAAATAATTACTAGAGTAATCGAGCTAATTTTTCTATCCTTTAGGACGAGTTAGTCAAGGAATAGATATGGAAATTTACAGCCAATTTGCTAACCTATTTTGAGTCACAGAGGATAAAGGTCATGATATTTCGCCTACTTTCAGCGAATAGACTATAGTAAGCTTTCTCTGCTGTATGATAAGTAAAGGTTTTAAGACCACTAGGGCTGTTTATCTCACAGTAGAGAGAAAGTGCCATGGCCAGGGAATACATTGGTAGGTATACGTTATTGTTCGGTATGACTGAGAGGGATATATGTGGCAATGGCGATTGGGTATGGCACAATGAGAAGGTCTGGGGGTATACGCCCTACCTCTACCCGAGTTATGCCCCTTTCCCACATTTGCGATTTCATACGATTTTCGTCGCCGAGGACGTAGTCTTGTCAATTCACAAGGAATGTGTGCGACGTCTACGATTTTGACCGTTAAAAAACGTTGACAAGTTTACACTCGGCGACGATGTCGCCGATGGGTAAGACGTAATCGGCGACATTATGCGATTCATCGGCAAATTGAGCGATGGTTCGCCAATGACTTCGGCGAGAACTGTCACATTTGAATAAAATATTGCGAAATAATGCGAAGGATGAACGAATCCTCGGCGTATTTTCTGCAACGTCTTCGGCGAATTAAGCGATGGTTCGGCGAATACCTCAGCGAGATTATCCGAAAACTGTTTGCATAATTATATTTCATGGCAAAAACATAAGAACATAAGAAAACGGGAGTCTGCAGAAAGCCGATCGGCCCACACAAGGCAGATCCCTGTCACACCCAACCCCAATTACAAGACCTAATTATAGACCCAACTCACTAATGCCTTGAGGACTGACCTCACCAAAACGGTCAGAGATCGACACAAGATTACGGGGTCTGCAGAGCGCCGATTGGCCCACACCAAGCAGATCCCCCCTCATACCCAACCCAACTCGTCGAAAATTTACAAATTTATCTTAAAATCGCCAAACTAATGGGCCGAACGTCATAAAATATGAAAACTAATGGGGTTAACCATGAGGAAGAAAGGGGACCAGAAAAACGACCCATCTCCCCTTAATTCGGAGATTGGCAATGTCCGGCTTCGCCGGAGAAATTTTTCTATCAAATAATGTACACATTTAGCTTGCTCTCAAAACAAAAAATATATATGTTGGCTCGCTACCGCTCACCAGGAAAATATTGAAACCTGGATGGGGGTAAACGTCTTAAAACAGTAGGCTGAACGGGACCGAACGGATACAAGGTAAAGAGAGAGGGAGAGAAATAGAAAAAAAAAAGCGAGGAGAGAGGAGAGAAAGAGAAAACAAAAAACAGCGAGGTGGGCTCAATGTTTGCGTTACGGCTTAACAATGGAGCCCACCTCGCCTCTTTTAGTTTTTCTTTCTCTCCCTCTCTCCTCGTTTTTTGTTTGTTTTCTATTTCTCTCCCTCTCTCTTTGCCTTGTATCCGTTCGGCCCCGTTCAGCCTACTGTTTTAAGACGTTTACCCCCATCCAGGTTTCAATATTTTCCTGGTGAGCGGTAGCGAGTCAACATATACAGTATATATATTTGTTTTGAGAGCAAGCTAAATTTGTACATTTTTCGATAGAAAAATGTCTCCGGCGAAGCCGGATTTCTCCATACGCTATCGCTATGGTACGCTATCGCTTGCCAGGAAGATATCGATACTTGGATGGGGATAAACGTCTTAAACCAGTTGGCTGAATGGGGCTGAATGGATACAAACCAGAGAAAGAGAGAAAAGGAGAGAAAGAGAAAACAAAAACAGGTGAACCCCCCACGAGAGGTGCATAGAAAAAAGGGTTGACAGGTTCACTATAGGCCTAATCATTTTTTTTTACCCACCTCGCCGAAGGTGCTCCTTGGCCTCGGCAGGTGTGTCTTGAGCATTCCGCGACATCGCAAGGCCCTTCACATGCCTCGTGCGGAGCATACCCCTGGCGGGTATACTCTCGGCAAGTACTTGTGCGGGTGCCCAACCGAATAGGGGAGCTATCCCCCCGCCAAAGGCGGCTTTCTAGGGCCTTTCCTAGCTGATGCTGAGAGGATTGGGTTCTAGTCATGTGGTGATGGGCTGGTCTATCAGAGTGAGAACTGAGCGATCTCTGCCATACCCATAGCTTACTCTGACTGTTCCTTTTACTTATATATTTTCTAGATCTCAAGTGACGGCGTCTCTTGCGTGGATTGACCTCCTAATCTACCAAGATTGGAAACCAAAGCGTCACATCTTTCCTTTGCCCCTCAACTTTCTCTTCATAATTGCTGAGGGGCACAGGGCCCTGGGTGGGGCTTTGGTTTCCCGGGCGTTTCCGCACCCTCGTCAGCTCCCCGCCATGGAATGGCTTCGGTCACCCAGGCTTTATTGTGGTCGGCAGGGAGGGTTCTGTGGGGGCGCTCGGTTATGGCCTTGCTCGGGGCCTTGGGGCTGTTCGGCCAGGCAGCTTGGGGAAAAACAACAACAACAACAACTTGTGCGCACGTCGACGACTAATCGACGAGGAAATCGCCGATGACTCTTGTGCATCGTCGATGTTCTCGGACCATCTGAGAGCATCGGCGAGCCGCCGTGCAGCGTTGTAAAGTTTTTTTTTGTCGTCGATGATCCCCGAGGGCCTCTCAGATCTTTCTGCGATGTTCGACGATGCTTGCGAGGGCTACGAACCCTCGTGAGTCCTCGTCCAAAATTTTGAACAAACCAAACATTTGCGATGACCCGTGAGGGCCCATGCGAGGCCTTGCGAGTCATACGATTATTATGCGAGGGTATACGATTGTTGACCGACATGTCACGAATGTGCCAATTTATGGGTGTCGGCGATGAAAATCGTATGAAATCGCAAATGTGGGAAAGGGGCATTAGCCTGAGAGTTCTATTATCTATCCATTCTCTCTCCACACTCCTACATATTCACCCAACCCCTGTTCACTCTCGTTCTTTTGCTTGTTCCCTCACTCTCTCTCTCTCTTTTTCTTTTCTCTTTCTCTCTCTCTCTCTCTCTCTCTCTCTCTCTCTCTCTCTCTCTCTCTCTCTCTCTCTCTCTCTCTCTCTCTCTCTCTCTCTCTCTCTCTCTCTCTCTCTCCCCCAATATACATGCAAGCAACATAGCACACACAACGCTCATTAGGACTCGCTTGATGGCCTCGTGTGTTTAAGTGTGTGTGTGTGTGTGTGGTTGTGTGTGTGATAGAGATGGGTGTGTTTGCGAGTACATGTGTGTGTGTGTGTGCGTGTGTTAGCGAGAACTTGCTTAGGATGTAGTATTAGTTACAAAGGAGCCTATACATTTAGGTTAAGCCTGCGCATATACTGTTTCGGGTTCATGTGAAATCTTTCTAAATGTTTTGCTAAATCATTTTTTTCCGCATAGTGATTTTGTCCTTTGTCTTTATATTGTACAGTTCCTCTTTCGGTTTGTTTATTTTGAAGGTTTTACATAATAATTACTGTGTAAAGATACAGGTGCATAATAGTCTTGTCAACTTGCAATGTCAAAATGCGTTTTCTCCTCGATTATAGTATAAGGAACCATCAGAGGCAAGAAAACGGTTGAACGAAGACACATACTAATTGCAAATGTCTAATATAACTTTTATATGTTAGGTCTTAAATTAATACATTCGGTGGTATATATATCAGATCGTCTTTCTGTCGTGTTATTTACAAAGCAAAATATACAACAAAGTAGACTAATATTTACGTACATTAACAACACAAATGATACACTAGTATTACCTCTGCAGTCAGTAACTAATCTCCAACATAATTTGGTCTGACAGATACTGAAGTATTTGACCAAATAATCTAATTATAAGATACCACATATCGAGTATAAATATACAAAAAGTATGTATTTTGTATATTTTTATTTTGATACCGACAGATAACTTTAATTTAAATGCGATAGTAGGGTTGGGTGGTGGCTGATAACTATCGTGTTTGATGGAGGAGCAATAATGGTTTGGTGTTTCTCACAGGTAAGCCACGGTAGACTTGTCTGTTTCTTAGTCATTAATGTGCGACTTTAACCTCATGACACAGGGACCAGTGCCTTATTTCTACACTTTTGGTAATGCACTATATTGACGAAAATTAGGGCACGGTGTGAACAAAGCTGTGTCAAATTATCATACTGTTCCAACTGTTTGTTAATAAGTTATTCCCGAAAAAAACCCCGATGTAACACGGCCTCTGAAACCCATAGTAGTATGCATTATACGCTCAAAGACTTTTGAGAAGACAGGTAATATTGAGACTGGACAATAATTATTTACAATTGAAGCATCATTATTCTTATATAAAGGTAGTACTTTAGCTATTTTAAGTTCATTATGAAATATGCCTTCGGTTATAGACATGTTAATTAAAGAAGTTAGAGTATCACCAAAGTAAGGAAATGTCTCTTGTATAACAGTGAAGCTTATACCATCCCAACCCGGGCTCCTTTTCTTCAGGTTCCCAATTACACTGTTTATTTCATCACAGCATGTTGGTTTAAACAATATTGTATTAGGATTAGCTGTAGGCATAAATTAGGAAAATGCTCTTTGATTATTTGGCAATGACTGACTAATTTTAGCACCAATATTTAAATCATAACCATGACAGGCATCAGCAATATGTCTGGCATTACTTACCTTATTCCAACCTACAATCAAATCAGTAGTTTTATTTTGAGTTGGTCTTTTATTGATTACCTCCCTGATTATTTCCCAAGATTTCTTAACATTGCCTATATTTTGTTTGAACAGATTATCATAATGACCCCTTTCTGCTCGACGTATTAATTTGGTCAATATGCATTTATATTCTAAATAGGCATTTTTGTTTTCCTCTGTTGCAAATTTTATGGAATTGATATGTAGTTTATATTTTACCTTTACTGTTTGTGCGGATCCTCAAAGTAAAACAAACTAATACAAATAATTAATTAGACTGTTGTACAATTTGATCATGGGTGATTTACAAACATCTTACTAGATACAACTAAGGCTGAACCTTTTAAATAGTAATGTTTATGGTTCCAAAAAGACACGATCATATGTTTCAGTAAAGCGTAACTGATCAGACTTCGCCCAAAAAAGTCAATTTCCATATCAATATGTTTACATTTTATCAATATACTGTAGAATGCACAAATTAACTTGTATGTGTTTATTTTGTTTTCTATTTGTAAAAAACATTGCTGAGTATATTTCCCTAATCATTTTAAGATTCCTTACACTGTGATCTATTGGCTGCTGTAATTTACTGTCACGTACACAATAGGTAAAATGTATCTACTTAGAGTTAAAGTACAAACCTTACACATTAGCCTATAAACGTATTTATATATACATTACATTATTAAATACAGTATATTTATGATGCTCCGGTAAGTACACTGAAAGGGTCAGGGTAGACTAGCCAATTTGTACCTGTTGGTCCACTTAGAACGTGAAATCTATATACAGAAGATTCCCACAGAAATTTGCTGCGTTTCATCAATAGAATTATTATGGACATGTACGACAATTTAGGTTAACTGGATGCTTAATTAATTAATCCGACATAACTCATTGTGTGCAATTTTTTTTGCAGATTTAGCGCCATAACAGGATCACGGCGTACAAATTGGCTAGTCCAACCTCACCGTTTTGACCTACGACGATAGTTTTCTTTGATTGACTCTGGCTGGATTATAACCCTTTGAGGAATATGACGCATTTTTGAAAGCTTTTTCTGGCTATCTTTAGATGGTTTTATACAGCGTAGGAAGGATCTATGGGAATTAAACGGGTGAAAACTATATCAGTTTACCATTTGATTTCCAATAATTATTCCTAAGCCTAATGAAATCGTCTAATAGTTACCCGGAATTAGAAAACAAATGCGTCCTCATATCCTGAAAGGGGAATCAGTTTACGATGAAATGAGAGAGCCAGTGTTAATTTATACAATATGAAGATTATTATATTCTAACGTGAATTATATTCCAACGTGTATGCAATCATAAAGCAATAGCTGGAGTTATCTGTACAAAGGCATCAACATATTAATAGGGTTAAGATTAACGTAATCGTTACCCTCTCAGTAACATGGCAATATTTCCGTCTCTCTCTCTCTCTCTCTCTCTCTATCTCTCTCTCAAATAAAGAAGTAATTTATATTGCAATTAACCTTTGTAACTCCCAAAGTCCTTTTCTAAACTTGCGAGGCGTCATTGTATGTTCCAGCCGCTAACTGCTAGTGAGTCGGAGTTTTTTATCTTTTCACAATTCCCCAGCAAAAGTTAGGAAGACGGGTTTTTTGTTTCTGCTTCCATTGCACTCTAAACTAATGTGATAGCTGTTTAACTTCTCTATTGTTGATTTCCTCTTAGTGCGAGAAATGCTAATTTACCCATTCGGTATCAAGGACGTCTTTTTCATCATATTCCAGCAACTATTAGACGATTTTATTCATCTTAGGACGGACCATTGGCAATAATAAGGCTTCAAACTATCTCAATCAACCCTTTTTTGTCTCATAGATCCTTCTTAAGCAATATCGTCTAAATATAGCCAGTATCAGATATAACACCCGTGTAGCAGCCCATATAGTAGTAAACATAGTACACATATAACCAATACTATTACAAATATATTGTAATTAAGTCTAGGGATACTTCACTTAAGCTTATTAGCCTATATAATATACTGTAATATAAGTTTGTGTAATTCTCCCCATAGATAATACACGCCTTCAGTTGTACAGTACCGCTAATAAGTCATGGCTCAGCTGTCATTAAATTTGGCTTGCTCTGTGCTGCATAAATGTGTGCCAGATGTTGAATAGGGTGGGTAACTGTAGGAACATGATTGTATTTAATAGTGGCCCCTCCATCATTGACGATGTTGCCTATTAGTATAATAGTCTCCATTCAACACCCACATTGGCCGTTTGAATCAGCCGCCGTGGGGAAGAAACAAGAGTCATCTTCATAAGTGCAACGCTACTTCTCTTATGGTGTCGTCATAGATTGGGTACCCACTACGAAAAAACTTTCGTAAAAAATAATAGAAGAAAAAAGGAAAACTTTAATACTTAAATACAGTTATAAACAAGCTTCCCACATTCGGTGGATTTCTTGCGTTGTGGCTTCGTGCCGCTTCTCTCCAAGCGCATCACTCTTCCTTCTCTTCCCCGCAGGCAACCTGTCAACACGTGTGCCCCGAGATCTGCTTCATTCGACGTTCGCTCTATTCTAGTGAGTCTTTACTCATTTGTATATATCTGAGTTGTAGTGAACAAGGTTTAGATTAGCTAGCACGGGTTGTGTTATGGTTTGCCCGCAGGAAGTGTTAAATTAGGGTACATTTCAGGCGCTAACATGTTGTGTTCAAGACTGACGCCACTTGGGTGTTTACTCGTGTCTCTTATTTTGCGCCTTAGTTTTTGCTTTTCCTTAGTTAGGAGGCTTTTTATCTTCACGAACTGTTCTACAGTCCAGTGTTTCGGCCTAGGGGCCTTGTCTTTTTTCATTGTGCAGATGCGCCAGTGCAAGGATTGTCACACGTGGTGTGGGATCTTCTGGCGTTCGAGCCTGCTTAGAGGCCCCGTGCGGGGGCTTCACCTGCTTCGTGCTGCTCGAGGTTGTCTTCAGAGTAAGTGTTATCCTCCATGAGGATACTTTTCCTCGTGATAAAGCCTTTAGGGACTCTGTTTTGTTAGGGGTGTATGTTTTTTATCTGTATGTGATATATTCTGTGCCCCCCTTTTCTTGTGCTCCCCGTGCGTTAGTGTTGCCCACTTTCAGGGAGCTCAAGGAGACGTCCTTGTTGCAGGGGTGTTTTGTTTAGAGGAAGGTTTTCTCTCAGGCTGGTGCCCGTAGCCGAGTGTTGTCCTTGTTTTTGACATGCCGGTCCTTATGTCTGCGGCCTGAGGTCTGTGGCCGCCGTACCGGTCTGGTCCTCTTGTCCTTTCACCCTGTTATTGTTTTTGTATGTGGTAGTGTGCCACTACCTATCCTGACGCCGGTCCTGCATGTCCGACGGAAGGATACGTATCTCTTCGATACAGTTTCGGCGAGCCTGTTAGCCTACCAGTTTACCCCGTCATGCGGCGGCTCAGTGAGTAAACTTACCGGCGGCTGCTAGCGATTGCATGTAATAGCACGCAGTTAACTGCTGAGTTGTTTGGCTTTTGAATCTATGACCCATGTCACAGGTTGGCAACCCGATATGGAGCCCCTCCTTATGATTGAAAAGGGCGTGAGGAGGGAGACTTTAAAAGTCTCTTAGGGATCAGAACAGGGATTGAGGCTGTGGCCTACCCGTGTTCTGGCTCCGGGAGTATAGGATGTTAAAACCTCTCAGGTTATCCTGATGAGCATTGATTCCTGGAAATTTTCTATTTCCAGATCCCTTCTACAGTCCGGCCAGCTACAGACGAGTCGTGCCCGCCAGGGAGGGGAGACTCTGTTATCATGCCTCTGTTTTCCAGTTGTTCAACGCTGACGTGCCTCCTAGTACCTGTCGCAGCACACAGGCTATGTATACGGTGTGTAAGGTGTTTAGACAGATCCTCCTTTTTATGGTCATCTCACAAATGCCCAGTTTGTTCGGACTTATTTGAGGAATGGCTAGCAAGCCAGGATATGTCCTGTCTATTAACACTCATTGAGATAAAGAACAAATTTTTAGCTTACGCCTCTAGGGTAGCAGACGTAGAGTTATGCTGCGATAATGCTGAATTGTTAAGAATAGTTAAACTATATTCTTTTGAAAACACCCCAGTTTCTCAGACACAGAACCCCTCAGCAACATGCATGAACCTGGCCTCTCCCCATTCGTCTACGACCTCCATACAGAGCTCCCCTCTCCACTACAAGAGGAGTCACTCAGAGTCGCCGGAATGTCTATCTCCATCCCAACCATTAACACCTGAAGGCCTGGGTCGGAGAACTTCCAGCATGGAGTTCCTGCCAGACAAGATACGAAAACTATCTAGCCCTCGGCGTATGGAGAGGGTAACTTTAGACAGCCTTAACTCTAGCTCACAAGTGTGTCAAACGGAGCAGCAGCCGGTAGCATCGACGTCCGCCGCGGCTACGCCGGTGGTTTTCCCCGGTCTCATCGCGACGGACGCCGGGCGATCGCAGTCTGCGATGAGGGTTAGAAAGTCGGTTACGGTTAGGCTCCAGGGTTCTAGACTTGTATTGGATAACAGTGACTTTCCGGGCCAAGAATTGTCTTCAACGCCGGAGGCCCCGAGCTCTAATAGCAATAGCAGTGTTCATCCTCAGGCTAAGGTGATGCAGGCAGGTGTACCTCCATCTTTTACCATACTAGAGGCGGTCACGACAAAAAAGTCTGACGCTGAATTAGACCAAGTTACAAAGGGGCAGCCCGTACGGCTACCCAATAGGAACACAGTGACAAGCGACACAGTTCTTCAACCTCCTAAGGTACCAGATATCCCGCCGGGATCCCGAGACCGGGATTCTCCGACACATAGTTCAGGCTTAACATCTCAACCTAGTGGTAGTAAGATACTAGACACAAGTTCGAAGGTACAAGTAGAGGAACAACAGACAGAGGGAGACCGGCCAAAGCCTCTCAAACGACTGAAACCTCCATGTTTTACGTCCAAATAATTGGATGATTTACTGCATAGGGTCATGCAACAATGTGCCATAAGATGCCACGTAGTCCCTCCGCCGGCAACAGGACCTCCGCCGGGTAACCCTGTGACCACTCTCTCTAAAGATGGAGGGGGGGTGCCTACTAACTCTGTTTCCACAGCTGGGTCATGGCCAGAACAAGTGTCCATCCGCCCTTTGTCTCCAGCCAAAATTAATGTTATAACAGAAACTGATGTTTCCTGGCTTCCGACGTCCGCTAACGTAGTTTTCTCCGCCGCTGGTAAGCCGGGACAAGGCTTAACGATGGACGGTCAGTTGCAATCCCGACAGGGGAATGAATCACTGTCGACAATGTCTAGTAGCTCTTTTCAATCACATAAGCTGGGCTCTGGCACTTCGGTGTCTTCCGGGGGTAAGATGGACACTGATTCTGGCTCGCTGCCTCATGGCCGTGGAAAGGAGGATAGAAGGAGTTCTTGCCTACAACCTCCATCTCAGTTTCCCCTTTAGGCTGATCGACAGCCGGCGGCTTATCCGCCGGTTCTCGACGAAAGCACAGCTTCTAACTTTCAAAATCTACCTCCAAGGTCTCAGCCAACATTAAGTAATCGGTCTCTGACCCAGAAAGTACTGGGAAGGCTTTGGCTCCCGGTTACCGCTATGACTAGAGGGGAAGGGCACTGATCAACTCAGGGGGAGGTACCGGTGCCACGAGAATGGTCGTTCGAAGTAAACAGGCGCAAGGCCTTTAGGGCAAACGACGCACAAGGGAAAGTGTTAGATGTTCTAATTCAGGCAGTACCAGACCCTACTAATTTTCAAAATTGTGTATATAACCCTGGCCAGATGACCCCTCTCCTGCCGGATGCCCCTCGTCAGGCCCCTCCTGCCCTGTTTGCTCTCAACGTTGCGGCATCAATGGATGCCAGGCCGTTAAGTATGATGAACCGAGCCAAAAGTTTCATAGATGTAATCCTCATCAGGACCAAAGGGAATTGAATCTGAGTGAGGTGGGGCATGGGCCTTGGGTAACGTGGGATCTGGAGCTCCAACATTTTGCTGTCTTTGTGTCTTCTAATACCTCATTACCGGTTCCCAATCCGCCAATGACTGAGTTTGACTGGCTTAAGCAAGAACCCGGCGGAGTGCCCAGAGCTATTTTTTAATTCTTCATAGCCCCCCAGTTAGAGGTAAAGGATTTTCAGGCTCCTTTTGTAATCCCAGATCCCATTGACCTCCAAAGAGATTTCCTGGTCAGAGACAACGCACATAGAAAATTTATCGGCTTTCTCCTAACCAGGGATACAGCCCAGGCCATTGCCCAACCAGTACCGAATCCTCCTCGTCAGAGGACGGACATAGTCAAAGCTTTTCAACAATACCTCTTCCCTTTTCCGGCTCAATCATTGACAGATATAATTAAGAACCGCCTTATTTGAGGCAGTCAGGGCGAGACAGATACTCAGACTCAGTATGGCGCAGGGGTTACCGAGTAACGCTTATTGTAGAGTTCTGTACTCTCCTATATTAACAGCGACTCCAATTAATGAACAAACACTGAGAGATGTTTGGGTGATGATTCAGGCTAACAAAGGTACACCCCAATAATTATCCCTAAGTTCAGAAAACACTGGATGGCCGGCGATCGGTGGACGTGTTACCGGCGCCGCACCAAAAGTTATCGTTTAGACCCAACATTTTTGTCCTAAGATAGCTGCTTCAC
This sequence comes from Paralithodes platypus, assembly GCA_032716605.1. Taxonomy (NCBI): domain Eukaryota; kingdom Metazoa; phylum Arthropoda; class Malacostraca; order Decapoda; family Lithodidae; genus Paralithodes; species Paralithodes platypus. The sequence goes on along the minus strand of CM064523.1, from coordinate 24,245,389 downwards.
GTAATCTTTCCTCCCCCTCTAAGCCGAGCTGGGCACAGGGGTTCGAGATAGGAGACATGTGTTACCGCGCCTTGGCTGCGCCAAAGTATTTTTCTTCTGCACATTAGCACTGCGTCTGAGAGTGCATAACGGTCGGGCTACGGGAGGCTATGTGATGTCCTACCCTGCACCCAGAGGTAAGGTGAGCACCCTCCCTGATAACCGGACAAAATAAATTAGGCAGAACACTAATGAAAAGGTTTTTCAACTGTCCCCGGCGTATGTACACGCCGCGGCTGTTCTAACTAAAAAACGACTTCCTTCAGAGGCAGATACCTCGTTACCATGGGCCAGGTAGAGGTCCGCCGGTGGCCGGCCATCCTCTATGTTTTACCAATAGTTGAGGAGTAGTCAGAAGAAGTATTTGCCATCCTAACCTTTTTACCCCACTAGGGGAATTATTGTTTGAGTTTTTAGGCTAGTAGGTAACGCCTACCCCGCTCGGTGTGCCGGGAAGTAGTTTTTCTACCTAGGCAATTAAGTTTTATCCCACTAGGTAAGGGGTTTTAGTCCCCTCTGTTACTCAACATACAAGTACAACCAGATGGTTTTCCTATAGAAACGGGATGCTTATTGTCTTAGTTATAATTATATGTTATCATATTTCACTTGTTTCCCTGACATCTTTTCCAATCCACGGCGGTATGTGGACCTTGTATTGTCGAGTTCCATTAATGGGTAAGGTTCCGGCGAGACAGCGAGTCGGCTGGAACGTGGATTTCAGAACCCATTCCCTCGTGTGCTCCCAATAACCTGCCTGGTGCAGTTGTGTACATAAATAATGTTTCTTCTTCCAACCATCAGAGGCAGGCGTAGCTCACTCCCCGGATTGTGATTTCCCAGCTGTCTAAGTTTGTCATAATATCAAAATTCGGCCAAGTCGTAATTTTTCATCAAAGAGGTTTTAGGACTCCCCTTCTCCTTGGGACAGGTGCGAGTAAGATTGTAAATTCCTCTCTTCTACTTTTTGGGGAAGGCGGGGGGGACCCCTTAACGTACGGCAGCTCGTGTTTCCGCCTCCGGTCCGATTCCCATTATTAAATAGCTTCAGATACCTCCTCGCTCAAATCGCAAGTAAGTTACCTCTGGACAGAGGGGAGTATTAAGTCCACTCTTCCAGACTAGAGTAGGCATGCCTTGTCTCCCCTGTTGCCAAGTAGGGCTCCTAACACGGTAAGGTCCACTGTTGGCTCACCCTCGGTCTGCCGGGATGAATAGACTTGGCCTAAGCAGCCGTCCTTCTTTACCAGTCAAGTCAAGTTCGGGCCTAGGCGGAAACAGATCCCGCCGGGACAGTATGGGTAGATAGAGACTTGTAAGCCAAATCACCATCAGATTAACTCCATCAGCGTAGGGAAGAACCAACTAAGGTTTTCTCTACGATAAGACTTGTAGAGAGGCACCAACTAAGGTTTTCTCTACTTTAAGACTTGCGACACAAAGGTCAGACAATTCCTGAGCTACGCATGCCTTTGCCGTGTCGGCTTACCGAGTTTTTCTTTTTTTGTTTCAAACCACAAAGTACATTTGGTAATTTACCGCAAACAGTTATATTCATAAATGGTTAGTTCATCGTATTACGCCGAGGGAGCACACTCCGCGCCGGCTAAATCTGCCAACGAGTTGGTCCTCAGAATCTGGCATGCTCGAGTGCAACTAGTAACATTTCAAAGCTCCCCGGCGTATTACCTAGCATAGCATTCTGGTCCTCCGATGCTAGAGGATGACTAAGAAGATAAGTTAAGTAACTTTAGATATATGTCAGCTCTTGTTTTTAATCCATTTCTATGAGCTGTTGTTTTGCCCGTGAAAAGAGAGTTGCCCTCGATCCCTGGAATATTATTGAGTTTTTTCATTTTTCTTTTAGATCTTCGAGTAAGTTGTCGTTTCCCCTTTTATAGTTGCGCACCGGACCCGATCTCTCTCTCTTCACTAATAGTTGTTTTAAGTATTCACAGCTTTAGAGTTTTGTACTGAGATAAGTGACACCTATTCTGGGCGAAGAAAAGGGGGGGGGGGATATGTGTATCCCAGTACACCGAAAGGTATAACCCCCCTTCGCCGGAATACACGGGTATCCAAGTACGTCGGGATGTAGCTCCCTCCGCCGGAATACACGGTCAAGCAGGGCAGGCCAGGCGGCTTCCGCCGAGGCAGAGCCCAGACATGCTTTACGAGCTAGAAGCTCAAGTGTTTATTTTTAGGTTTAAGTGAATATATCATTGTTTTAGAATACTTGGTCTGAGATCAATTAAATTAAGAACCAAGCTTTATAAAGCTAGTAAAATTTGGGTTTATGTATGTAACAGTTTTCTATCTTAAGTTGCAACTAGATAGTTGGGTGAGTGTACACCTAGTCAGGTGACATAGTAATTTTAACAGAGGATAAACTTTAACAGTTTAGAATCTGAGGAGAGTGATACAAAAGTGTTGTATTAGCTGTTATCACATCGTACAACAGGTACCTCATGTAGAGGCCCTAAGTATTGAGCAGAACTTCTTCGAAGCAACGCACTGCTCACACTCTTTAAATATTTGCATTTTCTATATTGTATGTAAACAATATAATTACTTATTCTGTTAGACGAATTCTGGACTTTACCTTGCGGTAACGGAGGTTCAGATATTGTTGTGAATGTCCCCCTCCAGTCTTGGGAATTCAGGCAACATCGTCAATGATGGAGGGGCCACTATTAAATTATAGGTTTGATTCTCGGAGGGAAGTAGAGAAAACCTAATATTTAGTAGGGGCCCTGGAATCATTGACGAAGAGGGCCCTCCCAACCATCCCCTTCCCATTCGCTTGATATCTGGAGTTTTATCTTGATATATCAGTGAAGGAAGAATGATGCGCTTGGCGAGATGCGTCAAGAAGCCTTAACGCAAGAAATCCACCGAATGTGGGAAGCTTGTTTATAACAGTACTTAAGTATTAAAGTTTTCATTTTTACTTCTCTTATTTTTTACGAAAGTTTTTTCGTAGTGGGTACCCAATCTATGACGACACCATAAGAAAAGTAGCGTTGCACTTATGAATATGACTCTTGTTTCTTCCCCGCGGCGGCTGATTCAAACGGCCAACGTGGGTGTTGAATGGAGACTATTATACTAATAGGCAACATCGTCAATGATTCCGGGGCCCCTACTTAATATTAGGTTTTCTCTACTTCCCTCCGGGAATCAAACCTATAATTTCTCACTCGAAACGAATAAATCACTTTTTATGTATTGCTGATACCAATTATTGATAAAAAATACTTGGTGCCGAGACATCACTTATTAGGCCGACTGTACGTCAACAACTTCCTTGTTATAGCTAGCACTTGTTCCCATAACCCCTGAGGTGATCCGTGAACTCCTAGTGATATTGATAGTATTGGGCCGGAGTTACAATACAGTTTAACACTGATCTTTAGTCAGCGCCCTAGTGAGAGCTACTGTAATAAGTTAGTAGCAGTCCATATCTCACTCAAGGAGGGTCTCCTTACACCTTCCATAAAGTGATTAAGTGATACAGTGTCTCGCATCAATATACTAGTGTTTACAGCATATAAGCTACATTACTCCGAAATATTACTCTAATATATTTTCACATTGGAATTTTCTTATTTCAGAATACTAAAGTATACAGGAAAAGCCCCCTGTCTAAACTAATTCAAGTTGCTTCTATTGTGCAAATTTCCTAATAAATGTCCTAATAAAACCAAAGAAAACTCCACCAAATGTTTGCTAAACCAATATCTGATATATACAATATATATTGAAACATATCAACATTGACTAAAACACACGTCTCTGGTACTCAAAGGATTAATGGATGTCTGGGAACTATTGTTTTCAACTGAATAATCAATACTCTCTCTCTCTCTCTCTCTCTCTCTCTCTCTCTCTCTCTCTCTCTCTCTCTCTCTCTCTCTCTCTCTCTCTCTCTCTCTCTCTCTCTCTCTCTCTCTCTCTCTCTCTCTCTCTCTCTCTCTCTCTCTCTCTCTCTCTCTCTCTCTCTCTCTCTCTCTCTCTCTCTCTCTCTCTCTCTCTCTCTCTCTCTCTCTCTCTCTCTCTCTCTCACCTATTCTTACAAATTGACAATATAATAGGATGTATATTTCAATATCTGTTTCATCTCCCAGAAGCTTTCATGCTCGTTATGTTGTCACTGAAATGGCAATTCTGGCTATCAAGCGATACATTGGTGTAGATATTATTCGAAATTCATGATCGTGCCTTCACTCAAAACTATTATTGTTATTTAATAGAAAGGAAACACAACTAAATTGAAACAAATAATGTACTAAAAAACAGGTAAAATAATCAGGAAGTATTTCTTACAGAATATTGTATTGCAGCTTAGTGAAATATTTGGTCTGAATTTAAACATTTTCAATTACATTTTAGTAATACAATTCAGCCACTTGCATATGATATTATTCAGCCAAGTAAAGTTCTTTTGGGGTCCATAATTATATTATTAAAATATGTACAGAATCACTTACAGGAAGCATTTTGATATAATTAATATGTATAATGAATATATAATATATTAAATATGTAGCCTACAAGTATTTTATCGTATAATTATATATGTTTTTGTAATGTAGAACATAAAACTAAACATTATTTGAAAAAATAACATAACATACAATTATAGAGAGCAACGAAGGCAAGCATCAGCAAATTAAATATATTAATAAATACAAAACAATCAATACATTATACATGACAATAAATGAACGTGGCAATTATAATACAAAGGCAAATCCCTTTTGAAGTACATAAGTAACAAAAAGACCAACAGAAGGTGTTAGGCACTGCAGTGGCCGTTCCCATTCACACCTTACAGGGAGATTTGGGTTTTATACATACTATATCGAAGCTAGACTCTTGTTAACCGTTTGGTACTTTGCTTTACCTGAGTGTATATCTAACTTAGAAGCATACCTATCAATTTTGTTTTACCTTACTTGATCTTAATTATTAGCTAACCTTATCCGATCATAAATATTTTTGTAATGCCTAAGTCTACCAGTTCGGCCAAATTTATCATAGCTATTCATTCACCTTATTTGTCTAGGGAACCTCACCCCTCCCCTCCCACTCACCCCATCCTCCGTTCTCCTTCACACCTCCACTAGCCTTTTATTGAAACTTCCTTAACCAAACCCCCTCACCTACCCCCCATCTATCTGTCCCACTGACTCCCAGGCAAGAAGGTCATAGAGAGGTAATTTCCAGGATCACACAAGGAGACCTTTTAATCTTCACTTCCAGGACCAGCAAGATAAATGAGATACATACCTTGAGCGAACCTCCTGTTATCATCTCACCCAGTTAACTACAGTGAAGTTGTATTATGCTTAAGACGCCAAAGCCGTATATTGCTTTGCAACATGAGTTATATTCCGCTCGTTCAGATCAGTCGTATTTCACTTGTCCTTCAAGTACCACTTTTTCAGCCAAGTGCCACCTGATCGAGACACGAGGGAAGAAGATGAGGCAGCTTTAACGCAACAAAATACCTGGCCTCCTCACCCCGTTCAAAACACATAAGTCATATTCCGCTAGTTCAGAGAAGTCGCTTTTCGCTTATCGACCGGATAAGTAGTATTCCGATTGTACTTCCAGCCTGACCACAAAAGATACCTGGCCCTCATCACACACCTGAGAAAGCTCAGATTCCCCTAATCCTATTGCCTGTCACCCCAGGCAAATACTTACAGTTTAGAAGAGAGAGTTTAGAAGAGAGTATTGCTGTTCTGTAATCCCTACTAATGTAGGAGTACACATGCGATCCCCTTATTACTTTGAGATTTATAGTTATACCTTATAAGTTTAGTTGACATTTCCGCCAATGCTTAATTAATTCACCTCCCCGCCGCACCAAACATATATAATATATATATATATATATATATATATATATAATATATATATATATATACTGCAGGTTCTATAGTATGTCTATTTATATTGTATGTATTCATACATATGTTTGTAATTTACTAATACAGGCCAAACTTACTTAATTCTTATATCCTAGTCACTTCCCAATGTTTGCCAAGCTTATTTGTAATTTATGTAATCAATCCTTATAAGCTAAGCTGTACATGTGTATTTTGTTCTAATCTTAGTTCTCCCAGAAAATATGATCCTACCGTATTATCTAAAATGGTTAATCGAGTACTGCAAGAAGCTTGAAACATCGCCAGATTCTCAGCATTTTGATTGTACCTTACCTGACCTAACAACTAACCTGTTGAGATTACTACAGTAAATGCTGCAAATGGTGAACTAAACATGTGACCATAACTATATTGACTGAGAGGCTCTTGCAGTCCAAGTGAAGACAATCATAATTTCACCACCTCTACACTCTCTACCTTTATCTCTCTGTATTACAACCGTCACTAATTCACCACCTCTACTCTCTCTACCTTTATCTCTCTGTATTACAACCGTCACTAATTCACCACCTCTACACTCTCTACCTTTATCTCTCTGTATTACAACCGTCACTAATTCACCACCTCTACACTCTCTACCTTTATCTCTCTGTATTACAACCGTCACTAATTCACCACCTCTACACTCTCTACCTTTATCTCTCTGTATTACAACCGTCACTAATTCACCACCTCTACTCTCTCTACCTTTATCTCTCTGTATTACAACCGTCACTAATTCACCACCTCTACACTCTCTACCTTTATCTCTCTGTATTACAACCGTCACTAATTCACCACCTCTACACTCTCTACCTTTATCTCTCTGTATTACAACCGTCACTAATTCACCACCTCTACTCTCTCTACCTTTATCTCTCTGTATTACAACCGTCACTAATTCACCACCTCTACTCTCTCTACCTTTATCTCTCTGTATTACAACCGTCACTAATTCACCACCTCTACTCTCTCTACCTTTATCTCTCTGTATTACAACCGGCACTAATTCACCACCTCTACTCTCTCTACCTTGATCTCTCTGTATTACAACCGTCACTAATTCACCACCTCTACTCTCTCTACCTTTATCTCTCTGTATTACAACCGTCACTAATTCACCACCTCTACTCTCTCTACCTTTATCTCTCTGTATTACAACCGTCACTAATTCACCACCTCTACTCTCTCTACCTTTATCTCTCTGTATTACAACCGTCACTAATTCACCACCTCTACTCTCTCTACCTTTATCTCTCTGTATACAACCGTCACTAATTCACCACCTCTACTCTCTCTACCTTTATCTCTCTGTATTACAACCGTCACTAATTCACCACCTCTACTCTCTTACCTTTATCTCTCTGTATTACAACCGTCACTAATTCACCACCTCTACTCTCTCTACCTTTATCTCTCTGTATTACAACCGTCACTAATTCACCACCTCTACTCTCTCTACCTTTATCTCTGTATTACAACCGTCACTAATTCACCACCTCTACTCTCTCTACCTTTATCTCTCTGTATTACAACCGTCACTAATTCACCACCTCTACTCTCTCTACCTTTATCTCTCTGTATTACAACCGTCACTAATTCACCACCTCTACTCTCTCTACCTTTATCTCTCGTATTACAACCGTCACTAATCACCACCTCTACTCTCTCTACCTTTATCTCTCTGTATTACAACCGTCACTAATTCACCACCTCTCTACTCTCTCTACCTTTATCTCTCTGTATTACAACCGTCACTAATTCACCACCTCTACTCTCTCTACCTTTATCTCTCTGTATTACAACCGTCACTAATTCACCCACCTCTACTCTCTCTACCTTTATCTCTCTGTATTACAACCGTCACTAATTCACCACCTCTACTCTCTCTACCTTTATCTCTCTGTATTACAACCGTCACTAATTCACCACATCTACTTTCTCTACCTTTGTCTCTGTATTACAACCATCACTAATTATCATACTTTTGTCCTCACTATGGATACTAGTGGCACAGGATTAGTTATAACAACGACAAGAGAGCATATAATTATCAGAAAAAAATAGAAGATATCACTGAAGACTCAGTACTGACCACATACTTTACTTCTCTATGGTCAATACACGATTCTTTTGTCCACTCACTCCTATGGACATCACGCTCATGTGCTATCCACATATTCCGTTAAAGATACACTACTCATAAATATACATATAGCGAGTACAAACACTACTGTAAGTATAATTTCAAGAAAAATTCAAGAAGTACATATGCTTTTGCATACATGTTTAGTCTATAATAAAAGTGCATAGTAAATTACCATAAATTATAACTTTAACACCTCTATGCAACTGTACCAATCGCAAGTAAGTTAAAGCAATGTCCTCATAAGTTGTAAGGAACGTATTGTAATGAAAGCAACTTCGCTGGGCTCACGCAGCAAATAACATGATTGGGTGAAGCTGGCTATTAAGTCATGAGGGAGGCTGGGCTTATTCCGCCCAGGCCAATCGTGTTGTCTTTAGTACAGCTGTATTTGTTCGACATACTATAGTCTATTCGCTGTAAGTAGGCGAACAATCATGAATTCTATCCTCTGTACCTCAAAAGGGTAGAGCAAATTGGCTGTAAATTTCCACATCTATTCCTTGACTGACTCTTTCCAAATGGTAGAAATATTAGCTCGATTACTCTAGTTGTTTATGAGTTACAAAGGTTAGAGATCATGATGTCTCGCCTACTTACAACGAATAGACTATAGTAGTATCCAGTTAATGTCCCTCTCTTTATAGTGTGTCACACAAATTATCATCAGGGTTTTCGACAAGCTATTGGCTTTAACCCCTTCTGTACCGGCGACGTTTTTTCATTATTCTCTAGCTATGTTTAGACGATTTTATGTAGCTTAAGAAGGATCTGTGGTAGTAAAAAGGGTTAAGTGAGATAGTTCGAAGCTTGTTGATGACCGGGAGCCCTTTTTAAACTGAATAAAATCGTCTAATAGTAGCCAGAATAAAGTTAAAAAAAACGTCGCGGTACAGAAGAGGTTGACTGGACGTACGAAGAGAGTCAATTAAACCAGATGCGTTGGTACAGTCGCAGACATTAATTTTGATCCATTATTGAAGCCTTGAACTGATTATATGAACCTCAGAGGTGTGAATATCAGGTAAGCAATAATTAAGGAGATTCAGTTCAGCCCGAAAATGTATAGATCTTATTAATGACCACGTTTGTATGATAAGCTTGTATGATCAGAGCTGGGTTATACAAAATTAATCCATTGGTACGATAAGTGTTAAGTTCAAAGTTGGGTTATACACAGTGAATCCACTGGTACGATAAGCGCTAATGGTCAGAGCTGGGTTATACAAAGTAACTCCACCTCTTGATTAACCCCTTTCACCACGATCGCACCTTTTTAACTTTAATGCTGGCTACAGTTGGACGATGTAATGCTGTTTAAGAAGGACCTATGTTATTCAGGGGGTTTGTTGAAGTCGTGTTTACCCCTTTGATTCTAGAGGTAGATAATAAGCTAGAGAAAATCGTCTACTGGTGACCAGAATAAGATGTAAATTACGTCATCGTGCTGAAAGGTTTAATAATAGACAAGTGGCCAAGAAGTCCACCATCGCCCCCCCACGTTGTTTTGTTGCACTGTATAGACCCGGAATACCAATCCAGACCAAGGTATGTGGAAAGATTGCCATAACGGAATTCTCCAGGCCCACCAACCTTATAGTCACCGGATATTGCCCAACTTCCGCCATATTGGAAGCTGATGCCAACTCCAGCCATATTGTTCACCTCGATCAATAATTATGTACAAATGGCTAACAAAATGGGTAATCTTCTATGTTATTCTGGTCAGGTCAGATCAGGTGAAGGTATTGAGTGATAAACCTTTACAATAGCACCTCGTATATACTTTTCGAAGACTATTGAGAGAGAGAGGAAGCTGTCGGAGTGTGTTTATGTGTTATTAGTCTGTACAAAAACAATATCAGGATGTGTATATATCTGCGTAGCTATCCATAAAGGGAAAAATACAACTGACTAATTAACTTATTTAATATCACAACAAGCCAAAACCGATGGTTATTTCATAATTGAAGACATAGCAGGAGGTCCAGGATTTTGTTTAGTGATTCTACAGTTGTCCACATGAGTTGTCTCCTTGTTCTTTATTCTAGGTATGGATGTGACATTTGTAAGATTGAATTATGATTGGAGTTTTGTCATGCAGTAATTCATTCATCAGAAAAAAAAACAAAAAAAGGATATCAAATCGTTGTAATGTACTTAACCTTTAACTTTCTTGATGGTGTAGAGTGTTTTAAGATCTGCATGTGGTAACCCAGGTTCTAATCCAGGGAGGATTTCATTAATTTCATTGGGAGGTGTTTGGTGGTGGGAGTGAAATTAATATTATTAGATTATAACAAAGAGTGGTGAGATTGTAGGCACCAATCGATCAGGACTAGACCCAGGTGAGGTTATAGGCATGTGATAAAGAGTCGCTGGAACTCCTGTTTCATTTGCTTGGCCTCTCTTACTGATTTTTGTGTGCCTCATTTACACTGAGAGCAATCCAGCTAGCTCTCACAAACACCTTCTCTTCCTATCCACTTCACTACACTAAACCTGCACACCACACTTCATTCCTCCGCACCAAATTTTTTTTTTTTTTTTTATTAATTTTAGCCCAGCCTCGGAGTCCCCAGGGGGGGGGGGGGGACCATAAATGCCCCCACACCCGACCGACCATCCCCTGACAACCCCACAAAATTACCTGGACCTAGGCCTGTTACTCTTTCTATTGATTTCTGCAACATTCGCGGACTTTCCTCTAATTTTCACTCTGTTGAACACCATCTCTCCTCCTACAAACCTGATCTTCTCTTCCTCACCGAAACTCAGGTGTCCGTATCAACATCCAGCAGCCCCTTATCTGTATCCTCCTACTTTCTCTATCCTAGTTTCAAAGCCAAAGGCGGATGTTGTGCATATGTGCACAACAAACTCACTTGCTCTCGTGTTCCCGATTTCGACTTCTCTGAATTCTCAACTTTATGGCTCAAACTTTCCTGTCATTCTTTTACTAAATATTTTTGTGCTGTCTATCTTTCCCCTAACTCTACCAACTTTCTCAAATTCTTTGACTATTTAAACTCTGCAGTGGAACACATTCTATCCATTTCTCCTTTCTCAGAAATCTCCATCTTAGGAGATTTCAACGTTCACCACCGCCAATGGCTCTCCTCTCACACTACTGACCCAGCTGGTGAACAAGCCTACGTCTTTTCTATCCTAATTGACCTAGAGCAGTTAGTTCAGCAACCCACCCGCATCCCGGATCGCATCGGAGATCGGCCCAACATTCTTGACTTGTTTCTAACTTCTAACCCTTCTTCTTATACTGTTGATCTTTTTTCTCCTTTGGGCTCCTCCGACCATAAACTTATCTCTGTCACCTGTCCTATCTCTCCAGTACGACCACCCGATCCTCCTAGCCGGCGGCGCTTGTGGCACTTCGGCGCTGCCGACTGGGAGGCTCTCCGGCAGTACTTCTTTGATTTCCCATGGAATAATTTCTGCTTCCGTGGCCGGGGACCCTCGGAGAGTGCTGAACGCATTACCGAGGTAATCCTATCGGGCATGGAAGCATACATTCCATTCTCTTTCTCTCAGACTAATGCTAAAAAATCTTGGTTTACTCACGCCTGTTCTACTGCTGTCCGCAATAAGGAGGAAGCATTCAAACGGTACCGACGCCTTAAAACTCAAGACTCTCATTCTTCCTATGTTTCTGCCCAGAATCAAGCCAAATCTGTTCTTCGACTTGCCAAACACTCTTTCATCAATAATAAATGCACTGAACTATCCAACTCTAGCTCTTCCCAAGCTTTCTGGCATCTAGCCAAAAACCTCTCCAACAATTTCTCTTCCTCATCTTTCCTTCCCCTTTTTCCACTCTGATGGCACAACCATCACTTCTTCCTCTGACAAAGCTAAACTCTTCGCTCAAACTTTTGCTAGAAACTCCACCTTGGATGAGTCCGGTGCTATTTCCTCCCTCTACACCCTCCTCTCTCTTACTTATGCCTAATATCCTAATCTCTTCTAGAGATGTACTTTCTACCCTCTCTGGGCTTAATACTAATAAGGCATACGGTCCGGACGGTGTTCCTCCTCCTTGTTCTCAAAAAACTGTGCTTCCTTGCTGACTCCTTGTCTAGGCAAACTCTTTCGTCTCTGTCTATCCTCTAACGTCTTCCCTTCATGCTGGAAGTTTGCTCACATTCAACCTGTCCCAAAGAAGGGTGACCGCTCTCAACCCTCCAACTATCGTCCAATTGCTCTCATCTCTTGTCTTTCTAAAGTTTTTGAAACTATTCTTGCTTCCAAATTTCTTAAGCATTTCTCTTCTCATAATATGCTCTCAGATCGCCAGTATGCTTCCTTAAGGGTCGCTCTACTGGTGATCTTCTTTCATATCTTACTAACTCTTGGTCATCCTCCTTTCGGGAATTCAGTGAGACTTTTTCTATTGCACTAGACATATCGAAAGCCTTCGATAGAGTCTGGCACAAATCTTTAATTTCTAAACTACACTCCTTCGGTTTCTATCCCTCCATCTGTGCCTTTATCTCTAATTTCCTTTCCGGCCGTTCCATAGCCGCGGTTGTGGATGGCCATTGTTCACTTCCTCACCCTATAAACTCCGGTGTTCCTCAGGGCTCTGTCGTATCTCCTATTCTCTTTCTAAGTTTTATAAAGTATCTCCTCAACTGTACCTCAATTCCCATCCATTCATACGCAGACGACTCAACCTTACACTACTCCATTAGTTTTTCAGAACGCCCCAGCCAGCAATCCCTCAACGACAAATGTAATGAAGCCATAGAACTCTTAAATTCTGATCTAACTACTATCTCCAATTGGGGCAGAGAAAACCTTGTTACCTTTAATGCTTCCAAAACCCAATTTCTCCATCTATCTACCCATAAGGAACTCCCAGCGGACTATCCCTTATTCTTCAACAATACAAAAATCAATCCTTCATCTTCTCTCAATATTCTTGGTGTTTCTTTTTCTTCCTCTCTCAGTTGGAAGGACCATATTACCAGTCTTGCTAAGGCAGCCTCCCAGAAGCTGGGTGTGCTCAACCGCCTTAGGGGGTTCTTTTCCCCTGCACAGCTTCTTGCTCTATACAGGGGCATAGTGCGTCCTTGTATTGAGTATTGTTCACATGTGTGGGGAGGTTCCTCTCACACCGCTCTCCTAGACAAAGTTGAAAGGAAGGCCTTTCGTATCATTAACTCCCGTCCACTCACCAACTCTCTGCAATCTCTCTCTCTCCGCCGCAATGTTGCATCTTTCTCGCTATTCTATCGCTACTATAATATCAGTGTTCCTCAGAGCTTTCCCAGTGTATACCACCTCCTTTACGTAGGGCACGTGGTACCCGTCTTGCAACTCAATCCCACCCCTACTCTGTGCAACTCTCCAACCCAAGAGTGAAACGTTACTCTCAAACTTTCTTCTACTCAACAGCTGAGCTCTGGAGCTCTCTCCCAGAATTAGTCTTTCCCTCTTCCTATGTCTTAAATTGCTTCAAACCCCGCGTGTCCAGGCATTTTGGCTCTAACGTCCCTTGATTTTGGCCCTGTCACTTTCAACTATGGGGGAGGCACTCGCTATAGGCAGTTCTGCCTTTTGCCTCTCTCAATCACATAGAAAAAAATAAAAAAAATAACAAAAAATATCACTTTAACTTCAATCTTGTTATCATTAACTTTCAAAATATATGTCCCTCTTACTGTTGTGGAAAAGACCTCCGGGAAGACCACGTGACTCATGGTTCAGGGAAGTCGAGCAGTCTTGTCGGGAACTGTTTGGAATGGATCAAGGCACAGTCAGGAATTGTACGCATAATTGAGTCAGAGGGTGAGTGGGGCTACGCTTCCTTAGGTCCCAATTTAATGATTGATCCGTACGTATAAATTACAGGCAACAGTAATAGTCATACAGGCACTTGTACATTAAACAAGCCATAATCATTTGTATGTACCCACTGAATCTTTGAAACTTTAATAACTAACTCTGAAACACATTCGTTGCTATTAAGGGGTAGTGGCTATTTGGTAGTCGATCTCTCTCGCTATATATAGTTTTGTTATTTATTATTATTATTATTTTGTTTTATAATAACCTCGCTAGACCTTCATGGAGCTTAAAAAAACACCCCATGCAAGATATATTTGTAAATTTGGTGGTAGAAAAATTCCAGCCGAAGCACGGTTCCTTCCAGCAATATAATAAAGTCACGCTATCGCTCGCCAGGAAACATTTACACCTAAGTGGCACGAAAGGTCTTTATATTGACAAAGAAATAGGGCGAAAGGTCTTAAAATCGCCAAACTAACGGAACGAACGCCTTAAAATCTCAAAGCTAATGGGACTAAGAATGAGGGAGAACAAGTAACTACCTCCCCCTTATCCAATGTATTATCAGGTGCGGGCTCCACACAGACTACAAACTATAAAGGGCTCACCGGTAATCGGATAGCGAATGCAATGGACTGTGATAATACAAATATCCATGAACCTTTTCAGTCACTCTACTTTATGTGAATATAACCGTCAGGATTGATATGCATATATAATTGGTGTAACATTACACAATACTTATATAGTTTTGTAATTAACTTGTGCAAAATGTAATTAATGAATAGTTGTCCATAGACCTACTGGCATAATTATACATGTGAGAGTTCCTAGAACTCTATGAATGTACCATTGGTTTTACTACACTAATAAACATTGACATTCACCAAAGAACATTAATTAATTTGTACGCTAACACTAATATGAAATGAATGCCATCAAAGTGATATTTCAGTGTATGAGGTAACATATCCTGAGGGGGATAAATAACAATCAAATAGGGTGTGGGCGATGATTTAGTTTTGGTTCAAGCCCATATGAGTCGAACCGAGTGGTAGGGCTAGTGAGTCTACTGATTGGTATGAGTCCATTGGTCAATTTGATCCCAATTGATTTGGCCCACGGCCGGTCTACTGTAGGTGACTATCGAGCTTGAGTATAACTATATCTCTGATTATTGATGGAAGTAAATTGTTAAAGCGCTTAAACATAACATTAGCTTTGTGCAAAAACAAATACAAATAAAGTAGGTGTGCAGTTTTCGCATTACCCCCCCAAAAAAAAAAAAAAATGCATACGCAACTCTGTGACCTAGAATTCTGCAAGTAGTATTGACTCTCTAAGGTAAAATCGGTTTATATACGGTACAATATTTATATATATATATAATTATATATATATATATATATATATATATATATATATATATATATATATTATATCCTTAATTAATGTGCGTACAGGAAATCGTAGTCTTATAATGAAGGTGAAGATCAGAGACAGCGTAAACAACAACATCTTTATTATTTTCTATGAGGGCAAGCTTTCGGCAACTGCTACTGCCATGATTACGCCTAAAAAAGAACAAGATGCAACACAAAGTAGAAACATTGAATTATGTACAAGAATAATTCTAATATCAAAGTAATAAACTAACGCCAAATTGATCCTTATTATAAGTTGAGGTTTATACTTAATAGAATAAACGAATAGTGGAATATACGAGTAAAGCCATAAAAATATGTTTCTTGAAGTGATGAAATGTGAAAAAATGCGAACAATAATTATATAGTTATAGAATCCTAACATATTAAGAATGAAATAAATATTAGCGAAAAATAATGTGCTAGTCTGAATATGCCTGTGTAAGTATGGAAGAAATGTATGACACGCATAATGCAAGGATAGCAAAATGAAAGACTTAAGAGAGAAGTAATGAAAAAAACATACCAAGGGCTGCTAAGGGTTATGGTGGGTTCACACATTCACGTATATTGCTCCCGTCAGCTCCCGTCTGTTGTAAACGAAGGTATATTGGTAGTTGGCAACCGATTACGTAAAACGTAATGGCATAATACGCAAAACTTTAATGAAATTACGGCCAGTCGGGGGGGGGGGGGGGGGGTACTCTCGCATGGCGCGAGTAGAAACGAGTAGCCCACGTGGGTCGGGAATGTTGTGGGTGCGGCCAAGGCCGCGCGGTTGCTGATTCGAGTCGAATCAGGAACGTGGCTCGCCCTCACGTATGTCAAAAGAGGGGGAAACTTACGACCGACCAGGCCACCACGGTCGTCTGACCAGAGCATCCTCGTCGGACGTAGCAGCTACCACGTGAGACGAGAGCTGCTCTTGTCAAATCGTAGAAAGTTCCAGCGAACATGGAAGTATACGTTAGTTAGGCCGCATCTGGCAGAACCGCAGCACTGCGGGTTGGCGGGAAGACGCGGCATCGTTGTACGAGGGGACAACGGGACCAGCGAGGGACCCTCCAGTCACACCTCTCACCACACCGGAGCAGCAACCAACAAGCCAACCCTGCCACCCTCTGCACCCTGCCGAAAACAAATCGTAGCAGCGAAACGACTGCACCTATGGCTTTCATATTTTTACCACATGTACCTTACCCTTTAGGCTACCCACCACAAAAATCCCAAATCCCTCCTCCCACCCACTCGCTGACTGTCGGTCCGTCAGAAGGAAAAAAAAGGAAAATCTGTGGCGGCGAAACGACTGCACCAATCGGTTCCATATTTGTGTGACAAGTCTCTTACCCTTCTGCCTTCCCCCCACCACACCCCCAACCTCCTCCCACCACCCACTTCTAGCGTATCCGTACGAAGAAAAAGAAAAAAAGGAAAATCTGTGGCGGCGAAACGACTGCACCAATCGGTTCCATATTTGTGTGACAAGTCTCTTACCCTTCTGCCTTCCCCCCACCACACCCCCAACCTCCTCCCACCACCCACTTCTAGGCGTATCCGTACGAAGGAAAGGAAAAAAAGGAAAATTCGTGGTGGCGAAACTACCTCACCAATCGGCTTCATATGTGTAACACAAGTCAATTACCCTTCTACCTTCCCACCCATACATTCCGATACCATAAAAGTCTCTGTAGTCTATAGTGTCTTTTCAGCTACTTTCGGACCATCGGGGACCTGATTTCTGGCGAGGGGAGTGTTTTTTTTACCATTTCTCTCCCAACTTAATAGATTTAGCCAAAAAAAAATAAAACAAAATATGGCACTGGCAGAAGCACACCGTCAAAATTGGCTGGCATTCAGCGGGTTACTCCTCCAGGATGAATCCTCATGTTACTCCTCCAGGATGAATTCCTCGATGTTGTTCATGGTGCCGATGAACACGTACGTAGTTCAATACGACTCCATTACGTCTGACGTAACACTGGCCCCGTTACGCTAAGTCTGTCGGGAAGTGCAATAGACTTGGAAGAACGGGCGTTCAACGGCAGAAACTACTCGCGTCTTTACATAAATTGGCGATACGCCGGACGGGAGCAATATACGTGAAGGTGGGAACCCACCATTAGGCTCTACTCGGAAAAACATAGTAACTGGGCTGAGTGATCGTGTTTAGCTATGGCGGGACGCAAGCGAGTGTGCGTAGAGAGCCTCCATGATATCCAGGTCGGTAGTGGAACGGGAACTGGCTAAAATACTAAAGTGATCCCTATTTAAAATGTGATCACGTGTTGCCGAAAGCTTGCCCTCATAAAAATTAATAAATATGTTGTTGTTTACGCTGTCTCTGATCTTCACCTTCATTATATATATATATACATATATACACTACAGTATATCTATCTATATATTGCCTGACGCCATGATCCCCGAAGGGGTGGCCACAAACGAATCGCCCCAAGCACCTCTGTCCCCAGTCAGTCGACACCCTTCCTCCCAACCAGCACCGCCTTCATTCATAATATTATACTTCCTCACCCCATCCTTCCACCTCTCCTTCGGTCTACCTCTTTCTCTATGTCCTTCCACCTCGCTCTCGTACACCCTCTTAGTCATTCTTTCGCTTCCCATTGGCTGTCTATCCCTCCATGTAACTCCGCACGCACTTCTCAAGTAATTCATTTCCACCGCTCTCACTCATGGTCTGAGTCTCTCCACGAACGTCCATGCTTCGCTTCCGTAAGTTAGTGTCGGGATTACCACACTGTCATGCAAGGACTTCTTCACGTCCATGCTGACCACTCTATTTCTTGTTACTGCTTTCAACGTTCCTACAACCCTCTTTCCCGGTTGCACCCTTTCCCGCACTTCTTCATCCACAGTCCCATCTTTACTCAACACACTGCCCAGATACTTAAAAAAGCTGACGATCTCCATAGCCTGACCGTTCAACTTCACCTCACACTCTGTGACTTCACCCCTTGCGAAGACCCTCACCTGGCTTTTCCCCACATTTACCTTCAAATTCCGTTTTTCGCACATTGTTCCAAAATCATTTACCAGACCCTGCAACTCCCATTCATTATCGCTCATCAGAACCGTGTCATCCGCAAACAGCAGTATATATATATATATATATATATATTATATATATATATATATATATATATACAGTATATCTAATATACTAAATATTTTTATACTCACAGTCGGACTTGAACCTCCGACAGTCCGAGCAAGTGCCCATATTGGAATCCACTATACCACCAGCGTGATAGAGGATACTTGTGTGTAGTGGATTAAAGCATGGACACTCTTCTGGAATGTTGGTGGTGCATGCCCGCCTGGGAGTATAGGCCTAGTATATATACTGGATATTGTTTACTGTATATATAACTATATACATATATATATATATTCCGTAATTAAATTTATGATCACATATGAATCTAACCCATTGGAATATTATCTATAATAAGGTCAGTGTAACACTATTTTGTAACATTTTGGAATATGGGGTAATTCAAATTTAGACCTATAATAAGAAAGACGTGATCATAATCTGTGACGTCACCATTCACCTTGACCTTGGAATACAAAAAAACACTAACATTTGGAAAATCGTTGCATTGACCAACCGAATTTGCCAGCAACATTTGCGTGGCGATACGTAACCCGTTCAGTACAGTTCTGTCGTGTTCATTTCATACTGGATATTAAAGGGTAATTAGGCTACTGACCGCGGGGGCAGGGTAAGGTCAACTAGATTGACCGTTGGAGACTAGTGAGTGAACACGTGGTGTGAAATGCGATTCCATATCTAGTACAAGGAACATTAATTGATAATTAATCGACAAATTAATCGAAATTGATTCCATTAACTTTGAGACATTGCGATTAAGGAAGTTAAAAAGTTAATTAACTTAATCGATTAATCGGTAAACGTTAAGTTAAGTAAACGTAACTGACCCAACTCTGCTGATGACAGTAGTTCGATATGATGGTGACAGTACTAGTCAGTAGTGATGATGGTCACATAGTAGTGAGGATGGTGAAAGTAGTAATGAGGATTGTAAGATGATGGTGTCTTAAGTGATGATGATGACAGTAGTTGATGATGGTAGCGACGATGGTGACAGTAGGAGCTGATGATGGTGAAAGTTGTAGTGATGCTGACAGTAGTAGTGATGATGGTTGAGAGTAGTAGTGATGATTATAATAGTAGTAGTGCTGATGATAGTAACGGTGATAGTGACTAGTAATGATGATGGTGACCCATCGCCGAGTTGGGTATGCCGTTTTGATTTTGGGCCAACAACGCGCACCGTCTCCTGTATCTATATAGTCTGGTAATAGTAGACAATTTCTTCAGTTATGGATGAAAAAATAGCAATTAAGCACTTCATTCTTCTCACAATTAACCCTTTTTTAAGGGGAGG